>OY747714.1:33010540-33563040 GCA_963556495.2 Valencia hispanica
TTTAGGATCATAATGCAGCTAAGCAAAGTTAATACCTTCCGATCCAGTTAGGTTATATGACTGCAGTAAGGCAAGAACAAGCTAATAATTAGCTCTCATTAATAGTGGCTTTTATAGTCAATCCTGCTGTAAAATATGAGTTTAATGTTCAGTAGTTGATGTTATTGTTTGTCAAATTAAGCTGTTAGAGATACCTTGAGTCAGCTGTTTATCCTGAAGAGTTCAAGGTACGGGCATGGGAGAGAAAAAATGCATCTCTCTTATACAGTCATGGGAAAAACTAAGTACACTGCATAATTTATTAGCTTGTCGAACCACCATTAGCAGCAATAACTTGACTTTGACTTTATTGGTCACTTAACATCAGTTCACTTAGGTTTGCAAGTCTTAGCTTACTTACAGCTCTTTTAGGGACCCACCACAGCTTATCAATTAGGTTGAGGTCAATAACTTGACTGGACCATTGCAACACATTATTTCTAATTGGCTAATTGTCCTGTTAATGACCCAGATTCTGGAAACCTTCTGTTGATTGTCTTAATGTTTGACTTAAGAAAACCTCAGTATACAGAGGATCATAGATTAACCAAATGACAGAAAGGGGTTCAGGGTTGTTTGTGCTGATAAACTATGGTCGTTTTTTGTTGTTTTTTTTATATGGCACTGTGGCCAAACATCTCTGCTTTATTCTCAACTGTGCTTTTTTTTGTAGACATCATTTGGGTCATTCAGATGTGAATTTTAGGTTTACTCCTGTCACCTCTTCCAAACAAGTCATACTTGTTGAGTCTTTTTTTGGTGTTGCTGAACTTGCATGGACTTTAAAATTCAACATACAAACTGTTGCTTGGAGTATCTGAGACGGAGCTCCTGGGTTTTTGTCAATTTCTCGGAGAGTGGAAAAAGTTTCAACTTGTGGTGAATTTTCTAGAATTTCCTCTTTTAGGAGGATTGTCAACTGTCTTAAAAGTTTCCCACTTAGAAATAATCTTTATCTCTGTTCCATGAGGGGAATTAATTTTTTTTGAAAGTTTCCCTATAATCACTCTTGAGATTGATGAATTCCATCAGTTGCTTCCCTCCACATAATTGCTGATGTCGTTGCTCCTCATCATTGTGTTAAGACACACTTGTATGGTCCAGACCAGCAAAATGCCAAAACCCATGCTTTTGTAGAGGTGGTCACACTTGCTGATGATCAGTTACAATTACAAAACATAACCATACTGCTACTTTCCCTCTAAAATCTTAAACAAGCAGCAAACTTATACTTAGATTTCCCCATGACTATATTGACAGTTGTGGAAAGGTTTTTTTCCTCCCACATGTCTAGGTTAAGTCAGTATAACAAGTCGGTCTGCTGCTGAATAGACATTCAATTTACAGTAATTTTTACATTCAACAAATACACTGACCACATTTGTAATCTGTTCTTTTAAATCGATCTGGTGTTTTATAGCACTTACGGTACAGAGGATTGGTACAAATAGTTTTTCTGTTGGTTTTGTGACATGATGTTTGAGGCCTATAATTACATTTAGGTCTATTGTGTCTGGATATTTTAATTTATAAATGCATATTTATATCTCAGATTGCAAAGCTCGCAGATTAAATTTGTGGAAACATATGTAGACAAAACAGTCACTACAACTTTTTTTCTCGAAACAGGCACATAACAGAAAGAAAAACAAATCCAAATTAGCAGAGCAAACATTAACATACTGTTTAAAATACAATAAATATGTATTTCCAACACTATAATACTTAATATAATAGACCTTCTTCAGGAAAAAACTGTTAAAAACAGAAGTGAAGGTCAGTCAATTCAGTTCATTTATATTCTTCCAATTCACAAAAAGTAATGCACTTTACATATGATTGAATTATTTACAATCCAAACCCACTTCACCCAATCTAAATTATTATTCCATTTGGTTCTTTGCAGACTGCAATTTGTTAGTAAAACTCTGTAATTGTTTTTTGTTTGTTTTGTTTCATTTATCAATTTTTAGATACTGTGTAAATCAATTCACCTAATCTTATCCCTAAAATATACATTTAGAGATGTTTATTGCCACCTAAAGTCACTTTTGAAAAATAATGTGTTGTAGAGATTGTAGTATCAGAATTCATGCATTTGCTTTTGAAGATAGGATGTTATGATTGCCAGAAAATTGTTGGTCTTTTCAGAGACTAACAAAAGACTGCAAGATATTCCGTGCTAAGATTTAGCTCTATCCTAACTGCTCTATCCTAACATTTAGCTAACTGCTTTATCCTGAGATTTAGCTAACTGTTCTGTGCTAATAGTTTTCGAACTGTGCCCTGCTTACACTTAACTGTTATTCTTGCTAACATTTGGCTAACATTTCTGTGCTAACATTTGCATGGTAACACAGAGCTAACTGTTCCTTTCAAACACTTCGCTTATTGTTCTTCGTGCCAACTCCTAGATAACAGTTCTATGCTAACACTTGGCTAATATTTACATTGCAACAATAAGCTAACTGCTGCATGTTAACACTTAATGATCTGTTTGTACGGAAGTGTTTAACTGCCAGAGCTAAGAAATAAATACCGGAACAGTATCTCGTTATAACGAGAAACTTTCTTGTTTTATTCGAGTTTTATATCTTTTAACGGGATTTTCTGTCTTATTAAAACCTAAAATATGTTTTCATTTGAAGAAGAAATGTCTTAACAGTAAAACAACAACACTTCGCGGGATGTTTGAATTTTGTCTAGAAGAAACAGAGAGAGAAGATAGAGAGTCAGCAGGAGACCTTTTATGCCTGTTTAAGAACTCGTAATCTGTCAGAGGAACGTATTTTTATATGTCATTAAAAAAAGAAACTTCCTAATTTTAACGAAATACTTCTGAATTTATTTCTTAGCTCTGTTGGTTAAGCGCTTCCATAATTTCATGCTAACAGCTAGCATCAAAAAGTTGCAAATGCATGTTTTTTGAAGTTTGCAGTGATGTTTGCTCTGCTAATACTGTAAAATTTATGATTATTTTATTATATCTGTCTGAAACTGCTGGAGATTTTTACTGAATTAGAGAAATAATTAAAGTTTTAGTAATAGGCTACTAGCTTTGTGTGAGCAAATCTCTTTGGAAAATCTGTATGTAAACAAAGCCTGTTGTGTGTGGAGGGAATATTATATTATCCAAGTAGTTTTAAGTGCCTATTTAGGCCACCTTTTTTTCTTTTACATTTGTTTTGCCGTGACTGGACACTCCACACCGACCAAAGATTTGGGAAAATGTTGCAATAGTCAGCAAGTATTTATGAAATGCATGTTTCACCAAATTCTTGATGGTAGCAGTTCAATAATATGCACTGAATTTCATGCTAGCACACAGTCTGTTTATTAATGAAGGCTTCATTTTAAAAGGAAGATCTTCTTTTAAAAATAAGTCCTCATTAAAGATATATATGTATTTAATTTGTTCAGGTTGTTTTAATTTGCATGAGCGTGGTTTCATATGTTTGCTCATTGATTTTTATACCTCGACTTCAGGTTCTTGGATGTTTCTGAGAATTTTTGTTATCATTATTTTCTGGTGTTTGGGGATGTAATGCGAGGGAAATGTATAATTGATATTTTTTTTAAGTTGCTCTCTTTTCCTTATATTTATTTGGTTTCACATTTTTTGAAAGCAATAAGCATTGTTTGTTCTTCTGTTTTTACTGTTAAAATGTGTTTTGATTATGCAGTTTACAAGCTGGTGGATGAATTTAAACCTGTCTCTGAACTATATTAATAGCTGCCAAGATTAGCACCACATGTCAATAGCGTACTTGCACTGCAGTGCTGGAAACTTTCGATGTGAACATTTCCATGAGGCAGCTGTTACTTGGCATCTTACAGGGATGAGAGTTTGGACCGTTTGCATTTTCTTCACTTTATTCTTTTTATGTTTCTTAATATTTTGTTATCAAGCGTCGTTTTGTTTTAAGTCAGACCTCAAACACTGGAACATTTGTTTTGTGAATGTATTGTACCAGTTGCTTTTATGTTAAAAAATTAATTGTATGAATTGTATGAAAGGTTGCCAATTTATTACTCAGCAAATTGTGATTAAGCTATAAAAATGTGTAGGTATTCATATTTGAATAAATTGCATTCTGAGTAGGTTTCTGCAATATAATCTTTATTTACAATGTTGTAAAAAGTGTTTGTTCTGTTTGTTCTTTTTTTGTCACAGTTTAATGTTTTAGATTATCAGAAAAATTTTAAAGTAAAAACTGAAAAGCTGTTCTCAAGCATTCTTTTATGATAGGAAGAAACAACCAAAAGCTACCTGGCACTATGTGAAATTATGATGATGGTGGTAAAGTGATGGTCTTGGATCCTTCTGCTATATACCAGAAAATGCTGAAGAAGAATGTCTATCTAGCAGTTTATCTCTTGAATCTCAAGTGTACTAATGTTATTCAGCAGGACAATAATCCTAAACAAAGAATCAGGTCCACCTGAATAGCTCAGAAGACAAAACCAAATTAGGGTTTTGGAGTGAATAAAGCTTTGAAGTCAAAAGTCTGGACTTAACTGCAATTGAGATGTTGTGACCTCAAACATGCCATTCAAGCTCAAAAACTCTCCAATGTAGGCAAATCCAAACTTCTGCAAATAAGAGTGGTCCAAAATTCCTGCACAGTAATGTAAAACACTCATTGCCAAGTATTACGTAAAACAATATAAAAAACTTAAAGCAAGCAATCAAAGCATGTTCTTCCTGTGCAAGGTACTCTGGCTTCCTCCCACAGTCCAAAAACATGACTGTTAGGTGAATTGGTCTCTCTAAATTCCCCTTAGGTGGTCATCCCGTTTCTGGAAAGAGGGATATGCGGTAACGCTCCTTCATGCACCTAGGATGCAACAGTTTGTCGCTGAAGGAGCTCTCCAGTTCAGCAACAGCTACATGCATGAGGTGGGAGCAGCACTGATGTTACACTGAGGACTAAACTAAACAACCAAGTACCCCCAGAGAGTAAGACAGGTCCTGAAAATTCAGTTGATTTGGAAGAACAAAAAAACAAGTCATCAACGCACAACTTCTGCCAACGGTTTGGTACACTACTTTGAACATTGCCTTGCCAAAGAAGGAGGTGAAAGCCAATGATGTTATGGCACAAGCTCTCCTTACCTTTCCTTGCCTACCTTTCCTTATCCCAAGAGGAGAAGCCACCATCAAAGGAGAAGTCTCTTCACTGGCAGATTGCAGACCTGATTGATATGGAGAAGCAGAAAAAGTTGGACTGAATGACAACACAGAGGCATTAGCGCTTTCAGCACAGGAACAGGCATTAAGAGCAACACATCAGAAAGGACCCAAGATGCATGTTGTATTAAGATGCCCCTGAAACAGTCCAACATATTTAGCTGGGCATAATGTGCGGCATACATAGAACATTATAACCAGGTGGCTGGAATCATGTATAGGAACCTCTGTCTTGATGTGTATGGGCTGAAGAGCCTGCATTTAAATATGAGAGACACCATCCAGGCTGGTTCCACATGCAGACTGACAAGCAGGGGAAGGCTAACCAACTAGACCCAACAAAGTGGCAGGGGTCAGTAGGGATGGTTCTAGTAAATCCATGCAACTGGAACATCCAGAGGAAGGAACTCGAGAAGCTTGAGAACCACCAAGGGCAAATGCAGAAGTTGTATAGTGAAGGTCTCAGTGGGGCCAGGTGTCACTGGAGCACTCAGAGCTTTGGGTTCTTGAGTGATGCCCGTTCTGGTGTTCACGCATTTCTAAATGTCTGCTGGAGATCATATGTGACACACAAAACAGGCTCTTTAATTTCAGTTCTGCAACAATGAAATTCAGAGCTGAAATATAATGGGAGTGAGCTAGAGAGTAAGTGTGTGTCCTCCATGTTCTGATAAAAACAGACTAAAATGCCTGTGTTAATGGTTCTATAAAGTATGGAATCAGGGGGGCTGAATACAAATGAGTGGCACACTTTTCAGAATTTTATTCAGGAAAAAAATCCACACAACTGATTTTGTTTCAGTCCACAGTCGTGCACCACTTTGTTTTAGTCAATGACTTAAAATCAAATTAAAATATATATAGAAATTTGTGGTTGAAATTTGAGAAAATATGGAAAAGTCCAAGTGGGATGAAAACTCTTGTAAGGAAATTATTTAAAGATGTGGAGACAAAACTGTGGGTATGAAACTAGTTTAAATCATGCATTTCCTAAAAGACATCACATTGTAAGCTAAGTCTTAAAAACCACAAAATGTGTCAAATGTTCAGGGAAGTATAGCTTAGTTATGGTGTTACAAAGAGGGCAAAGTTTTCTTAATAATAATAAAAAATTATGATGGAAATAGAATAATAACAAGAAAAACAACCACAAGTCAATTGGAATAGTGTGCATTGTCATTGCCACCTTTACCTTGTTAAAGAGGATTAATCAAAAACACAGATTTATTAACTAAAACATGCGTATTATTGTTTAGTTTTTTACAAAACAAAAATAATAATTAGCATTAATGCTGCACAAGTGGCCAGAGGCATCAGCTCAGCTGTTTCTAATCAGTCATTGTCCTGAAAGTCTGTTTTAAGTCTCAGCGATGCATGCCAAATGTGTGCACGATCCGTGAACGCAATCTATGTGTCCTGTCTAACATGGTTTCATGCTTTTAACACGCTCTTACCCACACACACACACACACACACACACACACACACACACACACACACACACACACACACACACACACACACTCATCGTGCCACCCTCCACCCTCTGCAAACTCAATTGTCCCCAATTGTTCTCTGCTTGAAGGAGGTCGTGACACCACAGCCTGACCAGGAGGATGGGATCAGTTATTCGCAGTGCAACGTTTGTGTTTGTCATCCAAGGCTGTGTCATTATATGTGAAACTACACAATTTGACTTTGCGTAACTGATTCTAATAAATTATTTTATGAAACATACGAGGCACAGAACATCTTATGAGCTTGCTAGGGTTTTAATAGGGATTAATGTCGCCAAACATGGGGTTTCTAACAAAACTGTACACATATAATTTGTCAGCTTTGTCTCTCATGATAGCATTTAAGGGATCCAGTGTAGATAATAGCGGTCTGCTTCTAATCTGTTGTAATGGTTGGGTCTGCTGGGCTAATTAGATAAATGGCCACCTGCTCTTTCTGTCATCTATGACATCTGGCTGAACAAAAGAAAATAATTAGCCACATGCCTAATAAACAGCTACACCCTGAACAGTTACATCTCAGATACATGTTTACCTGTCTGGGATTGGAGTTTTTGTGGCTTGGCGTGCTTTACTGCTATTTTGCCAAGCTTAGACACGGATTAAAGTCTCAGAATTTATTATTGGGTCGCTGGCCATGAGGCGCATGATTATTTTGGGATTTCTGTCCATGTGGGCCACAGATCCTGTAAGGAGTGGGATCTACTCCAGGATACGCTTTGCTTTGGTGTCTTTTTCAAGACAAGATCCTTCATCCTTCCTTAAATTTGGGAATATTCCTTCATCAAAAGTCTTTAAGATAGCATTTCAATTTCCTCTCACATCTTAATTGATTTTATATGTTTTCTACCCTGATAAAAGGCATAATTAAGTTTGTTAGACCTCAGCAGGTCCCCATTCGTGGCAGGTGTCAGCAGAGTTCCTCCATTTTGAAGCTCATGATGCTGAACTTCCTGAACACTAAGGTTATTGATTGGCCTATTGATTTTTGAAAACTGTCCCATTGTAGAAAGTAGAAATCCAATTAAAGTTGAACTTAAAACAGCTAATCCAATCAAGACGATAAAATGTATTGATTTCAACCTTAAAATCAATAAGATGTGTGCCGCTCTCATGCGGTGACTCGAGCATTTTCCCTGAAAGAATGAAAGAATGAAGCAGGCAGCCTCAGCCAAAGATTTCACTGTTTTTATTTATCTATTTTAATAAGTGATTTACGAAAACAAAAGATTTCACATGGGTCAACATTTACCTTCTGTAAACGCTTTAATTTTTTCTTTTTTGTCTGGATGCAGATTGTGTGTCTTATGTTAACAATAACATTATTGCTGACTTGCTTTTAAAATATGTCTAACTGTTTGTGGTGTACATTGGCACTGTAATAAACTATACTAACATCATTTGATAAATTAATCAGCGTCATATATTTCAGCATTAGGGAATCTATCAATCTGATGTGAATTCCTTTGTTTTCCCAATTCATCATCATCATCATCCTTTATTTGTATAGCGCTTTCAGTGGCCAAATGGCACCCAAAGCGCTGAACACGTCATAACCATACAGATATGGCAAACAGTACAATAAAAACCAACAATTATTACCAACAACCTTTTTTTGCACTGAAATTTGTTTCCGTCAGACAGAGGAATACATCATCCAAAACATAAGAGAAAAATCACCTTAGGTTTTGACTTGAATCAATCAGTCCTGTATTTACTGATGAGAAACACCAGAGTTAACTGATGTTCCAGCAGTGTCCAGTTGTCCAATTCTCTTTCACCTCGGGGTGTCTTCCAGATCTTGGTGGTGGTGATACATCCAGGGAAGACTTTCTCAACTTACGTGAATCAGCAATTCTCCATCTTAGATCTTCACTGAGGTTCTTTGACTTCCACGTTGTTCTGAGAAGTGTTCCGTCCTAAGAGTGCTTTTAAATACTTCCACATCAATCCACATCAGTCATAGCTAATCATGGTCACCAACAGACCTCGAGCTTGTCAAGTTAAATTACCTTGAACAACCTTCAGCATCGACCATCCATCTTCTATACCAGTGGTGTCCAACTCTAGTCCTCAAGGGCCGGTATACTGCAGGTTTTAGATGTGTCCTTTTTCCAACACAGCTGATTTAAATGGATAAATTACCTCCTCAACATGTCTTGAAGTTCTCCAGAGGTTCTGCTAATGAAACAATAGTCTGATGCCTATCTCCAGCTGACATTCTCACACACACACATACACACATGCGCGCGCGCACACACGCGCACACACACACGCACACACACACGCACACACGCGCACACGCACACACCTAATTACAATGCAGGTAGACCCACAGACCTTACAGTCATGTTTTTGGAATGTGGAAGTAACCCACTCATGTACAAGGAGAACATGCAAACTTCATGCAGAAAACCCCCAGACTGAGATTTGTACCTTGGGGTCATAAATTCTATCAACTGCATCACTGTGCATCAACCAATAAGAGATTTTTGAGTTTATATATATTAGAGTGTGACTTTTGAGGCGTTGTGAATTAGATAAATATTCACAATGAATTTAGACTATCACACTGGAAAAAGAACTATTAAAATAAATCATAAAATCTCTAAATGAATAGAAAATGTGTTTGAAAACCTCTGACCGCAACTTCACTCCTAAAGTAAAGAAAATACTTCTTGCCGTCTTGCCCTTTCATTTCGTTGATGTGTGATTACATATGCTAAGTTACTTTTTCCAAGTCCACCCACCGTCTTGGTGGGGAAATCCAGCTGCCACCAAGTGACCTCGCTGAGGAGGACTGGAATCTAATGGGAGAGAAAAGCTCTTTTCAGACAACATTTACATGGACATGCAAAGCTACTTAATTCGTGGGTAAGAAAAACACAGCTGGCCCCCTGTCTGAAAAAATAGTTTTACAAATGACTTCATTCTCCAGTTAAAGCTGAACGTTTCTGTTGATAGTTGATGAGACTTTTAATAAAACTGTCTCAAAAGGGGAACATTTTATATTTTGTTCCCACCTGAACACAATTACGTCATCTTTTTCTGACTCTGTCTGAGGAGCATGAAAAAAAACATCATAGGTACATATTCAGTGAGACACAGTGGCTTGCAGAGGTGCTCATACCACTTCAATTTTTCACCTTTTGTCTTGTTCCAGGCACAAACTTCATTGTGTTATCTTGGGAAGGAAGTTTATGTGAAAGTATACAAATAAAATGTATATTTGCCCCCCTTTACTCTGACATCCTGAAATAGAACCCAGTTTAACAAATTATCTTCATTTGTCACCTAGTTAGTAAAAAGAATCCACCTGTGTGTAATTTAATCTCAGTATAAATCTAGCTTTTTTGTGAAGATCTCTGAGGTTTCAGAGAACATTAGAGAACAAACAGCATCATAAAGACCAAGGAACACAGCAGGCAGGTAATTGAGAAAGTTGTGGAGAAGTTTAAAGTAGGGTTAGGTTATCAAGCAACATCTAAAAATATAAGCCATCATGTGAAAACAGAAAGTGACGATCTTAAACCTACCAGGACATGGCCGTCCATCTAAACTGACAGAATAGGCAAGGAGAGTATTAATCTGAGAAGCAGCTCAATGGTAACTCTGGAGGAGCTGCAGAGATCCACTGAGGTGGAAGAACCAGTTGCAATGAAAACTATAAATCCTGCACTAAAAATGTCTTCAGTTTGCCACAAATATAAAGGAAAGATGTAAAACCAAATCTTTCATCATCTTCAGCATGGTATCCTCACTATGATCCATGGTGGTGGCAGCCTCATACTCTGGGAATGGTTTTTAGATGTGAGGGGAAGAGGGATTTTGTTAAACACAGGACAATCCTGAAAGAAAACCTGTTTGAGGCTGGAGAAGGCTTTAAACAGGAGTGGAGCTTCACCTTCCATCAGGAAAACAACCCTAAACATACAGCCAGAGCAACAATGGAAGGATTTAGATCGAAGCACATTAATATGTTAAAATGACCTGGTCAAAGTCCAAATGTAAATGCAATTGAAATTCTGGCCAGACTTTAAATGTACCATATGTATACAAACACTCAATCTGATTGAGGCTGAGCTACTTTCCTAAGAAGTATGGGTAAAAATGTTGACCTCTAGTTGTGCAAACCTGGTGAAGGCAAACCGTCCAAAATATGCAGCTGTTCTGGTGCTTCTACAAGGCATTGACTCAGAGGGGCTGATTACAGATGTACACAACACTTTTTCAGACTGCTTTAGTGAAAGGTTTGGTAAAACCATTTATCATTTTCCTTCCACTGCACCATAACGCCATAATTTGTGTCGGTCTATGACATAAAAACCCAATAAAATGCATTGATGTTTGTAATATGACAAAATACGAAACAATTCAACAGTTTCGAATGTATTTGCAGGGGGCTGGAAATACATCAATGTCCAATTTGTTTGGCCAGGCATAAAGACTGGAAGCAAAATGACCGTGAGTCAAGAAGAACTCTTTAAAAGATTACAATAAGGTCTGTCAGCTGGAAAGCAACATATCAGCTTTTTTCTCTCTCTGCAATAAATGTACTTTGCCCAACTCAAGCACTTTGCACAACAAGCACACCAGAGGGAGAAATAAGGGATAAGGGGGAGGAAGTTTGTGTGGGGGGGTAAGGGGGGATTGTTGAAGGTTACGGGGTCAGCGGACTTCTAATTACCACTGTCAGGTTCAGGGCACTGGGGTCAATCTGTTGCTGATCCTTTTTTAAAATTTTCCCATAATGCAGCTTGGTGAAGGACTGGCCTACATGTGGCCCAGCATGCCTCCACTGATGCCCCTTTGATTAGCTGTGTTGTCTCCCACCGGGGCAAGGAGCGCGCACAGCGATGGCTGGGAAACTGACAGAGAGGTCCATTAAATGGCAGCTTTGTTATGACATGTCAGCCAGGACGTGGTGGATGGTAAGTGGAAATCTAAAATGATGCTATCTAGCAAGCCATGTCATTAATTTTATTGTAGATATTTGGTTGAGGCAGAACTGATCATGACTGTTCACCTGATAATTCCTGCTGCTGTACTAATGAGAGTATGTTTTCATTGGGCATGCTTGGCTCCACAATGAATCCTCAAGGCTCGCACTTGATGATTTTAAACGCTTTCATGCTTGAATTTGGCTTGAGATCTCAGAAGATTTTGAAGACAAACACAAAACAAAGTTGGACACAATATGCGTTGTTTTTTTAACACAGAGGAATAACTGAAGGACAAATCCTGCCTGTTTTTAGCTGAAGAGGTTTCCTCAAGTGCACCTCTCTTTTCAGCCTCAGCTGTGTTAATTTAAAGCTGGACAAAGAGCTCTTGTCCTGCCCGCGCCTTTCCCAGGCTGAAGAGGCAAAACAGGCTGACATTTCTTTCTGAATATTTATTTACTCGTCTGACTACAGGCGAGCTTTTATCACGCCCCATCTCCCGGGTTTAAGTTGAGGGTGGATTCTTCTCTCTGGATGCTTGAAGGAACTCAGCTAAATTCCAGTTTCTTGAGGGGTTTCGCTGCCGGTGCAGTTATCTTTAGTTTGAATATGTCCCGTGTTTTGACTCCGTTGCAGCGAGAGATTCTCAAATTTTGCTTTGAGTTCGTTGGATGCATATTTTAGATCACAATTTAAAACAAAATACAGTTTTTTAAGTAAAGGTTTTTATTATTATGGGAGAAGAAAATCCAAACCTACATGGCCCTGTCTGACAAAGTGACAAAGCCCCCCGAAACCTAATAACTGCTTGAACCACCCTTAGTAGCAACAACTTCAATCAAACATGTGCAATAACTTGCAGTGAGTTTTTCCAGCTGAGGAGGAATTTTGACATACTCCTCTTTGTTGTAGTTCAGCCACATTGGAGGGTTTTCCAGCATAAACCACCTGTTTGATGTCATGCCACAGCATCTCAGTAGGAGCAACGTCAAGACTATGACTAGGCCACTCCAAAGTCTTCACTTTGTTTTTCTTGGACTTTCTGGTGTCTTTTGGATCATTGTCCTGCTGGAGAACCCAAGCTGGTTTCAGCTCGAGGTCACCAACAGATGGTCGCACATTCACCTTCAGGATTTTTTGGTAGACAGCAGAATTCATGGTTCCATTTATCACAGCAAGTTTTCCATTTCCTGAAGCAGCAAAACAGCCCCAGACCATCACACTATCGCCAACATATTTTACTTTTGGTATGACGTTCTTTTTCTAAAATGTGTTGTATGGTAGATGTAACGGGGCACACACCTTCCAGAAAGTTCAACTTTTGTCTTGTCAGTCCACAGAAGATTTTCCCAGAATCTTGAGGATCATCAAGATGTTTTCTAACTAAATTGAGAAGATCCTTCGTGTTCTTTTTGCTCAGCAGTGGGTTTTGCCTTGGTACCCTGCCATGAAGGCAATTTTTACCCAGTCTCTTCCTTATGGTGGAGTCAAGGTCGTGAACTCTGACCTTAACTGAGGCAAGTGAGGCCTAAAGTTCTTTGGATGTTGCTGTCGCTGTGCTCTTGGGGTAATTTTGGTCACCAGCCACTCAAATAAGAGAATAAAATTTTTTAAAAATCTTTACATGTTTCTTATTTTTAGGCCTTCTGACCTAAATTTCAATGGTAACCACTTTTTCACATACTAACAATAATAATAATACCGTCCTTTAAAGAAAATCTAATTATTTAAGTCCATGCCTTGGAGCAGCAAGAAAAACTGCACAAAGAAAACATCCATTAAAGGTTAGATTCCTTCATTCTGATCTAGGAGACTGACCGGAGCAAAACTTATACATAATGCAGCTAATGAATGTCAACAAAGAAGAGGGGTTGTCCTGATTGACATCCCAATGCTCCAGCGTTGAGAATTATGGGATTTATGGTATTAGTGGTGCACTCTCTACCGGCAGGGCAACTCTATTTGGTCCACAGGGCTGAGCTTGAAGCCTCTGATTGTTATGATCATGGGTGTTTAAGTTCTGTTGTATTTGTCTCTTTACCACATTCTTGTTGTTTATTTATATTCCTTTTGGTCTTGCCATATTGTATTCAGTTCCCTGTATTCATTATTGTTCAAAAGGTCTTTCCGTAGCCTAATTCCTTTGTATCTAGTTTCTTACATTATTCTGGTGTTCTGTTTATCTGCTTTTGGATTTTTCTCTCTTTGATCCGTGTTGCTATTTGCCCCCTGATTGGATGTCTCTTTGAATCTTAGTTCAGCCCCTGTTTATTATTCATCTTCCCTTTGTCTCCCAGTTTGCTCCTTTCCTCAGCTGTTCCCAATCACCTGATTTCCTCAACTGCATCTAATGTAATTCTCCACTCGTCCCTCAGTATTTAAGCTCACTGGGTTTTTCTTTATCCTTTGCTGATTCCTTCTGTCACATGATCAATCTTCTATTGCTTTTACCCTGGTTCTTTCATGTTTTCCGACTTTTTTTATGTTCATCTTGTTCCTTTCTTCATTAAAGTTTTGATTTGCCATGGTCAGGCTCTGCGCTCAGGTCCTCTTCTAAACAGGACAATGATCTATATACTGAGACAATTCTATGCTTATGTATGTAATATGAGTGTGAACAGTCATGTTTTATTAAATGCATATAAACAATAGAAAATGCATTAGCTACACTTGCATCTGCCTTGTCTTACTGTATAAATGTTTCTAATACTGATTTATGTAGAAAAACAGTAAAACTGGCAGCTGATTCACATTTTGCATGAACTAATCAGGGTCTTATAGGCTTTCCTCTTGTTTTCTAACAAAGATGATATGTTTTCATGCTGCAGGTTGTTGTCATTACTCAACTGAATGTAGCCTCTGGACCACAAAATATCAATATTTTGAAGTGAAGGCGCTCAAAGCACACCCACTTTATGTTTATTTAACAGAGAAGGAATGTGTTCAATTTACTGTAGGCCTATATAATGTTTAGGAACTGACAATAAAGCCATTTCCTGTTTTAAATCGGTTGCCTCAGCATTTAAATGTGTATACTTTGTCAGAAATATTTAATCAAAACAGCTTTATAGGCTACTGATATCAGACTAAAGTGTTCAATTGAAATTAATTTCCATGGAAAAGTTGAAAAAGAAATCCGAAGAAACTTGCAATTCTGTTTGCTTACCACATGGTGGCGATAAATCCTTGCATAATCACCCTTTTAGATTGATCCATAGGCATATAAACTCAGAGGTCTATACAAATATATCTGCCTTTTTTCGCATTTATAAAAACAATCATAAGATCATTCAAAGTTCAAAGTATTGAAAAAAACAAACAAACAAACAACCAAAAACTTTAAATGTGCTAAAATGATCCAGGCTGTAATATTTCAAAGATGGATAACACCTGACTGGGATTAATACATTTCAGAATCAGTCCAAAAGGGTTGTTTTAACACGATCGAAGCTACTAAACCGATCTGATTGAGCTTTTCTCGCTGAACACCTTAAACAAGCCTGCCTACCAGCATCATCAAAGAACTGATCCCAGAAAATGATCCCACATGACCTCGTTGACATTTTCAGCTACTGTAAGCAGTGTGTTGATGTTATAAAAATAAATGTGGTCTGAAACCGTCAGTTAAGTCATTTGATCCCATTTTTTGTCTCCTATGGTGTACAAAATGTCTAAACTTTAGTCTCTTTTTAACATAACATTATCTGCTACTTTTTGTCCCCCCCCTTTATTTTAAAGCAATTTTCTGCCAAACCATAGAAGGAATTTAGTATGGAAAGAGTAGAGACACAAAAGTCTTCTTATAATTAGCTCCTATTATTACTACTACTACTACTACTAATAATAATAATAATTATTATTAATAATAATAAAAGGGGGCTGCACAGTGGCGCAGTTAGTAGCACTGTTGTCTTGCAGCAAGGCAACCCTGCAAAGGATAGACGATATAAATAATGGATGGATGGATACTAATCATCATCATCATCATCATCATCATCATCATCATCATCATCAAACAGAGCTGACCTGGCAGCCCTGTTTTGCAGTTTGCTTTATTATTTTTATTATTGTTATTATTAATTTGTGCGGGGTAATGTCCGCCACCATCACATATTGACCTGGCTGTCCAGCAGTGGCTCTGTCAAACAGCACACAGCCCGTCTGACGAGCGGAAGTGAGGGGCCCAGGGTACATAGGGTCCCGGGGCCACCACTGCTGGCCAATGAGCAGCAAGAATGTAAACGCTTACAAAACAGAGGCTGTGTGAAGCTGCTAAGAAATAGATAAGACGCCGCCAGGACATAGAACTTTCAAAATAAGAGCTTGAGCCTATCATCACTAACAGAATGAGACATTCATACTTTGATGACACAGCTTTTAAAATGATTGCTTCTTTTATTGCAGATGTTGCTGTACAGCTATAAAAGTTCAAAACCCATAATTCTACCTTTATCTTACTCACTTAATCTTAACATATAGGCCAATACTAACTTTATTATTCGGCATTTCACATTGCTACTTCATAAAATGAGTGTCTGCATTAAAATGAGCAGAACATGTGCAGCCACTTTCCTTACATATGCAAGACTTTGCCTAAATTAATCCTAATTAGCTAATGAAGAGAGCAGACATTAATTAGCTAATTCGTTTAATTAGTTATTTCAGGATGTATGTATGTAAAGAGATGCTATATAAGATATTTATATATATTAAAAATGTTAATGGGGAACTGTATAGTAATAATTACCAAAACTGTCAAACACAGACAAAGCTGTAGTGGTGCTTTTCTCACATTGGCCAGCTATGTTTCACATTTTGCTTTTTAAACACGTGCTTTAAAAGTTGTGAATATAATTAAATTCAATTTTAGACATAAGAAACGAAATGAAGGTTTAAATTTATACATGAATACCAGGATTTTCTAGTGCTCTGATAATTAAACACGGAAGACTAAATGAAAATCCTTTAAAAATAGCAGAGAAATAGAAAAGCTTATATTACTCCATCTATATGTATATAAACATAAATGTATATAATGTGTTGCAAATTTTCTCTCAAACCAGTATTATGGTACAATATCAGATTTATATTATAGGACAGGAGTGGCAGTAAAAGTCCTAAAAAAAAAAGATTGTGGGTTTGATTACAGCTTTTTATTATCACATATCGAATTGTCCTTGGGCAAAACACTGAAAACTCCAAGCTGTCTATATAGCTGTGTAACATTATGGGAATGTGTGTGAATATGTGAATGTGACCCGTAGTTTAAAAGATGTTTGAGTGCTCGCTATAACTAGAAAGGTTCAATCCATTTAGGTGTGGTGCTCTAGGACCCTACAGTGAGTTAAATGTGATGCAGTATATAGTCATGTTTAATATATTTAAAAGTTAATTTATTTCATTAACTCAATTCACCAAGTGAATCACATTAAACAGAATAATTACACACAGACTAGTGTTTTCAAGCCTATATTTCAGTTAAGATGATTTTTCACTTCAGCTCAATGAAAAGTAAGTTTAATACTAGCTTATTGGTTGTTATTTGTTGTTATTTTCAAAAGGTACTTTTAATCTGAAAAACAAGCCTCAGTAGAACTCATATTCTTAATTGACTAAATATAAGATTTTTCACCTAAGTGTAGTGATAATAACAATACAACATGATTCAACACCATGTGATACACTACGATACAAGATAATCCTATAAGATAAACTAAAGGGCTATAAAGTAGGATACAATGAGATCAATTGTCATTCAGTATCAGTATCAGTGTCATTCAGCTATTGAGATATTAATGCAATGCAGTTAAATGCAATATAATATATTGTGAAACAACATAGTGCAATTTGATGCCATGCAACACATCATTTGATATAAAATGCTATATTAACTATACAATGAGAAACAGCACAGTACCATGCAAAAGAACAAAAGAAGTATGATGCACTGTAAAGCAGTATCATGTATATTTTGTGGCAATAAAGGATACTAAAAGATGACATGTAATGCTTTAATATGCAATATGATACAATATGATACAGTCCAATGCAGTATGATACAATACAATGCAACATCAGACAATTAAAAAAATGATACAGTATAACACAGCACAGTGCAATATGAGGAAACACAATGCAACACAATGCTGTATCATATATGATACAGTGCAGTGAAACATGATTCAACATTATGCAATATAACTTAATATAATGCAGTGTAAAGCAGTATGATGTATATTATGTGGTGATATATGATGCTTAAAGGCAAGGCAAGGCAAGGCAATTTTATTTGTATAGCACACTTTCAACAACAAGGTAATTCAAGGTGCTTTACATGATTAAGAGGTAAAATAACAATAGTGTTTTAAAACACAGACAAAGCATATAAAGTAAAAAACAGCAATAAAGCAAGAAGCATACACAGATACATCAAGGCATTACAAAGCATATAATGTAAAAACAGCAAGAAGTATACACAAAACATGACACATCAAAGCATAACTCAAAGGCAGCTCTAAACAGATACGTTTTTAGTTGTGATTCAAAAGAACTCATTGTTTCAGCAGCTTTGCAGTTTTCTGGAAGTTTGTTCCAGATTAGAGGAGCATAGAAGCTAAAAGCTGCTTCTCTGTGTTTGGTTCTAATTCTAGGGATGTTGAGTAGACTGAAATTAGAGGACCTGAGTGGTCTGGGGGGTTGCTATAGTAACAGCAGATCTTCAATATACTTTGGTGCTAAGCCATTCAATGATTTATAAACTAGTAGAAGTATTTTGAAGTCTATTCTCTGAGCTACAGGGAGCCAGTGTAAGGACTTAAGAACTGGGGTGATGTGCTCTACTTTCCTGGTTATAGTGAGGAACACGAGCAGCAGCGTTCTGGATCTGCTGCAGCTGTCTGATTGACTTTTTAGGCAGACCTGTGAGAACGCTGTTGCAGTAATCGATCCGACTAAAGATAAACGCATGGATGAGTTTTTCGAGGTCCTGTTGCGACATCAGTTCTTTAATCCTAGAAATGTTCTTCAGGTGATAGAAGGCTGACCTTGTTCTTGCCTTTATGCGACCCTGGAGGTTCAGGTCTGAGTCCATTACTACACCTAGATTTCTGGCCTGATCAGTAGTTTCTAGCTGCATTAACTGAAGCTGTGTGCTGACTCTCGATCATTCCTCTTTAGGTCCAAAAGTAATTACTTCTGTTTTGTTTCTGTTCAGCTGGAGAAAACTATGGCACATCCATCTATTGATTTGCTCGATGCATTTATTCAGGCTTTGGATGGGTTCAAAGTCACCTGGTGACATTGTAATGTAGAGCTGAGTATCATCTACATAGTTATGGTAGCTAATCTGATTCGTTGTTATAATCTGGGCTAGAGGGAGCATGTAGATATTAAATAAGAGGGGCCCCAGGATGGAGAAGATGCAAACAATATGATACAATACGATACAATACAATGCAATTCAAACCGACACACAGTTAAAAATGATACAGTATAATACAGTGAAGTGCAAAATGAAGAGATACAATATAAAATAATGCTGTATCATATATGATAGAGTACAGTTAAATATGATTTAGTTCCATGCAATATAAGGCAGTACAATACATTATTAATTACAATGTGATTGAATACAATACAAAATAATACAATATAACTATACAAGCCAAAATGTAAATAATTTAATAGGCTACATTAGGAAACGATGAGAAACGCATGAGGTGATGCAGCATGATGCATATGAACATCCGTCTTCATGAAAGATCTATAATCAGTCTAATAAGACTGTCAAAACAAACCTCTACAAAACATATAATATAGGGATTCAGCCATTAGAGACATTCCCATAGTTAGCCCCTTAAAATTCAGCTTTTATTTAGAAAAGGCACAGCAAAAGTTATCCGGTTCGGCCGCTGTTTAACTTGACTGCCCGAGCTGAGAGCTGGAGGTGCGTCAGTCAGTCAGTCAGACAGTGAAAGTGAAGGCGGAGACCAGCCCAGTGGCGAAAACTCAGCCTCTTCTGGATCGCGTTCAACCCCCCCCCCCCCCCCCCTTCCCCCCTCCCTCCCAGAAAAAGAAAACCCGATCCAAACACTAAGCGCTGAAGAGGAAGGAAAACAAGAAAAAAAGGCGAGGTGATCCTAACTTCTTTTCACCTCTGTGTGCCAAGAATTGTCTTCCGGTGTTGACTTTTTGCTGTTGTTGTTGCACCGCAAGAGAAAAGAGGCTCCCAACAAAGTTGAGCGTGAGAAATGTGAAGCTACCGGCTTTTCTATCTCCAACCAGGCTCCAGGACTCCCCCATTAATTCATGCAGTACAGTGCAATGGTACGTGAATATGGGTTATATTACTGCTTTCAAATGTGATATGTGATAACGCTCTGTGTTGTGCATTAATTATTATTATTATTTAATGCGACATCTACATTTATTGTCCTTTCTGGCGCTGGGTGGTGGAGAAAGCAGCAGAAAGTGCCATGAACTTGGCGCAAATAGCCTACTCATTCCCTCTGGCATATGAACTTAGTGCGGGCTGTTGACAGGTCTGTAGAACCCGCAGAAACACGCGTGGCGCTGCAAAAAAAACAAAAAAACTATGTTTACCTTTAGGTCTTTTTTTGTGCAAAACACAACCGTGTGCATGCATCCAAAAAAAGAACCCCCCCACCACCACCCACTGCCACATATTGTGCATATTCACCCTTAATTTTATTAATAGCAGGGGCGCCTCTCAGGGAGGTGCAAGGGGGGCAATTTTCACCTTTCAAAATTTGCCTGGCACAGTTCAATGTTTAAACTTGATCAAATGTGATATTAAGGCCCCCTTATATTTCTATAGCCATCATCTGCTTAAAGACTCTCTTAGACATAAACAAAACAAAGAAAACCATAAAATAAGCAGTTATTTGATTTTAGTTTTTAAATACAAAATATAACATTTGAACACAAGCTTTTTTTCCATCTGTAAAAAACAACAACCTATGAGCACAAATTTACATTTAATTGTTTCCAATTCAAAAATAACAACAATGTAAAATCACTGGTGAAAAGTTGTGAAAAATGACCCATACAAGTGCTTAATTCTGTGCCTATCATATACTTTGCCTGTAGGAGGCACTGTTTCTTCCTTACACTGATTTTCTTTTTTTCCACAAAACATATATAAATAAGGTAGGAAATAAACTCAAATATGAAATTTCAAATTTGGCAAAGTATCTAAAGTATTATGGCAAAGTATTAAAAAATATTTTTGGTTTATTTTTGTCCCACTTTAAGCCTGATGTCAAACATCCGCACCCTATCATATGTGGGGAGTGATGCTCTCTAAGCTGAAGTGCTTCTGTGTAAGAATATGAGCCGGATTCTCATTGTGTGTGATTTTGTTTTTATTATATTGCATATGAAAATACATCCAAAACAAGTATACAACTTTGCTAATCACTATTTGTTTAGAGAAATTTGTATTTTAAAATGTAATTTAAAAAGTCATTTTTCGATTCCTTGTTACTGGTTTCTGCCAGGAAACTCAAATGACCAAAAATGGACCATGCGGCCATTAACTTGCAGGTCAATTCAATAAATGATGCATCCCAATTGTAGGACCTTTATTAAATGTTTCCCTCTATTTAAGAACAAAAAAGGGGGAGAAAAGGGGAGTTAATGTCAAAAACGCTGACGTGAAAAGTTTGCTTCCACGTGGGAATTACCTAAACTGGAAAAGGAGGTTGGGATTGTGCGTGTTTTCTCTCTTCTGTGTGGCCGAAGCTTTGGTCCAAAGTCCCTGAAGCTCATAAAATAATTCAGCCGAAGTGAGGGGAGTAAATGAATTGTGTGCCCAAGGAGGGCAAGGAAGGTGCTGAGGGGGAGGTGGATATGACTGAAGGAGGAGAGGGACTGGGAGGAGGAGGAGGGGTGTGACTCTGTAATTATGCGAGAGAGTTGAGAGAGAGAGAGAAAGAGAGAGAGAGAGAGAGGGGGGGGGGGGTTAGAAAAAAAGAGGAGAGATAAAAAAAAGTTGGACCTGATTTGCTGGAATTGCGCAGCATCGACTGAAGGTGGAAGCGCTCGGTTTCATATCAGCTCTGGCTGGAAGATTTTAGCAGGGGGGCGAACCGTCCTGGCTCTCTGCGCCCTGCAAAGCTCCGCGCAAAGACGCGTACAGAGAGAGAGAGAGAGAGAGGGAGAGAGGGAGAGAGAGAGAGAGGGAGAGAGAGGAAGAGAGAGAGAGAGAGAACACGTCGTGGCAGCGGAGGACGCAGAGCTCCAAGTTGCTTCTTCTTTTACTTTTACATGCCAGCTCCTGATTATTAAAAAACAAAATCCCATCTTTACTCCGCGGTGGCGACAATCTTTGGATCGACACTCTTCATGGATATTCTTGGATAATTTCGCCTCGGATTGCTGCTGCACACGCGTACACACACTCTTCTTGCATGGTGCGCACCGATCGGTCCAGGACGATGGAGTGATCGGAGGAATTAGTCCACCTACAGTCACTTTTTCTTCCTCTGTATGCTCAGCCGTCTCGACATGTACTCCCCGATTTGTCTAACTCAGGTATTCGTGTTTGTCTCTTTTCTCATTTTCTCTGCATATTTTCTAAGAAGTTGCGGTGAGTTTGACACATGTAGGTGGGATAAAAGGTCCTGTGTGCGCGCCCAGAATATGCAGAGTTGGGAACTCTTTATCGATTAAAAAAAATGCCTGAACATAAAGGAATAATTATTGTTAAAATAACAGTATTTCTTGTATTTTTATTTATATGGCAAAATTATTTTTACATTAATGTTGACCGGCACTTTAAAAAAAAACAGTTTGACTGTTAGATCAAACTGTAATTTATTGACTTACTTTGAGTTAAATACCATATAAAGTGTATTTTATGTAACCGCTCTGTTGTGCAAACCTGGTGCATGCTTCTAAAATCATATAAAAATGACAGATCAATCCACCTATTACTTTTTCCGTCTTATTTAATATCACTAAATGAAATTACAGTTGCTTGGAATCCCCCCTCCATCAGAATGGATCTAGAGTAGGATAATTAAAACCAAATATTCAGTGTGGGATTCGGTAGTTTTAATGTAAAAGAATCACAAATTACAGTGCATTGATTCAACCGTGCAGAACCAATCTGAATGCAGTCATATAGCTGTTTAAACAACAACAACAACAAAAGAAAAACTACTTTACAGTCACTGAATACACTGTGAAGTAGTGTTGAAATAACTGTAACTCACCGTCAACGATTATCCAGTCCTGCTTGTATTTTTATTTCTGCTGTAAAACGAAGGTGCAGCAGGGCATCAGTAAAGTGGAAAAATCAAACAGTAATTTACAGGGTTAAATAAACTGAGTGACTGCTGTGCTGGATGTTGCGGCTCTATTTTGCAACTAGTTTTTTAGCCCTTGTTAAATTGACATAATGTCAGTTGATCGTAATATTCCAGAGAATAGGGGAACAGGTTTGTTTTTCCAGTCAGTATCACTGTAGTTTAGAGCTTTCTGAATAATTCCTCACATCAACAGTGAATTAAATATTGGCAGTGTAGTAATTATATTGTTCAAACAACTCATAATTTTAATAACTCATAAAATAACCTATTAGTGCTTTAGTTCTGATATTTCTGTAATTGTTAGTTAGATTTATTGTTGTTGTTTTTTTTAGATCTGAAAGTGCCGACCTAAATTGTTATTGCCCTTACTGAACAGTCTCTAATATATATTTTTTACCTTATGTGTGACAATGCATGCTCCCACCTATCTTAACTTGCTGCTGTGACGCCTGAATTTCTCCACTGTGGGAAAATTTAAGACATTTCTATTCTATTTTGTTCTAATCTGTGTGTAGAAATTAGGTTTAGGTTAGATTTTGATAATTGTCCTCATTAGTGTACTTTCAGTAAGCTTTTTTGCTTCCTTTTTAAACTTATCCCAGACTTTCCAGCCTAATCTGAACTGATTTTATTTATTTTCCTCCCATTCCAAAAAAAACCTTATTTTTATTTCAATTAATACGCCCTTCGATGATGTTGGGGGCAAGATAAAACTACTTTCTCTTTAGGAAGATCACATGCACTGATACGGTTGATTCAGAGCTTGGACAGGAGTAGCTGCAGACTGTTTTGGCTGACTCAGTGTGACTGTTTATATTTTACTTGGCATAAGTTAGTGATTGACTGAGATGTGGTTTAGTTTGTGCTTAAGAGGATTGTGCTTTTATGGCTCTAACTGAAGTGCACCGCTCAGGCCCTGGCCAAGTCATTTATCGTCACAGCTTTAGGCTTTGTTAGCCTGCTTAAAGTAAATAATAATTACTGTTATTGAAATATTTCAAGTGGTTTTCTTGAACAGAAAGGGGATTCTTTTTTTAGAAACCGCTACTTCTGCGGACATTTAGCAGAATTTCAAAGTTTACATTTGCTGTTTTTAATTGGAGATGGCATGAAAATAAGCTCTGATTATTATTTTATGACCCTCCAAATGGAAACCTACACAATCCTCCTTCGGCGTGACGTCTTGCTTTTAAAAGCAACAATCTGTGGCGTTTTAAAAAGCCCCTCTTTGCTTCGGCTGATAAATGATTACATCGTGCGATTTGGACGCTGAAGCAAACTTCGACTGTGCAGAGACGATATGTGGCTTCCAGTGGCATGACGGCGCACACACACACACATATACACACACTCACACACACACTCGTACACTGAGAGTGGATTTCTGTGGTTTCCCATTGCCCGCTTTGCCTGACTGCCTTCAAAAAGAACAATGTGTGGTTTGACTCCTCAAAAGCCTGCTTAAACAAAGGGGGGGGATGCTTACTCTTATTAAATTTGACATTTTAATGACCTGAAAGCTAAGATAATTCGACGTTTCCGTTTCTCACCTGGAAGGAGCTGCAATTTGTGACCGGATTGTTTGAACAATCCTGGCTACAAAGAACAAGAAGGAACGGTGTTAATGAACATTGTGGCAGGATTACTGACGTATTCCCCTTGTTCAAAAAAGAAGGTGAAAGTGTTGTTAAATCGTTAAGTGTGTGCTTTTTGTTTTATCTTTAAAACAGAATCTGAAGAGACTTCGTCAAAAGCAAAAAAACCTCCCCAAAAGTTTTTTTGAAACAATTCTTTTAAACTAAAGGTATGAAAGTGTGCCTACAGCAGTGAGAAAAGTCCAATTCTTGTTGGAAAATTTTAATTACATTTTTTTCTAATTTTAGAATAACTTATTAAAATAAAACAGCTTTGTAAATGTAAAAAAAATTCAGCTAAAATTCAGTATTGTAAAAAGAAGAAAATCGAAAATGTGTTGACGTGAATTTCCAAAGCAAACTTAGGTAAAATGTCATTGCTTAGTCGCTTCCCCTCTATCCATGAAGGGGAAGCTCCTTAACATCCGACTTTGTGACTCTATCCTGTTCAGCAGCTTATCCCCTGTTCTGAGCGTGGGATAAGTTCACTTTGGAAGAGGGGGAAAAATGCAGCTGAGAGGCCTGCAGCATAACCAAAAAATACAAATTATGACATAAATTATGCGATTTTTTTAGCAGGCTTGGAGCAAATCAGTGCAACATAAAATAAAAAAATATGCTGCTGTTTTATTTTTAATAGGACGATTACATTTCACACTCTTCCCTCTCCTCTCCTCTTCTCTCCGACACTCCAGGATGAATTTCATCCCTTCATCGAGGCGCTTCTCCCTCACGTCCGTGCCATCGCCTACACGTGGTTCAACCTGCAGGCCCGAAAACGCAAGTACTTCAAGAAGCACGAGAAGCGGATGTCCAAGGACGAGGAGCGCGCAGTAAAGGACGAGCTCCTGGGTGAGAAGCCTGAGGTCAAGCAGAAGTGGGCCTCCAGGCTGCTGGCCAAGCTGCGGAAGGACATTCGGCAGGAGTACCGGGAGGACTTTGTCCTCAGTGTGACGGGCAAGAAGCCGCCGTGCTGCGTGCTGTCCAACCCGGACCAGAAGGGCAAGATCCGCCGGATCGACTGCTTGCGGCAGGCCGACAAAGTCTGGCGCCTGGACCTGGTGATGGTCATCCTCTTCAAGGGTATCCCTCTGGAAAGTACGGACGGCGAGCGCCTCGTCAAGTCGCCACATTGCACCAACCCAGCACTTTGTGTCCAGCCTCACCACATAACAGTATCAGTCAAGGAGCTGGACTTGTTTCTAGCATACTATGTCCAGGACCAAGGTATGTTGAAGGTCAGACTGTGTATGTGTGTGTGTGTGTGGGTGTGTATATAGATATGTGGGTGTGGGATGGTTTGATGAGGTCAGGGGTCACATGTGTTAGTTTCTGGCAGTGTGGCTCAGTCTGGGCTGCAGGCATCGCTGTGTGTGCCAGACAAGTAAACGGCAGAAACGTGAGCACCAGAACCGTTTAAACACATTCTGATTTTTTCTTCAACTTTTTATGCACGGCTCATTGAGCAACAACTGAATGTGAAACATTTCTAACTTCGTCTTGTAGGTGCACTGCTGCAGCTGCTTCTGCTCATGTGCAGCCACTGTCGCTGTGTGTTGTGTTTGTATGGACACAGAGCCACACTGGCTTGCACAACCTAACACACACCCTTCGGTTCTGCCTGTCAGCCGGTTAAACACTGACATTTATAGAAAGCTGTTGCGCGGATGCAGGAAGCCACAAGTGGATTATTTTGTGATACTATGGATCAGCATTTTTTTTACCATAAAAACTACCTGATTTTAAAAGAGAGCTATGGAACATCATGAATCTTAAATTTTACTTTTTTATAAATATAAATATATTTTGTATGTATTTTTTACCTATATATTACATATTTGTTTAAGTTTCAGCCATCAGAATTAACCAATTTTGAGCATTTTAAGGGAAAACTGGTCAATTCAGATGTGTGGAAATAAAAAATAAATAAAAATATGGACCTCCCCCATTTATTAAATTAACTTAAATTAAGTCTTATTATTTTTACAGTATAAAACATCTACAGCAGCATGTGCATTAATGCTGGTGTTTTCAGCATGAAATAAAAATCAGGTTAAGGATTTAGACTTAAATAGGAATTACCTTGTAACTTCTTCAATTTCTATTGGATTTACAACTACAACCTCCATCAAAGACCCTCCAACAGACGTTGTTATAGTCATCAGGGAGACAAAATAGGAACTGATTAATATTTAAATCAACAGATCTGACCCCAAAGAAGAGTGCTTTGTTCCACAAATGCTTCCACAAATGCTTCCACAAATGCTTTGTTGGATTCAAAATTAACATCTTCATGTTAAGGAAACACTTTTTATCTTTCATGTCATAATTCTTCAGTATCAGACAAAAAAAGTGTAATCATCGCTCTGTTTTTTTGTTAATTCTAAACATATCTGTGTTAAATTTGTGGTGAATTGTAAATTTGTCTTGTTTGATTAATTTCTTAAAACCTAATTTAGCAGCAGAGTATTTCTACATTTTGCAGGTTGTGCTGTAAAAGATCAAAATACAGTTGGCACATGAAAGCTAAAGTTTATTAAGTAAATGTTCCTGAAATTGGGGAAAAAAAAAAAAAAAAAAAAAAAAATATATATATATATATATATATATATATATATATATATATATATATATACACATAACATTTTAGTGCAACAATACACTGGACTGTTATTGGAAATTATTGAGCTGTTATTTATAATCAAAGATTCTATGTAAAATCTGGGAGATTTTCATTTCTTCTTCAGTTTTAAAATTTTTTTTAATGATAAATACGTCACTTTTTTGCTAACATTTGCTGTGATTTTGCAACTTTGCATGTGATGAGTTGTAATTTTAGCAGCTATCTATAAAAATACAACTCCCTAATTTCATAATACCTCATCGGTCTCATTCTTATAAAGGTCCTTTTCCCTGCTGACAGCACTGGAATGCCTCCCCTCCTGGGTTGCTCCACGATGAAATTCCCTTTCATTGAATCTGTGGCTGCAGCATCGAAACGCTCTGCCACTGAGGGGAGGAACGGTGGTCTAGCTAGCTCATTACCATCAAATCCTGAGCGCCATTTTGTGTTTGATAAGTGCCAGGGAAAGCAGAAGGCACAGCACGGAGACAATAATGGTTGCCACTGGCACCGGGGTTGGCATCAGACACTCCTTTTGTGTCCTTTGTAGGATGCCACCGCTCCTCTTGTTCTGCATCTGCTGCATTTAAACCGTTCGGTGCCAACATTTAAAACAACACCCCTTTTTTAGTGAGTTTAAAAATTTTTTTTTATCTTTTAAATGTACGTTTCAGAGATTTTGTTTAAATGAGATGTTTATTCTTGCATGAGGGTTGAAATTTTGCGGATGATTTTTTGTGCTTTCACATATATCCTACAAGAATAGAAAAAACACACACATATATTCCTCCTGTAAATTCTTGCAAATTAAAAATATTTTCCTCTTCCTTTAAGTCGCCAAGCGATGCCCGAACCCAGGCGGTGCAGCCATGTTGTGGACGGCAAAGCGCTGCGCCGCCATTTTGTTCCACACAGTGCCAGGGAGGCAGGGCGGATCGCTGCCCGACGGTTGTTAGAGGTTCGGAGGTTGGCATCAAACCCTCTTTTGTCTGGGTGCAGCGTGCCTTTGATTCGTTGGTTGGCATCCGCAATGCGGTGGGCACGCTGGAAAGTTGTTTTTTTTCCCCCGATGGTGGCAGAATGGAAGCCGCCGCCGCCTTTTGTTTAGCTGCAACTGCACGAAACAAACAAACACAAAGAAACCAGTAAATCGGGCTCCGGCTGAGAGAGTATCCACCGTTCAGACTGTGCTTTTAATATATTGTTTTTTTTTGTGTGTGTCCTGCTCTGCTGAGCTGCGTAATCGAGTAACAGAAAATATTTAGGCGGCTTTATTTTCTCATCGGTGTTTTAAGAAATAAAAAAGCATGCACATTTTAAGCGGGTTTGTTGTTAATCCCCGTGGGTTTGTGCCTGAGAAAGGTCGGCAGGTTGGCAGCGAGAGTCCCGGGTGAACTTTGAGAGGGCGCTCAGAAAAATTCGCCCCCTTGTTCTGGGGCACAAACGCGTTTAGCCAGGCTCGGCTGCAGCGCCCATGTGCATGCCCAGATGAATGCCCGCTGGGAAGTAGGCTGATGGCCTGGAATGAGGGAAGGAGGGGGGGTCGGGATTCATGGCATCCATTGTGCCAACTGGCTGTTCAAACCGAGTCCTAGCCTCTCACACACTCATGCTCTGCAGAGGCACTCGGTTGCACTGTTTTATCTGATTAAACTAGTGCAATTCTTTTCCCTTTTCTTCTTTCAATCATCTCGTCTCCACACCTGCAATCGTGTTTTGCATATCCAGTTTGACAGCTTGATGGAATAGTTGCAACAAGGCATGCAGATACTCATCATGTCGGGACGTGTCGGGGGTTCTGTAAGCTTCGCTTTGTGTTTTGCTTTTTTGTTCAGCAACTGTACGTCTGCAGGATGGGGACAATATTCTCTTTCCCTTAATCCCGAACTCTTCAGGAGGTACGAGGCAATGCTTTTCTGACATCACGGGCAGCACACAAACAAAACGTACACTTTTGGCTTGATTAGATATGTGCTGAGTAGGTGTTCTGATTAGGGAGCTCCAGTCTGGACATTTTGAATCTGATGTGTCTAATTGTCTTATAGATTAAAACTGAATTTGCATCACATTTAGAGCCAAAAAGGTAAAATGAATGAAGAGAATAAACAGATCAGCCCAGACGTGTTGGATTGCTAAATTGAAAAAAGTGATTAGGCGTCTGTCTTCACTCAGACTGGACACAGTCCAGGCTACCAACTTTGGTCTTCTGGACCATGAACATGACTATTTTAACCGGTTATTTGTGAGAAATCAGACACTGCGTAGGGGAACTGTGGCCATAATGCTGAAAAAACTATTTTCTCCAACCAAACCCAAAAAATAAAGCTCTACAGTTGTGACTTTTGGTATGTGACTTTTGGTAAGTGCGAATAAATAGTAATCACTGTAGCTATAAATTTTAACGCTGAGCTGGAAAGTCTAAAGAGGTCAGGGTCACGCTGCGTTCCCATTACTCCACTGCTGAAAGTTAACACGACCATAAAACATCATTACCTTGACTTTGTAACTTCTCTTTTTTTCACACCGTCACGATAGTTTTAGGAAATGGATAGATTACCTCCGAATGCAAGCTGACATGTGAATGGAGACCCTATTTTACGATCTCCAGACTTAACCTTTGGCCCCTGCCGCCACCAGCAGCCCTCCCAGTCTCCTGGGGTCAGGACTTCTGCAGAGGGATTTGGCAGCGCGTCCTCTGAAGTTTAATTGAGCAAAACAGATCGGTGAGAACATGAGTTTCAGGGCACGTGGAGGAGGAAGACTTTTCTTGTTTTGTTGTCTGGCGATCCCCTCGTTGACCTCCTCAATCAGGGTCAAACCGCAGCGGTCGAAGGATCACTCATGGTCTTTTGGCAACTGTTTGTCTCCGCTTCCTCCCCTCCCACCGCCCTCTGATGCCTCCTCTTCTGGTCTGGCTGGTGGTCCATTGGTTCACTAGCCTAAGTGAGGGGGAGTAATAGGCAGCACTGGCCTCCTCCCACATGCCCTCACCTCCCACCCTGCCCTCATCCCTTAGGCCGGGTTGCGATCCTTGCCACCGGCCATTGCACGCTTGCTGCCCCGCTTGGGGTAGCCATTTGCATCTTGTTTTCCACGCGGCTGCCTCAGAACCTGTTGGTCAGACGTGCTGAGGTCCAACCTTCTGGGTCACAGTGGAGGTCTGTGACTAAGCACAACACCCAACCCTCCCCTTCCTCCCTGCTTCCCCTCATCCTCCTCAGCCATTAGAAATCACCCCTGCGGCACGCTGCCCAGCCGACAGACTCTCTCTCTCTCTCTCTCTCTCTCTCTCTCTGCTTCTTTTTCCAAGTTTCTTTTTTCTTTTCTCACTCCCTGGCTTCCCCTCAAGTCAGAGTCTGCGACCCATGACAGCTGTCCTAGACCCAGGCGTTTGGCCAAAGAAACAGTGGCTGAGATCACGCCAGGAGTGTGTTGTAAAGACACCAGGGCCAACCTCAAGTTAATTTTTAAATTTGTTTGGTGAGATGTTTTTTTTAGAAGCCGAACAGGCTTTGATACTTAGAAATGAATTTTAATTTAGTAAAAAAAGGAGTTTAAGCTACATATCCAGGGAAAAGCCGGATAGAAAAGGTCTCCGCAGTGAACTGTGCAACCCTCTCCTTTAGCGTTCCTTCGGTCTTCCTTATTAGTATGCAATAGAGCCTGTGGTGTCTCGCTACGTCTCTCTCAGAGCCATAACCTATCGAACACTTTCTCTCAATCTAATCCACTTAGAACTCCCTCCCAGCTTCACTGCTTGCCTTATTGATTTCCGCTTCCCACTAAATGTCTTCCCTATCCTTTTTCCCGGGAGCTATTTATGTTTTGCAATGCACTCTTTCTTTGCTCGGTTTCTAATGCCTCTCTACCTTCATCTCCTCTCTGGGATCTTTGGTTGGTTTCTGACTTCCCTCGGCCTCCTCCTCTCCCCTCCTGCTCCCTCTCAAACAGTGACCTGGGTGCAGAGCAGCCAGGTTGCCTGGCTCAGTATGAGGCTTGTGTTATTAGCAGCGGGGCTTTGCTCGAGCAAATACCTCAAGGCTTAAACAGGCCGTGTTACCTCCTTAGCCCTCTTTTGTGTTCCCTGTGTACATAAATTTCCATGGAAACAAGGCAGCCCGGAGCAGAGGCCACGGAGAAATGTGGATGCTTTGCTTTGGGTTTTTTTTCCTGGCTAAATTTACAACTCCCTCTCCTGCTTCGCTGCCTTGTGTTTAATGTGCTTGGGTCACAGTTTGCGCTGTTGCATCCAAAAATGGGACAAGGACTTTTTTTTGGCAATGCAAGCTAAAAGTATTTTGTTGGAGAGCCTTTTTGAATGTAAGTCAGGAGGAGACTGAGTTTTTGCATTTGCGGCTGCTCTTGTTGAAGGACTGCAGTTCGTGTCATTAGTCCATGGTTAAGATCTCAGCCTCCCAACACTTTCCCAGGCTTTTCCCGAGGACCCCAAATGCATTTCAAATCCCCCTGAGGCCACTTGACTGGAGGACCAGCACCTCCCACTCCCCCCACACCGGATAAATTTCCCACCCCCACCCCCTGTCTGCCAGTCCTCCCCAAATGAAGACAAATGGGTACATTCACCCCCCTGTCCCAGTCAACACACCGTACCTCACTGTCCTTCCTCACAAAGCAGACCCTCTCCCCTCTGCCTGAGCTTCTCTATCCAGAGACTGCCTTCTCTTCTTTTTTAACTGAGCAGCGTAACTGCTTGGAAAAACTTAGTGTTGTCCCATCTGCCTGCAAGACTGATCATGTAAGACAGCATGATCCGCAGTGAAAAGAGGGATAAGAAGGTTCAGATGGGAGACAAAAAAGTGCCAGATAGAGAACTTGTAAGAAGATGTTTTGTGTTTCCAGGAGTTTTTTTTTTCAAGTTGGTCAGGAGAAAAGGACCCTCAAGTATCAGAATGAGACTTTCATGCTAAAGCCAGTTCCTTTTAGCCAGGACGGAGGCTGCTGAACGACTAATGAAGGGGAGAGAGAATGGGAAGGGGTGGTAGGTGAGGTGTTATGGGGGAACTTAGAGCAGGAGCAGACAATCACTTTGGTTTCCCAGGAGACACTGACTTCTCCGTGCATCGCCCCCCCACATACGCACCCTTCTTTGCTCTGTCAAAGCCCCCTTTCAGTCCAGACAGGGCCGATCCAAGGCTCAGAGTGATGGGTGTCTCTTCCTTTGTCTCACAGTACAGTACGCCCCATTGCTGTGACGGCTCGACGAGACCTGGGGGAGACAGAAGAAGAAAGGGCCGTCGTTGCACTGCTGTGCAAAGTATACTTTTGGCTGAGCGTGTTGTTGTTGTTGTTTGGCCCTTGTGTGGGGGGTTGTTGGGTTGAATCCCTCAGAGGATTTCTTTCTAAAGTCGATGCAGCAGGTCAATGAGGAGATATGGTGTTTAAGATTTGTGAACGGCCTGCTTGGGACTGATTCGTCAGTAACCCCTTTGAGTTGTCAAATGACTTGCGCTCCTCCCTTGCGTATGCCAGGTTGACTTCTAGAAGTAGTGCCAAGTTTGGAAAACAACTGTTAAAGCAGAAGATCTTTGGGTTCTTTAGGGTTTGTGTTCACCGCCCTTAGCTGTCTAAACTTGGAGAAGTCCAAGCTTCTTTAGTCGTTCCGCCTAATCTGTGGAGCAGTCTCCCTTTTCAGAATATTATAGTATTAAAGCGGTAATTAAAACTAGAATATTATTATTGCTACTATAATTACTATTATTGGGTTCTAGTCTACCCAGGGAAACACGCAACATGTTCTTGGACTGTAGGGGGGAGTTGGGTCTACCTGGAGATAAGGCAGAGGCATAGAGTAACATAGAGGTCCATCATGTGCACCTGTTACTGCACATTGAAAGTTAGCAGGCTAAAAAAAGTTCCTACATTTTACTTTGTTTATGTAAAAAAGCTAATAAGTCTAAGCTTTTAGTCTTGTCAGCAATTACCCTGTTTTTATTTAATGAAGTTCTGTTTTCTTACTCTGGTTCATATTTCTTGTTGAATTATACTTTTCATGAACCGCAAGCAAAACTAACTTAAAGACTTCTTGCTAAACAACATGTAACATGTAAGTCAAAAGCCATCAACAGAAGACATCTATTAATGTATGAATGTGGTTGCTTGTATTGACTTAGGGGTCAAAATAAACCGTATTTTTAATCAGTTTGAAGAGAAAATCCTACTTTAATTGATACATTTTTGCAAGAACGGATATGTACCTACAAGAAAACCCAACAAAGGGAACCTACCTAATCAGGAAAGACTGAAACTGTAAAGAAACTACATAAAACTCCTCCACTTCTGGAACACCAAAACAACAGATGTTGCAGATTTTCTACAGAACAAAAAAAAACACAACTTCCCCTAATTTTTTACATAAACACGATGAGGGTTTGTGTCAAGAGATAAAAAGATTCCCAACAATAACAATAAAACCATAAAATCTGAATTTATGGTAAATTACTATTAATTTCTTATTCTTAAGCATCCTTTAGATGTGAATTCAGGAACTTTTAATCAAAGTTTGGATTGTTTTTTTATTGTTGAAAAAGGTTGGTTCAGTTCTGTGTCGACTTTAGAAAGAGTCTGTGATTTTCACTTGAGCAAGAGAAGAGTTCGTTACTGTGGCGTCTCCTAGAAGCCTCTGCAACTCCGCTTCTGATTTATTGAAATCCCCTCCAATTTTTTCTTTTTTTTATCACGGTCTCAAGGCTCCAACTGGTTGCATCTCTGAGCAAACCTCTCCCTAATTTAAATGGAAAAATGCACACGTTAAGGCACGCTGTTGCTTACATACGCCTTTAATCTTCTGCGTGCAGAAACAAATCGACTTTAAACATTAGATTATTACACACTAGCAGTTTAAAACGTGGCATTTAGAGTCTGTTAGCAGCAGCTCTTTAGTGCTCTGACATCTGTGAGGGAAAACACGGAAAGTGAGAGTCTTTTAAAAGCTTGTTCCAGATTTACCATGTGTAGATTGTAATTAGGGCTCCAACATGTGCGCGTACCTACAACCGACAATTATACTGCGGATTTGCACCCAAAAAAAACTCTACCCTCTTATAATGAGTTATCAGGCTAAAGCAGTCTGGTCCGTGTAAATAAAACACAGATCCTGGCTAGTTTCAGGTTTTCTGTGATTTTCACTTTTAACTGGCTTAGCTCTTTTTGAGAAGTTGCTACCGAAACCTTTCCTGACCTTCAGATGAAGAATGCACAACCTCATCATTTCCCTCCATGGGATCCCAGCCGCGTTTGCTCTGTGTTTCCGAGGAACATCTTCATCTGCTTAAACAGGCCTGTTCTGCAAATGTTTTAGACGTTTTTCCTCCTTTTTTTTCTTTTCTTTTCGTAAAACCTCTGTCTGTAACTCGGGGTTGCCATATGTGTCTTGTTAAAGGCAGTTATGACAAATGGCAGCAGCTGTACAAACTAATCTCTCTGTAGCTTTCACACATGGCGCCCAATTAACAATGGGCCACTGTGGCCCTAATCCACGGTGCAGCTATCCTCTGGTCCGTCTTGCCGAGCCTAACCGCCCCTGGAGAATCTTTCCCTCTGCGCTTCAACCAGCCAGGCTACCCTTTTTACTGCGCTCGGAGGGGAGCTGGTGGCAGCGAACTGCCCTGGGCCTCTTAAGATGCAGTAGCCATCTTGTTTGTTTCCATCCTGGGAATCCTGATTCCTGACGCTCTAGAGTCTAGGTTTTAAATGTCACTTTGGAGCTCTTGAGGATTAGGTTGCCTCCCTGTGAAAACACACTGCTCTTCTTCTTTAAGTATGAGACATTTGAGTGTTTTGACTCCTACATGTTAACTGATTCATGGTGTTCGGAGTACAGTACATGCAGGTAGATATTTTGATAGATTTATAAAAATAAGTTGGGTTGAAATTGGTAGCTTTGATTGTAGTTGACGGCTTAGCAACAGCACTTTGCAAAAGTCTTAATGCCCCTTGAACTTTTTTTCCATTTTGTCACTTTACAACTACAGACTTCAATCTTTTTTGGGGGGATTTTATGTTATGGACCAACACAATGTAGTACATCATTTAAAAGTAGAAAATAATGGCTTTCAAGTTTTTTCTACTAATCAAAATCAAACAAATTGTGGCGTGCATATATTTTATGCCATATATGATGATACCCTTAAGTGACAATTATGAAATAAAATCCAGATCTTTTTTCAGAAACCACCTAATTAGTACCTTTAATTTAATTAAATTGTTCTCCAAAGTGAAACATGGTGGTGGCAGCATCATGCCGTGGGGATGCTTTTTTGTTCCAGTAGGGAGAGGGGATGGTCAGGGTACAGGGGAAGATGGAAGCAGCTATGGATAATCCTAGGAGAAAACCTGTTTGCGGCTGAAAAAGACTTCAGACTAGGGTTAAGGTTAACCTTTCTGCAGAACGACTCCAAACGTTAGATCAAAGCAGATTCCAAATCCAATCAAGAATCTGTGGCAAGACTTAAAAACTTTCCAACACTCTGCAGCCACTCTTGCTGAGTTTGAGCTATTCTCCAAAGCAGAATTGCAGCAAAAAGTGGTTGTAGTGTGTCAAAATATAGTAAAGTTCAAAGGGTATGAATACTTTTGCGAGGCACTGTAGTTCAGTCTTTTGTCTAATGGAGCTAAAGAATAGGAAATGCATTCACTTCTTTTACATATAAAGACAAGGTAAGGTCAGCTGGTTGCTGCTTAACGGAGTTTTTAACATTGGAATTGACAAAACAACTTGTCTTCATAAATCTGCTTAATGAGGACGTCTTTAATTTTGTGTAATCTTCATCTCTACCCAAGAGCATGCCAGCTGTGTATTACGTGCCTCTGCTTAAGTATCTTCTGTTCAGAGTTAGATTACAGTTAATAATTCAATATATGTTGGGGATCAACACAAGTGGGAACTGTTGTTTCTCAATTTTTCTTCGCCCTGCTGCAAAACAAAGCCACAAAAGGGGAAAGACGGGCGCTGAAAGGTTGATGGCCACCAGCAAAACATTGCAGGACGCTGCCAAAATCCGTGACATGAATGAAACAAATGGATGAAGAAAATGAAAATGGTTGGAGTGTGAGTTCTGGCAGGCAGAACGAAACTGGTGCCAAATGTTATAAATGAGGAAACTGCTGCTGAGCTAATATAAAAGAAAGTAAAGTTTTTTTTAAAATCTACGATTAGAGAATAATTAAGAGCAGGCTGGCCTTTGGTGTGGTGGTTGGAGAAAGCCACAAGACATGTCTTAAAGCTCACTGCAAAAACAGACAATTACACACAGAAGACAAAAAAAGGAAGTTTATTTGGGCAAATTAGAATTCTTAGTTATGTTTAGTTTGTATGAAAACAGGACACATCAATCCTAAAAGAGCTTAAAGTGGCATTTCCCTACACCTGTTTATTTTATTAAATGAATGTTCATGCAGGGACTCCCACATTTACAGTCACCACTGAAAAAAATGCATAAAAAGAGTATATAGACTACATAAATTGCGCAGCCAAAAAATATATTTTTTATTTTTATATGGAGTATTAATATTAATAATGTAATAGTAATAATTTAATTTAAGTACATGTATTTAGTAGAACAATTTGCAAAAATGTTCCTAACAATGATTTTTAACAATAATAAAAATGTGTGACAGAAGTATAGTTTTTTATGTATGCTTACTTTTTAAGTTGATAAGGGTTTTTAGGAACTTTTAATTTGTTATCCACAGCGTTCTGTTTCCCTTGCGTATACAAATTAATAAACACTATTCAAAATAGGAAGGATAAAAATGATAAAGGGTAAATGACCTGTGCTTGTATAGCGCTTTATCTAGTCCAAAGGAACACAAAGTGCTTTATACTACATTCAGTCATTCACCCATTCACGCATACATTCATTCATTCATTCATTCAGACCACCACCAAGTGTCTTGCCAAGGGACACGACGACTGAGAACCATCGGTTCGGTGATTAACTTCTACCTTCTAAACCACTGTCGGATAAATAGACATATTTTTCGGTTAGGTTAGGATATGGCTACTAAAAATTGCTACACTCCTCAACATATCGAAGGTTTTGTTTCACAGTAGGGGAGTAAGGGAGTTTTAAGAAAAAGTCTCCTAAACTTCCTTTTAGAAATCAAGTTTTGCCAACTTCATTTTTGTCATGTTATGCTACTGCAAAAAATGATGATTTAAACATTTTACACATCTTTATCAGAAGTAGCAATAAATATACTCGTATATACTGCTGCGTTAACTAGCCTGTCTTATTTCTTCTTTTTTCTGTCCTGTTCATGCTAACTTCGATGTTTTGCTAAGTTAACTTTTACTGCTTTGTTAATCCACAGATCCAAATAGTTTCTGATAAAAACAACATAAAAACTTTTCAAAATTACGTTGCTGTTTCTTTGGTCGTACATCTACGAATCAACAGAAGAGAATGTTGGAAGAGGAAGCTATTGCAGCCCATATTTATACACCCATTTTTCAGTCGGCTAACTTTATCCCAACATTTTCATCAATAAACTTCAGTCATAAACAAAAATTTTATTTGAATAATATATGAATAATTTGAATAAAAAATATTTTACAGCTGTTTTAGGAGATTCTATAGCCATGTTCAGAATGGTCTTCTTTTTTATTTTGACATTTTTAATCTCAGTTCTGTCGCCACCTGCTGGCCAGTTGTTTGGGAGAGACATATACATACAGTATATATATATTTTGTTTAAAGGCAAAGAAAAATATCAGCGTAGAAAATATAATTAGAACTGGACTCTTGGAGGTGTGACGAGATCTAACAACTTCAAAACGCCACTGTGTCATCAATGTGAAGTCTTTTTTATTTACCACTATTTAGCATCTGTCGGCACTTGACTTTATCTGGTGAAGTAATTGTAAACGCTGCATATTTAGATTGAATTTATCTTAAAATTCTTTTGTATCTATGTTTGAGACTCCTTAGTTATAAAGTTAGAAAGAATGTAGTTCCTGCTTTGCCCCACTGTGTTTGTTAAAGCAACTCATCGGTTGGCCAAGAACTACAAAAGCTCTGATGAAGCTCACGCTAGTTTCACGTTTTGTGGCATTATTCTAAGTAGGCTACCCAATAGTAAAAAGAAACAGTAATGGAGCGACAGATGACATATTATCCACTCTGATTGGCCAACTGTCGGCCCCTAATGACATCAAAGTTAGCACCTGCTTTGGAGCTTAGTATCTGCACTATACTGAAGGGATATTTTTCAGTTTCTATTGAGATAGAACCACATTTGATCTTCTCTGGTTCAAAATCTATAATACGTCTACCCATGTCACACTACTGTAAATCAGCCTTTTGTTTCAATAGTGTTGGAAGACACAATGGAAAACAACATTGTCCTTCTATGCATTTAACTGATCACAGATTTGTTGGACAAGTGGAGAAAAAAAATTCTGGACTGTTTACAGAATCTTTAACATTCAGTGATTTGTGAAACCTTCATTCTGTTTATATTAACCAAAAAGTAGGAATTCTTAGTTTTCCCCAAAGAAAACAGCTGAAATCTGGTCCCGTCTCCATGGTACTGACTCTGAGCTAAATGTATTGTCACACCTCTAATGGACATGCTTTATACTTGCTGCCTGGTCAGAATGTTTGGTCAATGAACTTTCTGGACTTTGTCCTTTTTTGGGCTATTAGTGAGATTTTTTTATACCGATATAAAGATACAATGCCCAAGAAATTGCCAGAGCTGTGGACTCAAGGTCTTTAAGTAAAGCAGAACTAGACTTTCACAGCTTTCATGTCCTGTTTTGTTTGTTAGTACGCCTCCTAAATGTAGCAGTTTTATATCTTTACAAAGAATATGTTTGAGTTTGAGCCAGCTGAGCAGACCATATCTTCTGTTGCTTTAGCTTTTCTTTTTAAAGAAAACAATCGGACCAAAACGCTCCACTTAAAAAATAATAATCTGCTTCAGCCGTCCTTCTCATAAACGTTCTGTTCTGTATGTGTTTCCTCGAGGCCTCCCTGGTGTAGGCAAGATGACATGATGGAAAGTGCAGAATGGGGCCCAGATGTAGGTTTATATATAGGACCAGACAAGAGTACAGCAGGGCATGACACCAGGCAGAGGGGTTACATATCCCTTGCACGTTATCACGTACACTGCAGCCTATAGCGATAATAACTAGACTGTATGTACTGTATGCAAAGCAAAGAGAAGACAAGAACAGCTGCTAATGGAGCATGATGGGCCAGTCCATTCCTTCAAGCTGGAGGAAGGTGCAGAGGGTAATTACAGACGTTAGAGAGTGTGATTAAACAGAAACAAACTGTAAAAAAGTCTTATGTTTTCAGTTGTAGTTATTGGGCTTTGTTTAGTATTCTCTTCTAAAAATGCCCCCAGGGATCAGCTTTTATTTTAATCCCTTTAGCTCAAGCAGCAAAGTTCAGCGATATTCTATTTGTTTTGCCGTTTAAACTTGTTTGATTTGGCCTCTTTTTATGCCACAGACTGACAAAGCGCGCACTGTTTGGAGGCAAACGTGCGAAACAAAAAGCATTTCCCTCTACTGTCTTTTTTTTTTGGGGGGGGGGGTGCAATCAAAGCAACCTTATCAGCGATCAACATATTCACACCAGCAAACAGGGTGGAGAAGAATGCCCCATTGACTGATGCAGCCCGCCAGGCTGCTCGCGCTGATCTGCTGAAGAAAAGACCTCTGTGGTTGGTGGACCCCACACTCCTCCCAAATTCCTCCCCTCTCTTCTGCCGTCTTCCCTCCATATATGTCTCAATACTCCTTAAGAAAGAGGGGGAGGCAGGAGTAAATGCAAGTTGTATTGTCAACTGGGGGGGTGGGGGTGGGGGGGGTGGGGGGGGTGAAGGCTCCGTCACATGCTGGTGGTGTAGCTCGGTTGGGACGGGAGGGGGCTGAAAAGACGGAGCTGTCACCTGCCAGACTGCAGGAATGTTAATGCCACGGCTCTGATAATTGGATTTTGTACACACCGTCTGTGAGGAACGTCCAGCAACTCTCTTCCCTCCCCAGCCATTATTGTCTGACGTGGTCCCGGATGCTTCGGCAGGGTTCGTCTATGTTTATACAAGAACTCATGTCTCAATAAAGACTGTTTATAATGGGTGTGTGTGCTTGTGTGAGCGAGCACGTTGACTGATTTCAGAATCAAAGCGCGATTGTGCGCGACTGAAAGTGAGAGGATGGGAGTGTCTGATTGCGAAAAGTTTAAGAGATATGTTTGGACTTAAAGTAGGATTTCTGAACATTAGTGAACAAACGGCATCATGCAGACCAGGGAACACAGCACACATGTCAGGGAGAAGTTAGAGTTGGGCTTTTGTTATAAAAAAACATCCCAAGCTTTTAACTTCTCTCTGATCAGTCTATCATCAGTGAATAAAAGGAGAATGGCACTGGTTGCAAACCTACCAAGACCATCAACCTAAACGGACACCATGGTAACTCTGGAGGAGCTGCAGGGAACCACAACTCAGGTGGGAATCTATCAACAGGACTATTATTAGTGCCATTGCAGATAGAAATTTATAAGAATCCCTATTGAAGATTTGCAACAACTTCTGTGGGGCAGTGTTTCCCAACCCTGGTCCTCAATGCACACTGACTTGTTGGTGACACAGGAAGCAGTGTTCCGATCAGATAAGATCAAAATGAAACGTACAGCTTACAACGTACATGCAAAATGTGTGGAGGAAAACACTGCAAATGACCATGAACACACCATCCCCATAGTGAAACATGGTGGTGGGAGCATCTTGCAGTAGGATTGCAGTGTTATATTTTGAATTTACACATGATGAGCATTCATTATTGAGCCTTAGGATGATTTCTGAAGTATTTTATTGAAATGTTTGCTGAGGCGAATGCTCCTTTATTTTTGCCTTCGGTAAAAGAGCTCAATGCTTAATTTGGGCTGAACCAAGTAAGATGCGAATTGCAAAACTGTATCAGATTTTATTCAGCAGAGACGGAAAAGCTTTTCTGAATTGATGGAAGGATGGATCGAACTAAGTACAGGATAAGAAAATCTGTTAGATGCTGCAAAAGACTTTAAGTCTGAGGTTCACCTTCCAGCAGGACAATCAGGTTACTGTCGATCAAATAATATTCATGTCTTTGAAGGGCCTAGGCAGAGTACTAAATCTCAGGGTGCTGATGGACATATACTCACGACAAAAGGGTGAAATAATTGTCCTGCCTTTTCACTTTCATGCACTACTTTGTGTTGATCTGTCATATATAAAACTAAATAAAATGCACAAAAGTTTCTGGTTGCAACGTGACAAAACGCGACAAAGTTTTAGGGGTGTGAGTACTTTGGCAAAGCACTTCAAGTTGTTCACAAATGGGCATTTTAACCATGTGCTATTCACTTTAAACATACCTACATTCTCTGAGCCTCACACAGATTCAGAAAGTGGGCACACCCACACAGAAGTCAAAGGTGAAGAGGAAGCGTTCCTTATCGGTGGAGCATGTACGAGGCGTACACTGTACATGATCCCAGATCATTAGGGAAGTTATGGCCCTTGTTTGCGTTGGAGTGGGAGGAGGTGAGAGGGAAAGGGGGGGATTTATGGAATCAGGCCGGGTGGTTCTGACGCGCTTGTTTTCCCTCTCCCCCGGCCTCCAGTGCTATTTCAACCCAGGCCTATCTAGTTAAACGTCTCAACTACTGTGACCCGAATTCCTCACCGTCACCTCAGAAGACCGTTGCCTTAGCCAACCGACTGTTCGCCCCGGTCCCCTCAGTTCCTCCATGCAACGGGCATATGCTTTGTTTGTGTTTAAGACCTCCTTCCTGTATTTAAGGAAGCCATGTTTGAAAAAAACACGATCCTATTTCCAGCTGTAATCCCTCTGAGTTGAGCTGCGAGGGACAATGACAGAGGTTTTTCCTTTGCCCGAGTGACTCACTGTGATTGGATAAACACCCTCTAATTACATTTAATCTGTTTTAAAATAAGGCATTTCGAACAATTTCTTTGGTATGTGTAACAAACAGCTGCTGTGTGGATCATTTCTTTTAGGATATTATGACTTTAGGTTCACCTCATTGGTCGGTGGGGAAATAAAGAAAAGTGCTGCATAAATCTCCATTTAGGCTCCAGCAGAAATAAGAGCCTACTATATATTCAGATAGAGTTAAATCAAATTGGCTTTTTGTTATTTATTTACTAACATCTAGAAAACAACAGATCATTACTAAAATAATTTCATAAATCCTATTGTTATTGTAGTTTTCCAATATATTGTAGGCATCTTGTATTTGGCTAGAACAAGAGCACCAATTCACCGATTGCTAATTTTTATTTGCAAATAAGTTTTTTTTAAGTAACATCGCGCTCAGGTATTTTAGTTTCCCAAGCTGGATTCTTGTTTGCTGTTATATCAAAGTTAAATCCTATTCATTAATTGTTCATTTCATTTCAATACATAGATATTAGTGTAAAATATACGCTGGTTAAATTTTGCAGAAGCTCTGAAGTGATGTTTCAAGTTTTAACTGACCTGCTGCCTATGGCTCATGGACTGTAGTTTAAAAAGTGTTACCTTAATAGGGGCTAATTTAGTTTCCACATCATGGCTGTCTGTGCTTTTGGAGGCCAGATATATTTCTAAGCCGGATTGGTCGTTCTTGCAAGAGAGCAGAAAAGAGTATAAGCTTTCAGCAACGGGGGGGTGGGGGGTGGGGGGGGGAGGGGCAGCATTAGACCTAACCCAGCTTTATACAGCAGTGGAAAAATTTTCTCTGCAATCTAATTAAATGACGTTTAAACTGTAGGATTAATATGACAGAACATTTTGAACGTTTTTACCGGACACTTCGTAGTAAAATATTTTTAATAAAAACATCAAGTTATAAAACGTTCCTTTTTCTGTCTGTGGAACCCTAAAATTTAAGCAATTCAAGCTGCTCAGAAGAGGTAGTCATTACAATCCCATCTAAACGGAGACGCTTTACGTACGTCTCCTATATATGCCACTCTATAGCTGGTTAACCTTTTATTCCTTTTTCCATTTACCAACACCTCAACATTTAAAAGTGATAACAGGACGTTAAAATAGTTTGCAGCAGAGTAAAATGTAATATTGAAATGAAAGAAAACCTTAAATAATTAGAGGTGGATCGAGAAAATGAAACAATTTTCCATGATTGCCTGTAACTGGAGGAAACTGAAAGATGAGGGATTTATGCCATAATTCCTGAGTGCATCAAATCTTAAGAATTTTAGTCTATAAACGCATCAACCAGGAGCATGCACTTTAATGCACTTTTTTGAAGGAGGTTTGGAGACTTCTACATTTGTAATTTGATCATTTTCTGATGGATTCAAAACTCCTGCAACATGTTTAGTTAAGAAAAGCCTAATGAGTGCATCTCTACAGAAATGCAAAAATATTAAATCTTTTGTTTTATTAAAACTGCTTGCAATATAGTTGATCACTATAAATACTAAGCTATCAAATCTGTGTTCACCTTAATGCTTAGGTTTCAAATTGTTAATCAAGAGCAAGAAATAACAAAAAAGAAAGTTTCAAGCAGCAGCGTGTAGGAGGCATTTATCTTCCCCTGCTGTTTTGCTCTTTTCCCTTTTAACCTGGCAGTAGCGTACTGTTGCATAAACAATGGTGGACAACCACCTTCGGGCTGTTGTGGCCCTCCGCTGAGCTCAACTCTGGCCAAGTGGATGTTGTGGCAGGAGACCGCCTCTCAGGGAAACACACAAGCCAACCAGAGGCGTCCGTTGCTGTAGGCGAGCCCCCAGTGGACGGCGGCAGAGGATATTACACTGTTCCCTTCGCACTGTGTGTGCGAAGGGAACGTGACTTTGAAATTTAAACAGTCATGGAGGGGGACGACTTGGCCCCAGCAAGCAAAATAATCCCATCCCTGCAAATGTCAAACTAAAATTGAAACTCAAGGCAGTTTTTTCCCCCTCTTTTTTGGACTTGTGTGTGTGTGCAGCTTGTGTGATTTCTCATGCTGCTTGTGTTTAGTATTCATAATGAGGTGTTGCAAAATGCACGCTCTCCGCATATCTTGCTCGGCTCACGTACCACCTGTATAAACAACAGTGCTGTTGCGAAACGGTTCCAAGAAAAGGCTCTTCCCGTTCTTGTTGTCAGAATGAGGTCAGCAAACACACTACTCTTTTCTTCCACGGTCTCTCGTTTCCCTCCTCTCTGCGTCTCTGTCCTTTCAGAGCACCGGAGGAATAAGGTCACTAGAGTGTCCCGGGGGCACTTTTTAAAAATCTTCTTTATTTGTTTTAATTTGCAGAAAGCTAAATATATTTTACATCCCAACAGGTACAGGATGATTGTGCAATAATGCCAATACTGTAACAGTCAGAACAAAAAAAAGAAAATAGGGGAGATTTGACACTGGAACACCTTGTGCATTTTCTGCGATTAGCCGCGGCGTGAAATCATTTGACACCCCGCTGATCAGCCGAGTCCATCCTGCGACACAAAAGCGAGCGTCTGAGATGTGAAGGAGTTCCCATATATCATATGTTTTAGAGTCGAGCAAGAGGCTGATCTCGCTCCCAGAGGCACTGGTGGTGGACCGAGTCGTGTCTGGAACACTGTAACAGGATCTCCAGAGAGGAGCACAAAATGGGGGCTTTGTGTCCAAGATTTGTCCAGACAAAGCCAGATAAGGAAATCCAACAAGGGGGTGAGCAGGGAGCTATCTGTCTGTGACATGAAAGAAAAAAGTAACCTTTAATCTAGGCCAGCTAGAAGCAACAGCAGCACAAGCATAACCATCAGTAGTCATATTAGAGCTGATTAATATGATAAAGATTTATTTGGCCCGAAAGTTGTTTTTTATAGTAAAAACATTTATGGGGGGATTTTAGAATCACCTGATTCTCTAGTATTGACTACAGGTGGGAACTTCATGCAGAATCTATGATGCATGCATAGAACACAGGAGCTGTTTGGGAGAATTGGCAGAACATTTTGGTCTAGAACATAGTTAGCAAACTTTACAAGCCTCCTCTCCTGCTGAATAAGATTTGTCATCCAAACCTACAAAACTATCTGGGAAAAGCATATTGAGTTTTACAAGTGTCCTGTTCATGGCAGGATGGTGATGAATAGACAGATGGTGGCTTTATCTGCACATATAAGGCCTCTTCTCCTGTTTGTCGAAGTGAAAAGAGAGCAGAGAAGTCTAAGTTCTGATGCCCACCTGCGGTTGTGAGCTACTGGTTATCACTGAAAAATGATATTTTGGATAGAAGCTGCTGACACAAGCTTCCACAGAAGGAGGCTGGACTCTAAGGCGAGGAGCTCTGTCTCCTGCGCGTGAGCTAAGAAAACTGCTTCTGCTCCTCTGCATCGAAAGGAGTCACAAATGATCTAACGAAATTAGATTTTGGTTAGCAGTGGCTAAAATCTCTAAGCAGTGCTGGGACTCTAAGGTGAAGAGATCAGACATTCGTGGGGATCTTGCAGTAGAGTCACTGCTTCTCTGTATTGAAAGTAGTCTGAAATTACCAAAAGAATGAGATTCTGTATACCAGGGGCATAAATAGGCTTCCTGTGTCTAATGGCTGGACTGTAAGGTGAGGTGCTCCTTCCTCCTATGAACTCCCCATAGAGCATCCGCTCTTATTTACTGAAAAGAGTCCAAAATGACCTAAAAACAAGATCCCGTATATCGGTGGTGGAAATAAGCCGTGGGGATCTTGCAGTAGAGTCACTGCTTCTCTGCATCAAAAGTAGTCTGAAATGACCAAAATAAGGAGATTTGGGATACTAGGGGCAGAAATAAGCTTCCTCTCTACAATGGCTGAACTTTAGGGTGAGGGGCCCCATCCTTTCAGGTGAACTCCTCATAGAGCCTTCGCTCTTCCTTATAGAAAGGAGTCAAAAATGACCCCAAAAAAAACAAGACCCCGCATATCAGTGGCTGAAATGAGCGTCGTTAGTATGGTGGCTGGACTCTAATGTGATGAACTTCAAAATCGAATTAGAGTCCCTGCTCCTCTGCAGTCGAAGGAGTCGGCTAAGATAGTTTGAAGACCTTTTTTGATTTTTTTATGTAAATGAAATCACCATTTTATTTATTTTATTTGCATGTTTTTGAACGAAGAAGAACGTAAAATTTATCCAAGAAGAATTTAAAAAATTTTGTTGAATGGACCGTTTTTCTATACAAAATCTGCAAAAAAAGCATTTAAAGATAAATTTGACAAAATAAAAATTAAATGTTTGAGAACTATTTTTATGAGGAAATCTGATGCAGATATTGCATTAAAACACAGAAAAACTGCCAAAACGAACCTTGCAACATGTGACTCTTGAGCCTCAGTTTGCAGACGCCTTCCCAAAATACTTTGCAAGGTTCCTGTTTGCAGACGCTCCTCTAAGCTGATGATTTTCTGCTGATGATGAGCTCTCATTGCTGTAAGTAAACTTCTGTCAACATCCAACAAGACGCAAGACTTGTTATATTTCAACATCTTTTACAGAAGCAACAAGCGAATCGGTGGAATTAGCATCATGCAGGTCAGCGGAGAACTTAGACTACAGTGCAACTCTTACCAACACTCGTACTTTATGCTCATTTGCAGTAAGCGTTCCCACAATATCTCCCTTGCTTGTCTGTCATTAAAGCCTTAACAAAAGAGAGGGGTAGATGTGTTAAAATCGTGGAAAATGTCCTCATTAAGTCCAGTGCCGATGCTTTGGACATTTTGGTTCTCACATGCCTCTCCTCCGGAACATTCCTGAAACATTTTATCACTGCAGCCCATATGTGAAAATCACTTTAGTCAGTAAAAGTTTACCCTCATGTGACTGAGGTTAAGGGTTAAACAGTACTTATCTAGATTTATGATATCAATGGATTTATTTGTCCTAAAAGGAGAATACCTTGTTTACCTCCACTTTCTTGTCAAAATATGGTCACTTCTGGCTCCAAATAAATGCAAAATATGGTGACATCTACAAGCTGACCTTGCGGGCATAAGAGGGGTTGTTTTGCTGCTAAAATTACTGTTTGGCATCCTTTTCTAAATGGCCATGATGTCATTGTTTATGATCCGCCTGTATTATCTGATTCAGTATGATTGGCCAGGTTGTAACAAATTAGAGCCATGAAGACCCTTGCTACCAGGAGCGACATACCTGCATATCCATATAAAGAAATCCATTTATAAGAAATAAAAATTATGCATGAACCTATTTTTTGCCATGGCTAGGTGAAAAAGAAGGTGTTTAAGTTGGGTACACAGATGGCAGCACAATTTCATGTGCACAATGCGTAGCATTTATAACAGAACCTCCACCACACTTTATTCCTTTGCTTAACACGTGGATTGCCCATATGAACCGAGTGGTTAAGTGAACACCTTGATTACAGCGGTGGCCTGACGGAGCCTAATTCTCTTAACATTAATAATAAGTCCCATATATGTCGGCTCATAGCTGTGACGGGCCCCTGAGGCTGTATTTGTCTGCCTAACAGTCTCCGCAGAGTGGGTTCGCAGCGCGGGACCACATGTGTCTCCAGACAAGAAAACGCTGAAGCCATTACTTGTGAAATTGAAAACAGGGTCCAGTAACAGCAGCAGAAAGAGACAGTTTTGGCTGACTGTTTGGATGAGAGGAGGGGGGTATCGAAGAAAAGCCCCCCCCCATCAGATGGTAGTGCTCAAGATGACTTGTTGACTGCAGCAGGCTGCTGACGATTTAGGTCTACTTGTCATATCGGCAACCCCTCCCTGTCCCGATCTCTAGGCGATGATGCTCGACTCATTCTCACCGTTTGAAATTTGTTATTGTGTCTGCATGTGTATCTGGTTATCAGCAAATGGAGCCTTAAATTCTCTGCGTTTTTGGATGCTGTTATAATTCAGAAAATGCTCTGCAATTATGCAGGATTTAGAGAGTTTAAAATAGAAAAATGATGGGATTTGTTGTGTTTTTCCTGCTGTGTGTATTTTAGCAGCACTGTCGACAGTCAGCGTAATAGAGGATTCCGACCGTCTCGTGTCTCAAAAAGCCTTAAAAAAATTATGGAATTTGATTCAAATATTTTTAAGATCTTGATAAAAATGAAAAAATATAATTCAGTGTGTAAATGTTTGTATTTACACACTTAATTATCTGTCCCGTTTTCCACAGTTATATTGTAAATATTGTGATCCATGAAAACCCCCCAGAGTCATTTATTTATTCGTTAAACCACAATAACCGTTTTTATCCAGAGACTCCTCCCTGACTAGAAAAAAAATCAGAATCTCTTAAAAAAAAGTAACCTTTAACTGAGAGGAACACAAAGCACTAGAATGGAAATAAACACAATATGCTGAAATATCCTAAAAGGTGGATGGTATCAAAGCGTCCATTAATTCAACTCATTCATTGATTAACTTTCCATCCGTCCGACCGTCCGTCCGTCCATCCATCCATCCATCCATCCATCCATCCATCCATCCATCCATCCATCCATCCATCCATCCATCCATCCATCCATCCATACATCCCTTATTTGTCAATTATCCATATTTATCAGTCCATACTTTGATTTATTTGCTTTTCCATTCATAGATCCATCTTTTTGTCTGTCTGTCCTTTTGTTTATCTATCCATTCATTGATCGATCAGTATGTCCGTCCATCCACCTACCCATTCATCCAACAATTCTTCCGTCTGTCTTTTGGAAAAGCATGGACTTTTGAAATTAAGAATGTATAGCAACCTTGATTTTAATATTGAATTACTTGTCTTGCTGCCGTCTCTCTCAAAGTAAAACAAGCATCCTTTCAGTGCAAATTTGCTGCCGCCCCTCTTCACTTCTGTTAGCATGGACCATTGCATTAGTTCGGGTTATTGTTTTCCGTGCCTCACACATGATGCTTTGTGATTGTTGGTAATTTATGTGCGGCATGTGATGATTTATAGGAAATGTGCTTCATTTTTCAGAAGTTCTCATGCTTCAGACAGCTGGTGGGTTTTAATAGTGATCAGTTGCCTGTTTTTATACCCATATACATGTGTGTGCAGGTTTTACTGTATATTTGTCATCTGTTGTAAATTTTCCTCCACAGTGACTCATTCAGCCAAGCCAATGCCTCTAGTTTAAAGTATGATCTCAATGCAGTTCATGTAAAAGGGGGTCGTTTTCTCACATCGCTGCCTTTAAGGTGGGGTTCAGTGCTGTTGTTGGGTGTTTATTTCTTTATTTGGTTGGATGGCGGGTGTTTCCCCGGATAAGGGTCCATGGAGAAGACTTATCTTCAAGCGCGCGTCTGTCATCTGCTGCTGCAGACAGAGCGCTCTTTCATTCGCTCTGGTGAAAGAGGGTTCACAGAGATTTAAGGGCCAGCATTGTTTGTGCTCTGCCATGTTTAATCACTTTTGCTTGGACACCATATTAAAAACCTGGGCTCTGGATGGGTAGAGAGGCTCTCCGTCTGAAACAATTGGGTGCTCTCCACAGAAAGAGGGAGAAAAAAGAAGTGCCGCCGCCTTTCGGGGTGAGTGACGAGGACAAAGGCACACCATCGGAGTAAAGCCAAGAGACAGATCAGATAAGATCCTGAAAGTTGGAGTTGCTGACATTGCTCCCTGATTTTATACTTTCAAAATGTTTCTGCTATAAACCCTCTAAGAGGTCCTGCAGCTTCGTCTCCAGTTTCTCATGTTTTATTTACTTTAAAGAGTAAGATGGTGGCTTATTCCTACTTAAATTTCCCACACTGCCTCTCTCTTCCTTGCACTCTATTTCACTGTAGCCACTGATTACGCATAGTGTTTACATATTCCATAGAGCCCTGTGACAGAGATAAACCTCTTCTGATGCTTATCCCCTGGCCACAATGTGGAAACCACTAAGATATAATGTAAACCAACATCACAGCTGTCCTTTCATGTCTCAAGTGCCAGTTTGACTTGCTGAGCGAGATTTTCTTGAGGACTTGGCTCTAAGTGGCATTGGTTACTTTCATCATGTTTTAATAACCTCTGTAAACTGTTTTTATATGTCAATCTTTTTACATGAAGTTACTGCATGAGTGAGATGCATTGTTGGTTAGCTTTGTCATTTGACAAACGTACGTTAAGCTGTGGGAGTGACTATTTCTGATATGAAATGTGATTAACGAACCCCGCATCGGTGCTCCCCAAGTCTGTTGTAGGATTATACCGAGGGCTGCGCTTGGAGGACTTCTTGGCATTAATTGGCACGACTCTCCCATGGCTCCGAATATTGCTCTCACTCTACTCCGCAGACTGCGGTTTGTGTGTGTGTTATCACTCTCGAGGTCCTTTGCAGTAAATGTGTCACAGGCAAATAGCGTCGGCCTAAAAATACCCTTGCGTCGTCTCACGTTGCCGAGATTCTCCGGCGCCGGACTCTCAGGACCCACTGCTGGAAAAGTCCCTGCAGTCAACAGTGAAGTTCAACTCCTGAAACTAAAAATGCTTTGAAATGTTTCCACTATCTGGGATGTAGGAAATGTTTACCCTCACCCTCAATGTTAGACTCATTCAGTTTCACCCCTTTCCTCTGCTTTGTACCTCTACCCGTACAATTTATGTTTTCGCAACTTAGGCTGGAGGTTACCCGGTTGTTTTTGGTGTAGGAGGAGGGCAAAATGAGATTGCAGCCTGGCCCTTCAAACAAAGATTTTTCAGGATTACCCTTTTAAAACTAAACAGTTGGAGCTACACTTGCAAAAACACCCATGGATGTAAGTATTTGCTTTCTTACAATAGTTTTTCCTTGCACAAGAGAACCTATCCACTTTGAAATGTTCCATCATTTCCATTCCTTGTCATTGAATAAAACAAAAACACTGTCAGGTATTTTAACTGAAAATATTTTACTGTCATGCCAACCAGTATAGTATCTGGTTTGATTTATGACACTACTGTTCCTGTTACACACAAGGAATCAATGACACAGTTGCTTCTTTAAGTCTATCTCATTTTACTGTTTAATATTTTGATCTCAATATGAAGTGAAGTGTTAAAAGGTAGCACTTGGGGATGATATTCAGACCTTAAAGGTTCCCTGGGCCCTTCATTTGAGGTCATCATTGGTTAAAATATTCTTGTAAGAAATAGCATGCTCCTGAGTCGTGTCTATATGGCAATGAGTGTTGGTCACGATTCAGGGTCAATTTGCTCTTTTGTCAGAGCATAATCCCTATTAGGCCTGACCTACTTTCATTTTGTACCCATAAATAAGTAATTCTGTATCAATGTCCTTAAGTATTGCACATCAGTTTGTCTTTTGGTAATGTATAGTTCCATTTAGTTTCATATTATTTTTACAAAAGTTTAATAATACACTCCATTTTAATTGATTTTTTTTATTCTAAATACCATTTTGTGTTGATAAACCCTAATGAAAGATGGGCCTGACGATCCTTTCTCAAACCAAAATAACTCTCAGCAACCAGTTGGGGGTAAAGATTTTCTGTTTAAATCCTCAGTTGTCAAAGCTGGTAAGAAATGAGCCCAAAGCGAGAACAAATTAATGCGTGATTCTTTCTTTTTGTACCCAAAAACATCTCAAATGAAACCACCAAAATGGCGAAAGTGCAAAATGGTGAAGGGTTGAGCTGACTTGCACTAGTTATTAAGATCTTTTAATTAAACCAACCCAATGTTTTTATCAGAGCTCTGTAAATAAATAGTCAACATTCGTTAGTCATCAGCATACACTGCTATTTTTTTCCGCCTCTGCTAAGCCAAATAATTGTTGTGACAGTAAAACCTTTTAACCAAGAATTTGAAACATCAGATGCATTGTAATTATGAAACGTCCTGCGGCAAAAGTCCATAACCTGTATCTGATTGTGTCTAAATTCAAAACAATATGCATTAAACAACATGCTGTTTATTGATGCATTTTACAGACTGGAAAAAGGGGAAGTTTCTAGTTTTGGTGTATTTAATGTAGCCGGTTAGGGGAATATTGAATCACTATTTGAAATCTGACAATAAAATGTCTTAGAATGCAATGCAGATGGTAAAAAACTTAGTTTAAAGTGCACTTCTCAAAAATGTAATTTTTTAAGAGGGGGCAGTTCTACCAAATCCCCATAGCAACTGGGGGTACCTCTACCACCAGGCATTCATCTCCAGAGTGTCGAAATAGAGCAAAGTGGCTAAAATTGGAGTGAAAACTCTTTGTTATTTACAGCTAAACACACATGTGCACCACTGCAGAGTTCTTAATGGAAGGAGGTTCATGCTTGGGATGCACAACCTGCAAATAACACATAGAAATACCATTACTGAAAGAGAAAAGACAGGTGAAGAGTTCAAAGAATCACTCCGTGAACTGATGTTCTCTTTAATAAGAAACGCTCTGTCTGGTTGAGCCGGTTTGTTTTGCACTATAAACCTCTGCTTTACATTTTGGCTCGTTTTCTTATTGAGATCCACGTAACTTTGACAGACTCGTGGTTTGTTACTGAGCTCCAAGAAGCTAAAAGTAATCCACCAGGCTGGAGCTCATCCTTCTTAATTTGTTTGCCTGCTTTACATCCACTGAGATGTTCTCCAGCTCCATCTAAGCCATCACGTTGACAACCCCAAGTGGCGCCTAATGCTCCGATTGATTCTCTTCTATAGCTGCTTTGATGCCGCTCTTTATTATGTCGGATGGGGCGATATTTTCCCCCTCTTGTTTTTAAAAGAGGCTCTGATAGTGTAAAGCCGACGTTGCTTGGCCACTTAGGGAACGACGACACTGCCTTTTCTAACCCGTGAGGCACTTCTTCTGGTGTTCTTTTGGAAATTAACCTAGATGTTTTAACAGCACCAAACCCTGGAACCCGTTTCCTTTAATCTCCCACAGCACTAAATCACATCTTCTGGTTATTTGTCTAAAAGAAAGTCCAAGTTCATGTAAAGCAGAGAAGTTTTTTCTGGTTTACGAGGTGCTAATGACCTACCAATTCACAAGTAAAGGCAGAGTGACCAGTTCATTATGACGAGTGTTTATTACCTGTTGCCCTTTGAGCCCTGTTTAAAGTACAATCATGGTTGTTATTTTAGTTGTTGATACTTTTCTGCCATCTTGGCTTTGAAGAGCCACTTTACCATGACACCTGCTGTTCTGATGAGATTCACAGAGCGAGTCTGTGATAACAGACAATGTTTGGCTCCTGTCCTGCCTGCTTGCAGATAAAAAGTGCACTCCTCCAAAAGGACTAGTTTTTATGACTCAACGCCTCTCTGGCACAAGCTCAACAATAACTTTGTGTTGGCTTGGAGAGTTGAAAATTGTTCTGCAGAAGTATACATACCTCAGGCACTTTGTCACGTTTTAACGACAAACTTCAATGTATTTTATTGAAGCTTATCTAAAACCAACACATTATCATTTACCTAAAGTAACAGGTCAGCCAAGGAGAACAGTAATTAGGGCTTCCAAGAGGCATGGGGTAACTCTGGAGGAGCTGCAGAGATCCAAAACTCAGGTGTGAGAATCTGTTGACAGAACACTTATTAATGGTGCACTTCACAAATCTGGGCTTTAAGTAAGAGAGAGGTCCAACCTTCTTGTTCCCAACAAGAAGGTTGGACCAAAAGCTTTTAGGCTACAATAATGACACTGTGTGTGGTGGAACACAAACCCTGCACATCATCCTCAACACACCATCCCCCACCTTAAAGAATGGTGGTGGCGGGATCATGCTGTGGGGAGTACTTTTCTCCAGCATGGACAGAGACTTCTTTCTTGAAGGAGGCTCACCTTCAAGTAGGGCAAAGTTGCTAAAGATAGTCAGAGCTGAAATGGAATGGGTTAGGGCAAAGCATATTAATGTGTTAGAATGTCCCAGTCAAAGTCCAGACGGTAATCCAATCAAGTGTCTGTGGCAAGACTTGAAAAATTGTTGTCGACAGTCGCTGTCCGTCCAATCTCACTCATCTTGACGTGTTTCACAAAGAAAAATGGGCAAAGGTTTCTGTTTGTAAATTATGCTGCAAAAGACTCAGCTGCAATCGCAAGGAAAGGACTTTCTACAAAGTGTTGACTCAGGGAGGGCTGATTAAAATGGATGTCACACTTTTCAGGATTTTATTTCTAAAGATATTTTGATATATTTATGTTGGTCTGTCAAATAAAATTCTGATGGAACACATTCAAATTTGTGGCGGTAACTTCAGAAAATGTGAAAAGGTGTCGGGGGTGTGAATATTTTCAGTGTGCAGGTGTTGCTGGGACCTTCCCCCCGATCCGTCTCATTCAATTAGCTAACAGCCTCTCGTCCTCTGCATGTCTGATGTGTTTACTGGGGCCTTGTTGTCTTTATCGTTTCCTCTGGTGATGTGGGTGTAAATGGCGGTGGATAAACCGAGAAGTGATTTAGTGTCCAGGTCTCGATTCGACAAGCTCCGACGGCGTGCTTCCTACCTTTGTGTGGTGGAGAGCTCTGGAGGGGGCGCGGCTGCGGATATGTGGCCCGATAGCCTCCGAGGAGGGAAGGAAACCGGGAGTCAAAGGTGACCGCACACTGCTCCTGTTACTTGAGCCCGCTGAATAAGACTTAATGGATTAGATATAAAACGTTCTGCAGCGTGTTATTAATTATTGCGGCAGCATCCAGTGGTAACCCTGTTGCTTGTGGGCTGCTGCAGCTGCATGCCTTCATCCTCCTGCTCCTCTCTTCATACAGGCCTCTCCTGTAACCTTGAGAGAAGCCTGCTCAGGCCCCCTGAGTTCAACGGGTGCATGAGGCATATTTTCGCTGAGCGTGCTCGGACCGCCCTCTCTAAACCCCCCGACCCCCCGCCACTAACTCACTCTCCCCCTCCCTCCCTTCCTCCTCGCCATACATACAGCATTTTCCCTCCTAAAGAGGACTCCCTGTAGGCCTCGCCTTTCACAGCGCCTGCAAAGGAAATACATTATGTGTAAAAAGATTTCCATATGGTGTCATACGATCTGTGTAATTCCCCCTCGACTGATAAAAAAAAAAAAAGAAGTTACCTTGTACGCACAATCAGCCCTTTGTTCAGCTCCTGGGCTGTACATGCTGACCTGAAACACTAAAAACACGGTAGACTGCATTGTATTTTATGCTTGACAGTGATGTCTTTTTTTTAATTAAAAAGTACAAACTGAGCATAAGCAAGCCAAACCAGCTCAACCAGAACACGCAGATATAAATATAACTCTTCCTTCTTCCTCGGTAAATACCTGAGAATTCTTTAAGGGGAGGAGTGGCTGACATCAGCTGGTGGAATTTACAGGAAGGCCTGTCCGCATGCATGCCTGTCTTGGCTGACGAGTTGAAGTGGGTGGGGGGTGGGGGGGCGGTGGATGGGGGGTTTGGGTGAAGAGTCTGCTGCAATCCTACGGGCAGGCTGTTCCAGTCGAGCCCTGCCAAGTTCAAGTGGCTTGGACCTAGCCCTGCGCCACAGAACGGGAAGTGTTTCTGCAGGCGCTGCCAACCTCTGCGAGAGCTGCGACTGTCAGTGTCAGCGAGGAGATAGTGTTTTCTACAAGCACATGCACGTTCAAGCCCCGAAGAGGAGGAGGAAAAAAAAAGTTTGGCAAGGACGCATGTATATATGTAGATGCTTGCCAGGAGGGGGATTACTGGAGTTTGCTCCAGTGGTGGCCCTTTGATGTTCCTTCCAGTTCCCATGATGCAACAGTCTGGCGAGGACGAGGAGATTATTTTAATGACCTTTAAACAGATTGTGCATCAAATTCTGTGCAATTACGACGGGAAATCTCAGAGATCCTTTAAGTTGAGTTCATAGGCAAATGTTTTCACACCCGTTGAACTTTTGTAGACTTTTTCACATTGCAGCCACAAACATCAATGTCTTATAATTGGGATTTTACGTGATAGATAAACACAAACTAGTGTAAAGTAGAAGGAAAAAACAACGTGGTTTTCCAAATTTTGTATGAATAACAAGTGTTAAATATCATTTACTCTAAACCCCCTAAATAAAATCAAGTACATCTTGCCCTCTGTAGTCACCTAATAAATAAATACTGCCCATGTGTGAAATGTCATTTTCTTTAGCTGCTTTGTGAAGGCCTCAGGGGTTTGTTAGAGAGCATTAGAAATCAAACAGCATCATGAAGACCAAAGAAAACAGCAGACAGGTTAGACAATAATATCCCAAGCTTGGAACATTTTACAGAGCATTAACTAGAAGCAGCTGAGAGGTCCTTGGTAACTCTGGATGAGCTGCAGAGATCCACAACTCAGATGGGAGAATCTTGTAATCGTGTACTACCACAAACTTGGTCTTTATAGGAGAGTGACAAGTAAGAAAGCAATTGTGAGAAAAACGCCCCAAAAAGTATTTGCTTGAAAGTTTTTCATAGGCCAGGTAGTGATTATAACAAAGAATGTACTCTGCTTAGAGTGATAAAACATGGAAAGCAGTGAAATACGGTGGTGGTGGCAGCATCATGCTGTGGCGATGTTTATCTTCAGCAGAGTTGACTGGTAGATGATAAAGTCAAATACAGGACAAAACTGAGACTGGAGCGGAGATTCACCTTCCAGCAGGACAGCTACCCTAAATATCAGCCTTATTCACCAAGTTTTTTCAGACAAATAAAGAATTTCACTTCAATTCCGCTTTTCTCTCAATAAAGGCATTTAAAATACAGTGTACTCCCAGTATTCACGGGACCACAACCCCCTGCGAATAGTTAAAATCTGCAAATACTTAAGACCTTCTCTAAAAACGCTTATTATGGCCTATTTTAATAGTTAAAATTTCATATACATTAATATGCATTGATATGCTCAGTGAAGACTGTCTCAGCACTACTGCAGAATCTAATGTTTACAGCAGAGGTGTCCAAAGTCAGGCCTCAAGGGCCGATGTCTTACATGTTTTAGATATCCCCTGGATCAAATGATTGTTTCATTACCAGGCCTCTGGAGAGCTTCAAGACATGTTGAGGTGGTAATTTAGCCATTTAGTGTACAAGGACACACCTAAACCCTGCAGGACACCAACTCCTGAGGACTGGAGTTGCACAACCCTGGTCTACAGTCTTCCTTTTCTCTGCTCTTGAGGGTACAGCCAAGGAAATCAGCACCAAGGAAAACAAAATGGTGCTCCTGGATTGGCTTCTTTGCATTCACCAGCCAATAACGAGTAAAGTTGCATTGCATGCAGATATTCCATCTTCCCAAGCTGCATTTTCTTTCAAATATTTTAGAGTAGCTTTACAAAACATTCTAGAATAGTTGAACCTTTTGTGAATAACTTGGAGTCACATTCCTCAGAAAATATTAAAATACTGAACTGCGAAAAGGCGATAGTCCACTGTGTAATTATGTGAGAAAAGGGGGGGGGAAAGTTTTGTAAATATGTATATATACAGAGATGCAGAGGTGCTGTAGGGATGTTACAGTAGCTGCCCTTTCCTGACCTGAGACCTGTACAAGTACTGCAAATACACAGCCAGAGCTACAATTGGATGGCTTAGATTAAATTATATTTGGGTTAGAATGGCCCAGTCAAAGTACAGACCTCAATCCAAATAAGAATCTGTGTCAAAACTTGACCATTTAAGTTTACACTTGCTCTCCGTTCAATCTGATTGAGCAAGAGCTACTTTGCAAAGAACAATGGACTGAAACTTTAAATATCCTACATGTGCAAAGCTGGCCGAGAGACTTGCCTAAAGACTTGCAGCAGCAATTGTAGTTACAGAAGGTTCTAGTATTGACATACATTGATGTTTGCGCAGACGGCCTGTGAGATATTTTTATGCAGCTGAACCAGTTTCCCTGGGGGGGAATTCAGACGGGGGCAACTTTTCCATGAATTTGTTCCTTTCAGCTTAGAGATGATCCTCCCAAAAACATGAAACATAAACAGAGCGTTCCTGTCGGCTCTGCTTGCCTTCCTGAGCTGAACCAAGGCAGAACAGGAACTACCTCAGCTATCTTACAGCCCTCCACCCCCCCAACTCCTGATCTCCATGAGTGAACTCTTGGCATCTGAGATAAAGTGAAAGCAACTTGCTCTGATTGTTGAAGAGTGGCTGCAGGGTGGGTGTGAAATCCCCCGCGATGTGTCTCTGCCTGGACAAATCTTAGCAGGCTGAGGAAGTGGAGGAAGGCTTATTGGGGTGGGGGTGTTATAAGGAAAAGCTGCTAGAGGGGAATTCCTGTTCCCGAACCGATGGAAAAAGTGACTGCTGGGTTTCGCTCATGCTGCTCTGTGTCAAAACAGCCTAGTGCTGCCGTCATCTGTGCAAATATTTCAAGAGATTATAGTTTGGGAGCTGCGTGGGAAAAAAGCTGCAGCAGCAACAGAACAGCAAGATTTAGGACAGAGAACCCTTCTCGTCTAAGCACCAACAAAAATGCAGAATGCAACGTACCTGGAAACGAACAAAGGACTGTTGTTGATCATCATCCTAAAGTCTTTGGCAACCACCCAGAAAAAATAAAACCAAAACATAACACATTTAAATAATTGGCCTGAAATCAAGAAGGGATTTCTTTATCCCTTCTGCACTCCTTTCATTGCAGTTTCACTTTTAAAAATGGTGCAACGTCATAAGTTCTTTTGAATGAACAGTTTGTTGAAATATGAATATATTGTTGAATATATTTTGTTCTACATAATCTCCCTTGACATAAAATGAACATCGACTGTTTTAAACATGTTCTGCATCGCCCTGCATGTGCAAACGTCTTGACAGTGGCATTAAACTGGCTGCAATAAACTGCTGATGTGATGTTTTCAAACCTTGCAATCAAACCATGCAGTGGCCTGCTCTGCGGATGTCATTGTTTATGACTCCCAAACAACAGAATCTGAAATTAATTTAGCGCCTCTTTTCTTCCCACTGCAAGCTGGCGCTGTGCAGCCAAACCACATGTTGTTACTTCCCCAGCAGGCTCTGGTAGCAGAGAAAGGATTTATTGAGTTGTTGTCCACTTTTTTTTCTCACCATCAATGTGGGATAGAGTTTTCCCTGTTTACATAGGAACATGTTGAACCAGGTGCTGCTGATCAAAGTGTGCTGGTATGGAGCATACATCAGCTCGTGAACTTATTGAGGCAATTGTTTCCAAATAATTTGAAGTACATCAGTCTATAGGTAGAAAGATTGTTCACAAATGAAAAATGTTTAAGATGGTTTTGAATCTTCCCAGTAGTAGATGTCATTACAGATTCTGCAGGCCTCAGTTAGCATGTTAAATCTCAAAGTTTATGACAGTGTACTGCTTGTTTAGAAATGTAGCTATAAGAAAGCATCCTCTCTCTATAAGAAGAACCAGGTAGCCTAGGTTTGCAAAGATGCATCTGAATGAAGCACAAGACTGCTAGAACAATGTATTCTGGACAGATTAAACCTAATTTTGAGATGTTTTCCCATGATGCACTTTGACTGAGCCGATAAAACAACACAGGATTTCAGCACAGACACTTAACAGCAGCTGTCAGGTAGGGTAGTAGAGGAGTGATTAGGGCTTGTTTTGCGGCCAAGAAATCGACCAAGAAATCCTCTGTATACTGAAGGACTCTAGAGTCAAAGTTGAGGTGATCTGTTAAACAAAAAAACAACCACTGCTACTACAGACTGTGTAAGCCGTTGAATCAGTAGGTGTACTTAGGTTTTCATCTCCTAGCTTCTCCATTTTGAATGGAGTAATGATAGCATGTTAAACTTCTAAAACCTGATAAAGACCTGGGGTCTGATTTATACAACTTTGCGTAGAATCCTTACTAAAACCATACTTAAAGCTGCAGTCCGGAGAATATCTTTATGTGTCAAAGTTTTATAAATCTTTAAAATGATTGTGGGTTTCAATACTATGATAAAAGGCTTGTGCTCCACAACATTTGTTATTCTTCCTACAATAATGGCTTGCATTTATATAGCACTTTCTGAGACCCTCAGAGCGCTTTACATCTCCATTATTCATTCACTCTCACATTTTTGACTCACGTTTTGACTCTCACATGGCAGCAAGCTACGATTGAAGCCACAGCTGCCCTGGGGCAGACTGACAGAAGCGAGGCTGCCATATTGCGCCATCGGCCCCTCTGGCCAACATCAGTAGGCGGGTAGGTGAAGTGTCTTGCCCAAGGACACAACGACATGTAGCAGGTGGAAGCAGGAATCAAACCCATGATTTCTGGGTCGCAGGCCGACAACTCTACCGGTGAACTTTCCACCTTGTCTGCTGTCAATCAACTTACATGACATTACTATTCGCTCTGCTGTGAGGGGCGGACGTCAGCCACCCTGGATCTGGGGAGTATAAAAGAAGCCAAGTCTCCACCCACGCCTCGTCCACAGAACCATAGCAATAAAAAAAGTAAGAGTAGGAGTAAAGAGATTCAAACAAAAAATAAAGGCAGCAGCACAAGCGAAAAAAAGAATAAGAACAATGAATATAAAGTTTGAATTACATGATTACGTCTTGTAGCAACAATAACACTGGAATAGAAGTAAATAAAAACTAAATTACAGCAGAATGTCTTATGTCTACGTTTAAAAAGTATTATCTGTGCAAAATATTATTTGGGGATCACAAATAAATGGAAGAGCTGTGAGTGACACAGCGTTGTTGCAGCGGCGTGCGTGCCTGACATTAAAAAGAAGATGGAGGCAAAGAGGAAGATGGCATGCCACAGCCAGAATGTGCTGGGGGTGGGGGGATGCACGGTTCCAGCGTGTCTGCAGATCTAACAGTGCACCCAGTTCAGCACATATATCTAATAGGACTGCTGTAGGGAATCTAAATATGCTATTTAGCCAGTCATCATCATGGTCCACGAAATCTGTGTGATCTCTGAAAACTCCCCATCTGAATCCTGCCATTGGCATAATCATCCAGGAGTGCCAGTGCATCCATTGTGAAACCTTATGCAGCAGTGCCACTGCAGAATTTATACAGTATACTACTCAGTATTGTAATCTACTCAGTAGTCACACTAATTGCTACACACCTTATCGCAATTAATGCACCAATAAGTGCAACTGCTATATAATCTGAAGACGTACATATAAACATAATGTGATATAATTCTGAAATGCAACATATTTTCATTCAGGTTCTCGTTTTAATTCTCACTTCAGAGATGGGGGTGGGGGCTGACTGTTGGTTGTTCGTGTGTGTGTGTGTGAGGGTCTACAAGTCTGAATATGTGGCTTAAATTCACCCTGTTGCCATCTCATCGGGTGCACTGCCAGTGTCCTCCATGTCAAAAATGTGCGCAAGAAAGGTCTTTAGTCTGCTAAAAGTAGCGCACAATTATTTTTTTATAAATCACAAACTTTGCGTTGAAAGTGGCTTACACCGTTTTCAGACCCCATTTTGTGCATGAGCAAGCTTTATAAATAAGACCCCAGATAATTTCTGTTATATCCTGATATAACAAAAACTTAGAAATGAAAGATAGTACACCGTCTTTTTGCAATGAGGGCTGTTTTGTTGAAAGACACAGTCTGTTGACTATGTACATTTATTGCTGTTGCCCGGATGTCTCCAGTCAATCAGAGGATTCACAAGGAAAGAAGGTGCTCTGCTGTCTTTGGAGGACTGCCAATGCCATGACCTTGTGACAGGTACAGAGCCACCGGTCCTTCTTAGGTTACATTAGAATCTGCTTGATGGCACTGTTTTATTACCAACCAGGATCAAAACCACCAAATAAGCATCTACTTGGTGCATGGAGTCCAGATGTTTTTGTGAAATCGCTTCTTTAGTTCGCCTAAAAAACTTAATTCAGGGGTCTTGTGCCAGTTTAGACACCACCAGGCCCCGCTCTCCCCCCAAATGAACCCTCGTGCCCTGGAGCCTCTCTCCCCTTGAATGCTTTGATTTGGGCCAGCTCCGACGGGGGCCTCTGAAAGCCCTGTCTCCAGGCTCATTAACAGGAAAGGAGAGGTTTTACTGGCCATGCGGCATGCAGCCGGCTTTAAAACCACCAACCAGCTTCTCGGCGGCTCTACTGCATCTGAACATCTGAATAGCTTACGGCCCCAGGAGTTAGTACAGCTTTTAATTATTATTAGACTCTTCCAGGTAAGGAGTTAGGGGGAAATGTGGACCTTATTAGGGAGAAAGTTCTTTACCATCTTATTTATTTAATTAAATGGCATTTGACTCTGAACAATCTGATCAAAAGTTCAGATCTGGCTTTCGGTTCTTGACAGAATACTGTCAACATTAAAAGCATTGAGGTTTGATACCCAGCTTGATCCATGTTTGCTTACTAAATGAGAAGAAATGATGATACAGCAGCACAGTAGCGTGGATAGTACAGAAGAACGCATTATTTGCACCTGCTGCTTCATTCCCTACTGGAGATGTAATGGCAAAAATAAACTGGCTCAACATCTGTTGGCAACGTCAGTAGTCTGTTTTTATGCTTGTAATGACACATTAAACTCTGTGGTTGATTCCCCCACCCCTCCACCTCCTTCTTCAGTCTATATCCCGTTCCAGAGGAGCAGTGCCAGCAAAATTGTCCGAATGAGTGCACGCTTTGTTTTCTTTGTCTGTTTCAGGCCAAGATTTGGTCTTAGATGTGGTGGCGTTGTGCGATCGCATAATTCCATCCATGTAGCCAAGTTTAAAAGGTGTGCGTGGGCATGTGTGTTTGTGTGCGCTTCGCTACTCCCTCTCGCTTGGCACGGCTCTGAGAGCGCAAACAGCGGCGATGGGTGGCAGGGATCCTCGGTGGCCTCTCGCCCAGCTGGAGGAGAGCCATTTTTTTTTGCCCTGAGTGGGAGCACCCAGTCATGGCCAGTGGGAAGTCCTCTTGGCTGAGGCATAACGCAGTCGTGAGCTTTCACACATCACAGGGAGACCCAGTATTAGGCAAGCACAAGCTATGCGACTTCATCTCTGAACTTGGCTCATAAACTAAAAGGACTTTAATCTGTAGCTATATAAGTGAAAGCTACTGACAACCTGTCTCTTAGGTCTTTCCACTGTTTTAAGCTTAGTATTTATTCAACTACTGAATGCAGGCTGTATGGTGGTGCAGTTGTTAGTGCTGTTGCATTGCAGCAAGTAGGTCCTGAGGTGGTTTCCCAGCCGTTGCCTTTCTAAATTATTTTTCTCTTTCGGATTTTATAAATGTAATATTTACTAATATAATTTCGGTAACCTCAGCACAGACAAATATCTCCCACAATTAAACAATTTGCTCCCATTTATTTGGTTGAATCTATGAAACCACCAAACATACACCAGTTTAACAGACCTAAAATAGCATTTTAGCCACAACAAGGATATTCCCAAGAGTTGTTAGCAATGTTAGCTTTGCGTACAGTGGATGATCAACTGAAGAGTGATGCATCAGTCGGAACCGGATGTATGTCTGAACTGCATTTTGACCGGTAGATACTCTTCATCTGCTGTAAATAGCTTTTTTAGTCCAAATGCCCTTCCCAAAGAGTTTCAAAAGACCTTCAAAAAAAGAGTGTTTTGCCATCGAATGAGACCAGTTTAATTAAACATATTTAATAAATAATAATCAGTTAAAAGCTATATTAAAAAGGTGTGTCTTGAGCCTGCTCTTAAAAACATGAAAGTTCTCTGCGGCCCTGAGGTCCTCTGGCAGCCTGTTCCAGAGGTGAGGGCCATAATAACAGAAAGACGCCTCACTATGAGTGTGTGTCCTGACTTTAGGGGTGACAAGGAGATGGGTGACAAGGAGACGGCTGCCAGAGGAGCGCAGAGACTACGAAGGTTCATATGGTAAAAGCAATTCCGAAAGATAAGAAGGCCCAAGACCATTAAGACACTTAAAAATTATTAAAAGAATCTTAAAATCCATCCTAAAACATACGGGGAGCCAATGCAGTGATTCTAAGACAGGTGTAATGTGTTCCCGCCTCCTGGTCTTAGTCAGGACACGTGCTGCTGAATTTTGTAAAAGCTGTAAACCTGAGATATACTTTTTGGGAAGACCAGAAACAGGGAATTACAGTAATCAATCCTACTGGTGATAAAAGCATGCATCAGCGTCTCTGTATTGGCCAGAGAGAGAATGGGGCGGACTCTGGCGATGTTCTTTAATTGATAAAAACCTATTTTAGTAATATTTTTTTATGTGAGGAATAAAAGTCAGTTCAGAGTCAAAAATCACGCCCAAGTTCTTCACTTGTAGAGAAGGATTAAAAGACAGTGATTGTAGTTTTGGTAAAAGCTTCTCTCTCTGAGCCTCAGGACCGATGACTAAAACTTCAGTTTTGTCCTGGTTGAGTTGGAGAAAGTTTTCTGCCATCCAGGATTTAATGTCTAAAATGCAGTTAAAAAGTGTGTCCATTGGCCGTGTGTCATCGGGAGACATGGAGATGTACAGCTGTGTATCATCAGCATAACTGTGAAAGTTAACTCCATTTCTTCTGATGACGCTGCCAAGAGGGAGCATATAAAGGTTAAAAAGCACTGGGCCTAAAATCGAACCCTGGGGCACACCACATGTGATCTTGTGGACCTTAGAGGAGCAGGTATCTAAACTTACCATAAAAGTCCTGTCTGTGAGATTGGATGTGAACCATTTATGAACAGCACCAGAGAGGCCAATCTGTTTTAAACGAGTTAAAAGAATAGTGTGGTCTACTGTATCAAAGGCAGCGCTTAGATCCAGTAGAACCAACACTGTCACCTTCTGGGCATCATAGTTTAATCTAAAATCATAAAAATTTTTTTAAAGAGCTGTTGTCTCTGTGCTGTGGTTCACCCTAAAACCAGACTGAAATTTCTCTAGGACATTATGAGCGTTAATAAAATCATTAAGTTGATTTAAAACAAGTTTTTCTAAAACTTTGCTTAAAAATGGTAAGTTAGATACCGGTTGGAAGTTGTTTAAATCATTAAAATCTAAATTGCTCTTCTTCAGCAGGGGCCTCACTACTGCCCCTTTAAAGGCGGCAGGAAAGACCCCCGTCTGAAGGGAACAATTCATCATGGTTAAAATCTCGTCTTTAAAAGATTCATAAAATTGCTTAAAAAACCGGGTGGGAATCGGGTCCAGGGCACTTGTAGTGAGCCTAACTGAGGAGAAAACTTTATCAAGGGTCCCAGCTTCCACCAGGACAAAACTGTCCAGCGTTTCCTCTGGTAGAGACACACACTCAGATTTGTCTAAAACCATGTTACTCTGAGAAGATAAAATATTACATCTGATGGTGTCTACCTTTCCTCTGAAGTGGTTTGTAAACTCCTCACACAGAGTGTTTGAGGGGGTTTTCTGAAGTGCAGTAGAGGTATGATTGAGAATGTTGTCAATGGTGGAAAACAGAATTTTGGGATTATTTTTATGTTCTGAGATGATTCTGGAGAAGTATGCATTTCTGGAATTTCTTACAGCGTTATTGTTCTATGTATATCTGATGATTTATTGTGATTTTGTTTTTCCTCTGTTTCCTTTCTGCCACCTTGCAGCTCCTCTTTAATTTCTTAAGGTTTTCATTTCTCCATGGTATAGTATGTTTTGAATAAGTTTTTACAACTTTTAGTGGAGCCAGCAGGTCGAGAGCGGATTGAAGCCTACTGTTAAAATCATTCACGATAAAATCACAGGGGGCAGATAAAGGTACAGGAGGAAACTTATTAAAAACTTCAAGAAAACCTGCACCCACTTCAGGGGTTAGATGACGTTTCCTGATAGTTCTCACAGAGGTTTCTATTTGGATAAAACAGGTGATTTAAAAAAACACAGTAGTGGTCAGAGACAGCCAAGTCAACAACAGAGGACACACTAGTGGACAGGCCATACGTGATGACTAAGTCCAGGGTGTGTCCTCTGTTGTGAGTTGACTGCATGACATGCTGACTAAAATCCATATAATTCAAAATATTTAAAAATTCTGTTGATAAAGGATCTAAAAGGTTATCCACGTGTAGATTAAAATCACCAGCTAAAATTATTCGTTCATAAGAGTTGTGCAAAATTGATAAAAACTCGGACAATTCTTGATTAAAAAGTGCGCTCTTTTTAGGAGGCCTATAAACTGTCACACATAAAATCTGAGGAGTGCTAAAAACAGAGGCAGTATATTCAAAAGTGGTAAGATTATCAAGTAAAACAGGTTTGGCGGAAAGGGTTAACGAACTTATAAAAGCAGTTCCACCTCCCCTCTGGCTACTCCTGGTTGAATATGAAAAGTTAAAATTAGGTGGGGAGGCCTCTGTAAGAACAGCAGGAGCATCTGCACTCAGCCATGTTTCTGTTAAAAATAAACCTTGAAGTTTATGGTCTAAAATCAAATCATTTATTAGAAAAGTTTTATTCAGTAGAGAGCGAACATTTAAAAGTGCCATATTAATTGTGGTTGGAGATGGAGTGACTGTATGATTTACTGGAGGTGGGATTTTTAGCAACTGTTTAAGATTATTTGGGTTGCATTTGTTCACTTTATGATTATTTGTTAGCTCTCTGCTGATAATTGCAGGAATGAAAGAAGTGGGGCAAGGTCCAAGTCCGATATGTGAGTTACTGTTAAAATCAGGACTGAGTTTATAGGAGCAGGGACAAGCTGGACATCAGGATGTGGTTGAGGGGGTAGAGAGGGCAGGAGCAGCTGGAGACAGTGTGGTGGACAGGGGTGGACGAGGGTGGACGAGGGTATGCCAGGCTTAATGCCAGCATACGTGTGCTTTGTCTCTTCAGATGTAGTCCGTCCGCCCCAAACAGTTGACTCCTGCCCCAGATAATGTTAAAATTGTCTATAAAACCAATGTTATGCATCACGGTGGCAGTGGAAAGCCAGGTGTTCAGAGAAAGCAGCCTGCTGAAACGGCCTATTCCTCTGCTGATGGTGGGAGTGGGGCCAGAGATAAAAACAGATAGGTGTTTGTCTTTGAAAAGATTAAACAAATGAATAAAATCCCGCTTTAGGAGCTCAGACTGCTGTTTATGGATGTCGTTGGTGCCAGCATGAATTATAACTTTACTCACGGTTGGGTGGCTTCGGATGGAGTCCAGGATCTGTTCAGAAATGTCATTTACCGTAGCCCCCGGAAAACAAAGAGTAACGGCTCCTCTCATCCTAATGTGCCGGATTATTGAGTCTCCAATGATGAGCGTGGTGGGTGGCTGGTCTGAAGGCTGATGGTGAGCAGAGGATCCCTCGCTGTCCAGGACCTGCTGGATGTTGGGCGGCTTGGCTTCCCCAGGACTGCAGCAATGTTTAGTGGGCGCCGAGGGCTCGTTCCGTGGATTCGGGGTGAAATGGAGCACTCCTCGGCGGATCCCGGCCGTAGTCCTGGGTTTAGCGCAACGTGAGTGGCTCCCGGAATCCGACTGCTGCTCCGGCTGCTGGGAGGGGATGGGCGGCGGTCCTGTGGAACTGCTGGGCTTCGATGCGGTCGGAGGGACGGCCAGAGGAGGAAAGTCGTGCTCCAGGGCACCGAAGCGGTTAGACAGCCGAAGGCCGGGAGGGGGAGAACGGTGGCGGCCGCTCCGGGCGCCCCCACTGCGGCCAGGCCCGACCGGTGACCATGCACCCTGGGGCACCGGAGTGGAGCTAATGGGGGCTTTTGGTTTAGCCCCCAGCTGGAACCAGTGCTCCTCCTCTGCCGCAGTTGTTATACCGCCGCCAGTGTTGGTCAGTCCGAGTCCGCCTAGAGACCCAGCGATGGATTCCCCCGCCACAGTTTCACCGGGCTGGCAGGGAATTGTGTCAGCCAGCTGGGCACTGGTGGCGGCGGCAAAAGTCCGTCTGAACAGGATGTCCATGTCGTGGTCCTGGATTTGGTGGAGAGTAGAGATCCTCTTTGCTCCAATTCTATGATTTTCTTGGTGAGGTTGACGCAGCCTTCACACCCGGAGCTACAGGTGAGTGGAGCCATGATAGAGTCCGTGCTCTGATTAAAAACGTCCCGCTAAAAAGAAATTAGTCGCTAAAACTTAGTGGTGATAAAAAAGGTTAAAACTAGTTATAAAAAATAAAATGAAAAAAAGCATTAAAAACCAGTTAAAACTGTGTTAATTAGGAAGCCGGAGTTGGCAGGTTTCTCGTTTGAGATGGACGCCGACGCATGCGCACTCCAGACAATCAAGCTTCAAGCTATTATCTGATACAGCACATGACCAGTCAGTCAGTCATACTTTTGCATGGAACTGGATGTTCAAAAAATTTTGTTTATTTAATGGGACATGTGTGCATAGCAGCTGGAAGAAAGTATGTAGTGAAAGTCCTGTTGGCCTTGTTAGTAACACCACCGGTTTGCCCCTGATCTATGATCTATGGACCAACTTGTCTCTCTGGGGAGAGTGGGGAAATTCCCAGAACCCCCAAATACCCCCCCGTCCCCCACCTCTCTTCTCACCATCCCTCATTCCTTCTGTCCCTCCTCCCTCTGGACCAGTCGAGACGTGCAGGTTTGAACCCTCTCTCTGTGTTTCTGGGCTCCAATGCACATTGCCACTCAAGCAGCGGGGGTCCAGTGCATTTGTCTCATAATTATCCGACTGGACAGGGGGGGGTTCTCTGAAGATGAAAGAGGCGAATCACAGAGCTCCTCTGTCAAAGGTCTGTCTAGCTGACTGGGGTGGGAGGGCGAAAGAGGGGGGGGGGGAGGTGGGTTGGATCTATCTCCTCCATCCTCTCTCATTCGTTGCTACCCTCACACACATCACCTCAGAGCATAATGGCCAGCAATGAACGCTCGTGGATAGCCCCCTCCCTTCTTTCAGCCACCCCACTGGTTCATTCACAACTACAAAACTGCAGGAATACCCCCCACTCTCACATCCTGAGACTCCAGACCTCCTCCATAAACTCCTCCCACCATCATCCAGCCACCTACCTCAACCATTTGCCCACTCCCTCATCTGCCTCCTCTTGTCCCCTCCCCTCCCCTCCTCCACCTTTCTCCTTCTTCTCCTCTTAACTACTGGCTAGGAGTTAATGGACTGTTTTGGCTGGTCTCCAGACGGTGAGTGTCACCTCATTAGCCTATAGCGGCTCGCTCCCAGACTGCTCCCTGTATGTGTGTGTTTGTGTGTAGGAGGAGGACTACAACGACGGAATGTCATTGGTCTGGCCCCCCCCCGCACCCTTTCAGCCACCCCACGGTAAACCCCTCGCCATCTCTCCTTCCCACCGCTACAATGAATGGGAAAACACGCATGCATAATTAAATCCATAGTCTCGTCCTCATTCCACCCACCCTTCCCTCCTTCCTTAAAAAAAGAAATGCTTCTGCTTGGAAGTTTGCCATCAGGGGAGGAAAAAAGGGCTTGGAAGTAAGAGAGACGTGGCCAACCTTGCACCCTCGCTTGGACCTTATTCCCTTTCATCCGGGCCCGCCGAATGGCAGGGTGGCAACAGCGGGCGAATGTAAATGCCAGCCGGTCCTGCCAGTCAATTACACTGCAACAAAGCTAATTGTTTGTTTGGTGCATACCGAAAAAAAGAAAAAAAAGATGCAAGTCTGGCTGTTGATGGGGCTTTTGTTTCAACACAGATGCAAAGTTCCTCTTTTTTTCTCACGGGCCAGACAGGATGCCGACTGAACGTGTGAATGATGAGACCACACTTAATCTTGGAAGACATAAAGTCTGATTAAAGCGCACATGCAATTATTACCTTCCAAACCAGTGAATTACTGATAAGTTTAAATTGTTTTCTATAAAATTGAAGTAAAACGTAAAAATTTTCATAAGCTATGCATCTGTTTTGTCCGGAAAACAAAGATTTAAAGTCGAGAGTGTAGGATAAAAGTTTCAAAACTGTAAATTAGGTGCACCACAAGGTTTCATATTAGGGCCACTGCTTTTCTGTGTCTGTGTGTAAAAAGTATTTGCAATTTTCTCTGAATCGGACCAAAATAGTTTCAGGCACTGTGTGTACATTTACATCTAAGTCAAACTGTGGCAGTAATCGAGCTAATACCTAAACCAGAATAAGAGCCTTTGTCAGAATATACATGTTCAGTAAGAAAATGGAATTATTGAAAAAAGTGGTTTGACACCGTAACCTAGGTGGCAACATGCACCCTTTCGCGTTGGCATTCTTCTGGTTGGCCAAGAGCGTCACACAAAGAGTAAACGACTGCTGGCAGCAGTGAAGCAGACGGAGTAAAAGCAGGATTTGACCTCTCTCTTCAGCAGTCCAAAAATACATACTTTGCCACCCCCTTCTTCTTCTTTTACTGTGTTGATGTCGTACCGGTGTTGTTATTCCTCATTCCACGTCTCGCCACATCCAGAAGGGAGAGTGCCCAGTTCAGTCATAGCTCGACTAACCTGGAATGTCGTTTACATGCAGAGGAATTTGTTTTTTTAACCACACCATCTGGGTCTCCTAGCTCGATTAGGAGCAACCCAGTTCATTTCAACTTCAGCCGGACTAACGTGTATGTACCCTACGTCATTTCAAAAATCCTAATTTAGTCGGACTAAGAAAATAATTCGGTTTTCTCTTGCTGTATGTAAACCCACTGAGTGTTTTGTTCAATCAAATTATAGAAATCCAAAAAGTAGATTAATATCTGGACTTTCAGTTGGATAATATTTTAGGTAAAAAAACAACAAATTTTAACTGTTTGATAAACTCATGTCTGTCTGTCTGTAAATGCTGCCAAATTAAAGTTAAAACAGATTCACGCTCTTATGCTATTATTTCCTTAAGCGTTAAAATATTTCTGAGATTCAAATTTCTCCATAAACTTCAATAAGTAAAATTTCTTAAAATTTTTTCATGTTTATTTCATATTTGAAAAAATTAAGACTATTATATTGAAGTTTTCAAAATTATAAATTAGGTGTACCACAAGGTTGCAGTTGAGTGACACTGGTTTATTGCTCCAATTATGAAAAAAAAGATTTGTCGTTTTTTGTCCTTTAATTGCTCCAAACTCTCTTAATGTTTTTCAGTATTTGAAACACTACTTAAGACCTGTTCATATGCTTAAATTATATATCTTTAAATATAGTGTAAGTTTAATCTGTCATAATTGTAAATTGGGTGTTCCGCAAGGTCCCAATTTAGAACATCTGCCCTTTTGCTTGAATATTAATGACCATCCTGAGAGCTGTAAAGATGTAAAGAAATCCATGAAGTAGATAACTCAAGTAGATGGCTGAAATAAATCTGTGAACTGATTTTATTTGCTATTATTTTCTGCAGTAATTGTTTGTTTTTAGCATTTTTACTGGTGTGTTTCTCTTAAGTTTTTTGTTTTTAAATAGTCTAGCTGAGGACTGAGTCTCCTAATTAGCCTTCGGTTAGAGGGCCTATGCACAGGACAGGGCTTGCTTTTTTCTAAGTGTAAGATTGTTTCATGGTAAATACATTTTAAAAATGTTTAATGTTCGCCTGATCTTTAAAATGTGCCTAGTTAGGATTTAAACTTGACTCACAAATTCAAACATATTCCAAAAGAAGAGAAATTCAAAAGTGGCAACCGTAAAACTTTTAAACTTGCAATTTATTGATAAAGAAATACAAGATATTTTAAAATATGGATTATATACATGTATAACTGTGCTTTGTGGGTGTAAGTGTCCTGATAAAGAGAATTACTGTAAATTGTTGTAAAAATGTCAAAGAAGTTCAGTGTTAAGCTTTAAAGTGTCTTATTTGGAGTCATATGCTGCTGGGATTCAACCATGGTGAGAAAAACAATCATTTTAAGGAGCTAGAACAATAAAGCTTTAGAATTGAAGGCATAATATTAATAAAAGAAACCCCTCTTAATACGGTCGTCGGGTTCTTGTGAAAGATTGCCCAGTTGGGGCAACAAGCTGAGAGCAAAGTGACAGGAACAGAAAGGGAAAAAAAGAAAGGAGTGTAATAAATAAGCGAAAGGAAAGACCACATTGTGAGAAAAGGGCAAACATAGCGGGAGCGGGAGGAGGTGGAAACACTAGGCGGGGGCAGTGTGCTGACTGGAGACCAGCCTGCTCATTTTTCATCGGACAGATGAGCCACTGTGTCGCGTTGTGTTGTTGCAGTTTGTCTGCAGCCAGCTCGCTGACTGCTCCGCACAGCGCACAGCGGCTCTCTGCGGGACGCTGGGTGCGTGGCTCTATGTGTGCACACGTGTTCTGTATGTCACTGCATGTACATTTAATGTGCAAATGTAGCATGGTTACATGAATGGAGGCTGCTTTGGAGTGCCGGTTGTGTGCAGCTGATGCGAAAGATGTGTGCATCTGCTCAGAGGTGTGTAAACTTTACATCTTGAATTAAAAAGGTGGGGAAGTTGAATTTGGACGGATTAACCCTCATCTCCATCCTTAGTTTCCAGGCTTTGTCCTTGCCAGGTTTTCCCCAGTCCTCGTCCCGGGCCGGTGTGGCTAATGATCCGACGGGCCATTCAGCGCGTTGTTCGGGGCCTACTCGCCGCAGAATGAGCTCCCTCCCCATGTGTGCTGTTTGGTGACCTCAATGAGGAGCCTGTTGTCCTCCTGGCTCAGTTAAAACGCTCTCCTCTTTTCACTGCCGTGAGAGTTTACGAAGGAGAAGGCACGGAGACTCGGCGGGGGAAAGAAGAAAGAGTGCCCGCTCTTCGCCCGCATTAGTATGCAGCGATTAGAAACAAACACACACAGACACATTGTGACAGCAGAAGGCCCGGGCGTGCTCTTGTCGGGGGACGAACATGGATGCAGAGAGATACAAGTGAGCTGGGTCACGCGCAATCGACCGTGCTCACACATACACTCTGCTCGGGTTCTCATTGTTCCTGTCTGGGCTGGGATCCCACTTGATTCCATGCATCTTCAAACCCTCACAGACCTTCTGAGCCAAGTTGTGTCCTCCTGCTTTGCTGAACAAGTCTGTGGTGTCTGTCTTAAAGAAAAGAAGGCACCATTTAATTGTTTGCGCAGGAGTTTCAACTTTGCCCCTCTCATTTTCTCCCCTTTTTCTCTCACATTCGTCTCTGTGTGTGTTTGTGGTTTTCCCCTCTTACGAGCAAACATCTGATAGGGAGGCTTTCAGGTGCTCCTTTAAGAAATACCTGCCTTGTTCCAATTATGAGATAATCATTATGGTGTCACAGTGTAAAGCTGCTGCCGGAGCTACGTAGTTGTACATTACAAAGATTTCTGGTACTTATTTATCTTAGAGTATTTTATAATAAGCCGCGAATGAGCTTGAAAATGGTTTCTGTGTTTGGCACAAAATAAATCCCCAATTATACTATTAAAATAAAGAGCTAAGAGCTTGTTCAAAAGTTCAGAGTCACAATATCGATTTTGAATTTCTGCAGAGGTTTGCAGGACAGTGAGCCATCGTTACCTCCAAAAATCATGTTATTTGTCACAAGCTCATAACTAGAGCTTATTAACTCTGTTTTAAACAACAGTCAGTGTTTGTAAGTCCTGGAAACAGGATTTACTAAGACTGTTTAAATCAAGATGTATAAACACCTGCTGCTGATACCACAGTGATATTTAAACACAAGATAAGACAACGATCTTCAGTTTTTTTAAATATATCAGTGTAGTTTATAAATGCTTTTTTAAACAATGCTCTTTACAGTTGCCACTGACACTGCGAGGAGGACTTACATACACTGTTTCAAGGCAAGGAGTTATAAACTCCTGCCTGTGATGTTAAAAGACCCAACTGTGTATATAAGCAGAGCTACAAATGGCTTCATAAGTTCAACTGAATTTTTTTTTATTTCCAAAGGGCCCTGTTAACAGGACAATCTGTTTCAAGGCAGGAATTTTAAACTCCTGCTGGAGATATTGATAGAAGAGTCTATAGTTTATAAATAGAGCTGTTTAAGATTGTGAATGCAGTTTTATTAATATAGCATCCGATTACAACAAATATCAAGACAAGAGTTTGCTAGACAAACAGATCAAATTCAGTTCAGATCAATCCAATCACATAGCAGCATTCAGATTTAACTACATGGGTTCAGTAGTCCTAATTCAAAACAGTTCAATACAGGCAAATGCAGATGGTCACAAAAGACCAAGTGGTAAAAAGTTATTTATATCTAAGGAAGCAAAGCTACACTAATTCCCTCACACAACACTGATACAGAAAAGGAGACAATCTTCCTCTATCAAAGAACCTGCAGCATTCTTTTCTCTTATATGTTCAATTCACTTTTCAGTTCAGGTTATTTATTATTTATTTGACCAGTAATGATATGTTTAGTTACATTGTCTTCTGGTCTGATTAGAAGATGGCATCCGTCCCACTTTGTGGTGGAAGAAAACTGGAATTCTGTATCAGTGCCAGTACAAGCCAGAGCGGTGAATCTCTAAAGTGGATAAAGCAGACCTGAGGTGTGTTCTGCACCTCAGTTCTTGATCTATTGCTTGTCGGAGAGTACCATCTCAAAGATGGCGCCCCCTTCGTCGAACGGTTCGTCTTCCCGTCACCCCCACTCTCGCTTCGGCCAGGTCAGGTGCCAGCTTGTTGTGGCGATGCCAAAATTTCATATTAATGTGCATGTGTGAGATCGAGGAGGGGTTGGCGGCGGCGGGGGGCATCGGCAGTTGGCAGGCTGGCACACAAAGGCTGGCACGATAAGATCCTCCCCTCTTCTGCGGGCAGATTTTCTCGCCCATATCTTTTGTTTGGGTTGTTTGGGTTGCAGCTCATCCTGATAAAGGCCACTTTGTTTAGACAACAAAGCGCGAGGGAGGGAGAAAAGACAGAGATAGAGAGACAAAGAGATAGAATGAGAGAACGATGGGGGGTCGTTTAATAAAGGCGGCAAACGAAGGGGGGGGGCACCAAAACAGATGGAAACCTTAAAGGAAAAAAGAGGCAGATAGGAGAAGAAAATTAAGGAGAAAAAAAGAGGTAGCATGAGCTTTTCGCCGGATAAGATACAGTGAATAGTAGATGTACGCATGTGAAAAAGATACATTGGAGTAGGGATACAGTTGCAGGCACGGGGACAGCGATAGGCAGATAGTGAGGAGAAGAAAGAAGAATCTGGGAGAAGGGAGCAGGTTCTGCTGGCTGTTTGGAAGCCAGCCCGAGGAGTGTGAGGTCATCGTCGAAGCTGTGAATGATAGAAACCAGGAGCACAAGAGGACACGAGGCAAGGCGCACACACACATTACATACCAGCACATGTACAGTCAAAGAGCGGCATGGCCCTCCTGCACAAGCGCTCATGCCTCCAGGTTTCCAAGGAAGGACAAACTTTCCGGAAGGGGAGAAAGTCTGTTTGGCCACCTCAAATATTTACTCTGGAGCAGATGTATTGTCGAAACATTACGCATCAGAGCTGCTCCGTAATTAGGTGGATATTTTTCTCCCTGCTTCTCTGGGAGTCCACCCCGCTCTCCCATCGCCCTCCCCCCTTTTTGCCTCCCCGGGGCTGCTGAAATGCATCTTGGCTCGGGACCCGCGCCTCTGGCAGCCAGAGCGCTATACATGTGCACAGAACCCTGCTCGGCATATAAAATGGCTGCCAGACAGGCTTCTCCTCCTGAAATGTCGACAGTGGTATGCATCTGCAGGGCGTGCGTGGGGGCCGAGCGAGCGAGCGCGTGCGTGCATCGCTGTTTCTGAACGTGTCTGCAAGTGTTTTCGGGCTGCAAAAACTCGCACCGCCGCCGTCAGGGAAGAAGAGGAAAAAAATAATAATAACAAGAAGGAGAAAAAGTTTCCCAAACTATGTGGCCAATTTAACCCACACTTTCTTCATATGTGTGTTTGTGTGCATATGTGTTCCACAACTTAGTGGGAACAGAATGGGTACGGTGCCAGAAATTGAGGAGGAGGGTGGTTTGGAGCCAGAGTGTGTGAGTGTTTTAGTGATTATAAAATCCAGGCGAGTAACACACTTGGGTGTGGAGAAAACCTCATAAGCACTCAGAAACTTTCTTGCCGAGCCAGATTTCTGTTGCCATTACCGCTAATTGCCCTAATCGTTACAGTGGTATGATAAGTATCCCACCGGACAAGAAGGTGTAAGAACTCGTGGACACATCCAAAAATACCCACAAGCCCCTACTGCTGCTGATTTTTTGATTTTTTTGTCCACCCCTTCTCTTTTTTTAATTTATTGCTGACTAACAGCAGATAATCTGATTCAAACGCGGTGCTGTTTCCCTCCTTCCTTCGTAAACCGGTTTGTTTATTTAAACAAGTGGCGGGGGACGGAGGGTGCCAAGAAATGTTGTTTTTGGAAAAGAGCAAACGTGTGTGTTTATCTGTGTGTGTGTGTATGGATGTGTGTGTGTGGCGTCTGGCCCTGCCAAGCTCCCAGGGCAAAGCCGAGGCTCCTAGACCGCAACTGTTTATTTACAGGTTACACGACTGTTTATTTGAAGACTATCAGATTGGCTGGACTTCTGCACAGGACACCTTTTTAGATGCAGATTGCCTGGCCTCAGGCTCCTAATAACCCACGTTTCCACCGTACTATATCTGAGCAGCCTTATATGTGAAAAAAAAGGAATCCAACGTTTTGTGTTATATTTGTATTTATTTAAAACAAATTATGGGTGAATCTAAATAAATCAATACGTTTATTTACTTCAGTAATTCAACTTAAAAGAAACCCACTTGTGCTGGGAAAAAGTATTTGCCCCTATTTTTTCTATAATTGTTTATTAGTTGCACTTAAATCCTTCAGATTTGTATATCAGACAAAGATAACCAAAGATAAAAAGCAGTTTTGAAATTATTATTTTACTTATTAAAGGGGGAAATCTATCCAAACCAACCAGACTCAATAATTTGCTTAAATAGAAGGGGCGCATCTAAGACCCATACAGGAACTCGCAACAGAGCCCAGAACAACATCTGAGGTACTGCAGGCCTTACTTGCTTCAGTTAAGGTCAGAGTTTATGATTCAACAATAAAAAAGAGACAAAAAATGTCATTTCCCAAACAACACAACAGTGGGACTTTTTCGTAAGGTGTTCATCCCGTTACCTCTGGTATAAAACTAACAACATTTTAGAAAAAGAGCATCACAGGGTGGTGGTAGTGTGATGGTCTGGGGCTACTTTATTGCTTCACTCTCTAAAGGAACAACTTTGCCCATCAGTTTGTGGGTTATAGTGAGACATTGAAAAGCTAAAAAAAAGCTGAATGAAAGATTTAGAGTGGTCTAGTCAAAGTCTGGACTAAGATCTGATGGAGATGCTGCTGCATGACTTTAATCGGGCTGTTTTTACTCGAACCCCCTCCAAGTGTTGCTGAATGTAAACAATTCTGCAAAGAAGAGTGGGCCAAACTTGTGACATAAAAGACTCATCACCAGCTAAGAAAAACACTTGTTGTCAGTTGTTGCTGCTAAGGGTGACATAAGCAGTTATTAGATTTAGGGTGCAATCAATTTTTCACAAAGGGACGGGTTGGTTGGGGGTGACTTTTTTTTCTTTTAATATATGAAATTATTTGCTATGGCTATCTTTTTTGTGATTTTAACATTTTCGTGTGAAATATGTAAGGAGGCAAAAAAATTTTTTGGTAAACTATTTTCCCCCTTGCAACAGCTTTCACTTTTTGAACCTAATTATGAAATAAATTAACCTTTTGATTCTAATTTATTAAGCCGGACCTATAGCTGCTAGGATTTTAAAACCAGGCATTGGAAGCAGATTTTTTTTTTAGATTAGCCGCAAACGGTTGTCACTGATTATATGATCACTGAGGGAAGTGGGGGGGACCAGAGAGCACAACGCTGCCCTTCTTGGGTCAAAGGTAAAATGTAATGCAATAGGGGAGGGGTTCCCAGCTCCGGTGCAGGCTTGGCAGATGTGCCATATGTTTGCATCCCACCTTGAGTCATCCAGGTGGTCTCTCCTGGTGCTACGGCGGGGCCTCATGCTGGAAGATGCCGCCTGCGATCTCTAATTGCTGCGACCATCTGCTCTTTTTGTCATGCTTGCCTGTTCGGCTCACAGAGAAGTAGGAGAAGATGAAAAAAACAAACAAAAAGCTGAAAACTCTGATCTGATCTAAGTGAGCCGAAGCGTCCCCGTTTCCCACCTTCTGCTCCACCTCTCTTTACCTCATTGCTGCTCCTTTCTCTCCACCCGCCTGTGTCGCTTCCCTCTCAGCAGCTCCCGGGGAGCAGGCGTGGAGTTGGCAGTCGTAACTAGACTGATGGATGACTCTGAAAGTGGGATAGAGAGGGGGGAAGGGAGGGGAGGGGGTACCAAGTTCCCTGCAATCACTTTATGGACATGTGCTACAGCAAATCCACACAAACCTCCACTTGCCCACCAAAGCTTCTTTACACACTACGTCTGCGTGTTGCAACTCTCGACGAACGCGAAGTGTGCAACTTCCATTGCTGTGCAGATTTTAGTGTCAAATAATCATAATCTTTAGGTAAATTTGTCCTTTTTTACAGGATTTACAGTGGAAATTCTGGGTGCAGCTTCTTGCTGCACATTGCTGTTTTTATTTTATCTATTTATTTTGTCAAATAAATAGAAAAAAAGAAATAAATGTATTAACTTAAATAAATTATTGGTAAAAAGTTTTAGAATAAATGAATCATTAAGTGTAAAAAAATCCAACACTTTATTTAAATCCATTTATAATCCCACATTAAGTGATAACTGAAACATTTCCTGGAAAATAAATGTTAGTAAAGCATTTTAAAAATTTTATTTTCTAAAATAATTCAGTGTTTAAGAAACATTTAATCAGTAATCAGTGCCTTAATGTTCAAGAATTCAAGTATGCCTGTCGGTGTCTGAATGTGGTTAAAAAGTTGGTCATTTAGGATCACAATAATTCATTTTCAATGCATTTTCTATTGATTGAAGCACCAGAAATAACGATAAAAAAGCCTTTCTCCAATAAGTGTTTGTGGGTGAGAAGTGTAAAAATGATTTTAATATATGTCCACCTTAGACCCATTTTTTTTTAACACTTTTTGAAGCCATATATGTTTTTAGGCTCTAATTTGTAGATTAGTAATTTGTTTTTAAGGTTAAGTACACTGAAAATAGATTTTTTTTTCCTTCTTAATGTATGGTCCTCCTCCCCTCCCCACTTTGTCGTTGTTGAGCTCCAGCCAAGAACATTCTGTTTTTGCAGCACTGTTTAATAGTCAAATTTAGGAGCAAGGGAACAAGACAGAAAGCGACACGGAGGGAGAACAAGAACGAAATAAATCTTTTTGGATTTTTTTTCTTTCCCTTCTCCTCCATCCTCCTCTTTTTTTCCCTCCCTGTAACACAGCTCATAGGAGCTGCTGCAGGAAAACGGCTGTTTTTGCAAGGCGAGGGTATCTGAGTTCACCGTCTCTCTTTCTCTCGGCCTCCTCGCCTCTCATGTTAGATCTGTCACATGTTGAAGGTGTAGATGGTAATCTCCCTTCTGGTTCTCATTCTGTCTCGGAGGCCATGTGTGGGCTCGGGCCAGTTTGAATCATTGCTCAGACGCTGCCATTAACCGTTTGGCACGACTCTGTCCAAGTTCAAGGCCTCTCCCGGGCTGAGTCACCGTTGCTGTAGATGGAAATCTGAGAGCGATTTATGTCACTAATTCTGATGTTTTACAACTTTCGTGCTGCATCACATAAAAAGCAAAAAGACCCCAGTACTTGTCAGAAATTGACCGGGAACTACAGAGGAATGATATATTTCCCACCCCCCTAACCCTGCTTCCCTGCTTCCCACTGAGGCTCCTGAGGTACAAGACGTCAAACGTACCAAATCCTGTAGCCGGTGGAAAGAATTCAACTCATGTTTCCCCACCCCTCCCTGTTTTTTTGGGTTTTTTTGCTCCTCCTAATGTTCTCTGCTTGTACCTTGCACAGCGGGGTCGAACACGCTGTGAATCCCCTCTCCCCCTGAAACCCCTCAGACACTCCTCCACTCCTACAGCCGCTGTGAAAAATGACGCAGAGAAAAAAAAGAGTTTTAGGTTATCCTGCGTCAGACACCAAGCTCCCTCCTCAGTTTGCTCTCCCGTTAATGATAATGCTGTTCAAACAAAGCTGTCTTGTTTAACCTGCTGTGGGTGCGCTCTTCCTGACTGGGACGGTAGACAAGGAAAAACCTTCTCTCCACACTTGATGTCGAGTAATGTTGGTTTAGGCCACAAACAGCATGGAAGAAAAATCACACATGCTAGTCTAGTCTTTAAAAGTGTGGTGTGCATTTGTATTTAGCCTGTTTTACTCTGACACCCCAAAATGAGATGACGTGTTTTCATAAGTAACCTGTGAATAATTTAATCTCAATATAAATAGAGCTGTTCCTTGTTAGATAACATTAGTGAACAAACAGCCTCCCCACAGTATGATGCTGCCGCCACCTGTTATACCCACCGTCTGTTAGTCTTCAGAGCCACATGTAGACTTTTGCATGACTAAAAAGTTTGATTTTTGGTCAGTTCACTGTGACCACCTATATGATCTGAGTCAAACAGACTCAACTTCTTATGACTTTCTTTTCAAAATGTCTTTTTGTGGATTCAGAGGCAGCTCAGTTGAAACATACATCCCATACCCATTTATCCTACCAGGGTCATCGGGAAAGCTGGTGCTTATCTCCAACAGTTATTGGCCAAGAGACTGGGTACACACCCTGCACAGGTCGGCTGTTCATCACAGGCTAAACAACCACATACACACTCCGGAGTACCCGGAGAGAACCCTCGCATGCACAGGGAGAACATGCAGAAAGACCCCAGGCTGGGAATTGCACCCAGAACCCAAAACCTTCTTGCTGCAAGGCAACAGTGCTACCACCTGAGCTGTTGATCTCTGTAGCTCCTCCAGAGTTACCCTGGGCCTCTTGGCTGCTTCTCTGAATAATGCTCTCTGTCATTTTAGGTGGACGGCCGGTTCTCCACACCTGTCTGTTGTGTTCCTCAGTCTTCATGATGCTGTTTGTTCTCGAATGTTCTCTACCAAACCTCTGAGGCCTTCAGGGCGTAGCTAGATTTATTCAGAGATCGAATTACACTTATTTGGACTCTGCTAATTAGGTCATTCCTGAAGGCAGCTGGGTTTAATTTAGCGATATCCAAGTAATGGGGACCGATTACAAATAAATGCCACATTTTTCAGATTTGTATTTGTTAAATTTGACATCAAAATGTCCCCCTACTTTAAAAAAGGCATGAAAAGTTTGTGGTTATAATGTGACAAAATGCAGCTTATGTGTTTTTAGGAGCCAGAAATCCAGATTACAATGTAGGCCTTCTATACTTTCCTACACTAACCCCCCCTTTTATTTCTGTATGTCCGCAGACTCGCAGCAGCAGTCAGGAAGTCCAAGCAACAATGAGCCAGGCAAAACCCCTCTTCCAGGTATGTAGAGCGCCGCTCGTCCTCCCGCCCTTCTGTCAGCGCTGCATTGTTCCTCTCAGACGCTTCATGTACAGCGTGCCTCGGCTAAATCCTGCCTGGGAACGCCGTGACTGGCAGGCGGGAACGGCGGAGTGCCTTTTAGGGCTACGTGCAGAGGCATGAGCCGCTGTCAAGTCTGCAGGAACTCATCATGTGCAGCATTATTTTTTTGTGTCAACACGCTCGTTGTTACACTTAATAAATCGACGTATTAAATGGAAATCATGACAATCCTAAATCCAAATTTAAATCCTGCTGTCATCATGAAACTGCATGCATCACATGCTGTAAAAAAAGTGTTTGAAAAGACTCTTGATGACGTATTTTCTGCGCCTTTTCCACCTGGTCTGACCTGTGCCGTGTCATCACAACGTCGGAATGCAAATAGTTTCAGAAGTATAATTAGTTTTCTACCTCAAGAGCAGGTTCTGCCGACACTGGTGCCAAAGAAAACATGCAAGGCGAGCCAGTGACTCAGCCTTGGGAGGCCCTCGGCGGGTGGCACAGTTCCTTGCAAAAAATAAAAATGTTGGCTCACGAGAGGCGTTAAGCTTCGTAGGTGCCAGTGGAGATATTCCTCTCGTCTTTCTGGCACGGTCTGAGCGCCCCTCTACCCGCGACTCAAAGCGGGGATCGAGTCGGTTGTCAGGGCCCTAATTCCCTGTTTTTGCTTGACTGACACGACTCTCGTTACTGTTGCTATGTCCCTGTAGGTCAAACAGGTGTCAACAAATGCACCAGGGCTGCAGAAATACACATGTTTATCAGGACTAACATTTGTCAGGTCTAAAGAGAGAGTAGCTTTCAAAAAGCTGGAGTGGAAAAACAAAGAGGATGTGTTGGAGCAAGTTTGATTTATGTGACAGACAAAATAAAGCAACTCACATGATCATCTCTGCACTGGTAAAACTGATATTTCGTGGTGTGACTTAAATATCCACAATATTAACAGATTTTCCACTTTATGCCTGTGTTTCATTAAATTATGATCTTTCGTCAGCTGTTTTAACCGAGGGTTCGCTCCTTCCACCGCCTCATACACTCGTCCTGTGAGTCTCTGCTGCCTTGTTTGCTCAAACAAGGACAGTTGCAGCTTTTACTGTCAAATTTCTAGACAGAAATCCACGAGTTTAGAGGAGATTTTCTTTTCCTAGATTGTACACTGAAACAGGATTGGCAATGATAGGAGAGATGCAGATAATTAAAATATCTGTAACCTTGTTCAAATCACATTTTTCTAAATAAGCATTCATACAGTGCCTTGTAAAAGCTTTTCACATTTTTGTCTTGTTGCCACCTCAACCTTCAATGTATGTGATTAGGATTTTGATAGACCAACACAAAGTAGAGCATAACTGTGAAGCGAAAGTAAAATGAGATAATGTTTTCAAAGGTTTTTACATATTAAATGTGGCATGTATTTGTATTTAGCTTCCTTGAATTACTTTATGCTGCAGTTACAGCCTTTTGGGGTATATCTGTAAGAGCTTTGCATGTCTAGAGACTAAAAAGGTTGCCAGTTCTTCTTGCAAGTACGAGTCAAGCTCAATCAGATTAGATGGAGAGCATCTGTAGACATCAATTTCCAAGTCTTGCCACAAACTGTCACTTGTATTTAGGCTTGGACTTTGACTTGGCCGTTCTAACGCATGAATGTATTTTGAACTAAAATATTTTATTATAGCTCTGGCTGTATGTTTAGGGTTGTCGACCTGCAGGAAGGGGAACTCCCTCCCCAGTCTCAAGTCTTTTGCAGCCTTTAATAGGTTTTTTTCCAACTCTAACCAGTTTCCCTGTCTCTGGTGAAGAAAAGCATCCCTACAGCATGATGCTGCCACTACCATGTTTTACAGTTGGAATGGCGGGTTCAGGGTGATCTTCAGTGTTTGAAGTGTTTCACATGTTTACTGTGTCCCTTACATGGTTTGTGGCAAACTGCAAACATAATTTTAAATGATGTTTTTTCATCAATGGCTAATGTTTTCTAAGATTAAATTAAGCACAAGTGACCTCTGATTACCAATTAGGTGGCTTCTGTAGCGTCTTAATGCAAATGCATGCCACACTTTTCAGATTTTTTGTCGTAAAACATGAAAAACCAAGGGTTATTCTCCTTCCACTTCACAGTTATGCTCTACTTTGTGTTGCTCTGTCATAAAATCATCACTTTTTAAGCCTTCTAGTTTTTTATTGATTAAAGATCCACATGCACTTTTGTTTTTTTTTCAGTTCTCTTTCAAGATTCCTAATGGGCATAACTGATGATCCGATAATGTGCGCTTATCACCTCTGTTTCTGCAGTGTATTTGGAAGACAGCTTCATCAAATCAGGAGTTTTCAGTGTTGCAGAACTGGTGCGAGTGTCTAGAAGTAAGTAAAGCTTCCATATTTCTTTTGCTGGTTTGTTAGAGTTTTTTGGGCACTTTAACGATCTGCATACCTTCAGCAAGTATGTGTTGTTCTTTTGTCTTTGTGGAGTTGAGCTGACATAGTTGGAGCGTCTCTGCAGACGGTGTAACAGGTGCTTCAGAGTTGATGTAAGAGTGAGGAAGCTGTCAGCCTGCATAAACTCACACAGTCATTAATCAAGTGTAATCACATAGATAAACACACCTGTGTGTTTGTGCAGAAACTTGTGGGTTTGTATTTTTCCATAAAAACAGTAGGAGCTGACTTAGAAAAGCCTTCGACCACCACACAAAAGCACGCTTTTTTCCTTGTACTAACTGAAATCCCACCACACATCTGTGGTGCGGTGAATCTAGTTGAGCCAGTCTCCTTTGCTTTAGGATAACTCTTGAGTGTGCAGCTGTCTTCAGAGCTTCATCTGTACGGACATGTCTTCCCTCCCCCTCCTCCTCCCCCCCTTCCCTCCTCTGCAAAGCCGTTGACGGTTGTTCTCCAAAGACTTTTCTGACAGCCAGGGGCACGTCAAGGCACCGTTTACCTGTGCAGCCTCTGAGCTGCGGCAGCAACTGTAGCGATCATGCCTGCGGAGCACAAAGACTCCAGTCACCTCTTCCTCCCCTTCCTCCTCCTCCCTAACCTGTGTTTAAAAGAAACATACCGATGCTGTGTGGCCTGTGTGTTGCAGCATGCAGAAGCCAGTTCCAGTGGTTCATTCCTGCTCTGCAGTCAGGAATGTCAGTGCTTTTTCAAGACAATCAGAGGCTACAGTCAGGGTCAGATAATAAGATTAGGTTAAGAAATCAGTTTTCACTATAAAGTCATTCTTCCCACTTCCTCAAAGTGATGGTTGTGTTTTGTCGTATTTATGGAGAAAATCACAGATGCTCAGATTAGTATTCTGTTCTTGTGGAATAAATGTAACAGAAGCAGTTTTGTAATTTATGCATCACAGTTTTAAGTTGATCGGAGTGTTGAGGAACTTTGTATTCATAATCCTCGATTTCCTCTCTCCATGGGGTATAAATATGATGTCACCCAGAGGTCCATTCCTTCGTGCCACTCTTCATGTCGTTCAATTAAAGGCGAGTTTCGACTGTAAAATGTTCTATTGTGTTCTAGCCGAGTTTCCACTTTGTGTTAAAAATGGCTAGCTCGCTTAGAGATTTTTTCACCCACCAAGAACTTCCACTTTGAAGGTGTGCTGTTGCTAGCATACTTGTAATCTGATGCGGTAGCCGCATACAGTTGCCCAAAATCTTTCATACCCCTTGGCCGATTTGGATTGAAAATTATTATCGCAAACCAAAACGTTTGTTCCTGCTAAGATATGAAATCAGTATCTCTCAAAAGATAATAAAACAATGTAAAATGGGGTTGAAGTTTATTGGCATCACAATAATCAAAAACATCATATAATTACCCACCAACTATTTTGCATGTTTGCACTGGTTTTTTGACTATTTAAATTTGATGATGAGTCTTTCTCCAAGTCTTTGAGCTTGACAGTCCTCTTTACCATTACCCTAATCTTTAACTCCCTCCACAGATCTTCTATCTGATTCAAGTAAGGCTGCACAATATATCACAAATATAACTTTCCCTAATATCAGTGTTTAATATTAATTTCGAGTACAATAACTGTTGGTTACTTTATACTAAGTGTTATGAACTGATGTTTTTTCATGCTAATGTAATATTTAGCCAGTTGGACAGAGTGTCAGCGCAGCAGATGCTCACAATGGACACAGATAATGTTGCCCAAAATGCTAAAGGTCAGATAGTGATGAAAGAACAGATGAGAAAGAGAGGAGAGAAGAAAAAAATATTTATTTTTTTAACTAATAATGTCATCACAATACTTACTGCTAATACGTGCAGCCCTAGATTCAAGTCGGGTTGATTAAACATGTTAACATTATCTTCAGCAGTCAGAACAAACACGAAGGTACAATTAAAAGATTGCTTTAAACCTGAATCTGCCAGGCGTATTATGTTTTGGTTCTAGCCGTAAAGTCAGGCACAGGTCAGAAATAATCAAATCATCAGATTGACCTTTCATTGGTCATTAATGTACAATAAATGTAGCATTTCTGACCAACAAATATCAGATCTCTGCCAGATTCAAAACATTTTAGTCACCAATGATTCATCAAAAAAAAAAAAATTTGATTTGCAGAAAGAGTCATATCAGACTTTCTTGAAATTCTATGAATTTAATGTAGGGTATATCCAAAGATTTTCTTTTAATTTGCATGCAAAAAAGTTGGATTCATTAACATTACAGAACAGCAAACTGTATTTTGAAACTGACCTTTTTTTCATCTACCACAATAAATACTTCTGAAGCGAAAGCCACATTATCTCGTTTTATTCTCCAAAAGGCACTAACTACACGTTTCAGCGCTTCAGACACAGAATGTCCCTCGGAAGGCCGTGTTTTTGTGTAGCGTTTAATTTGCCCTCTGACCAGATGGCCTCTGAGCCGCCACATTTGGTCTCATGTGACAGAGGCCGGCTTCAGCAAAGCTGAGCTGGAATTTTAAAAAGGTCGCCGGACACTCAGGAATTGTCACTCACTCAGCCGGTTGCTCCCCGAGAAGATATCTAAGCACCCGCTCGTCCGTCATCGCGCTCCTCTCCCAACTCTCTGAGCTGTCGAGAGATTCTTTGAAGTCCATCAAAGGAAGCTGCGCAGTTCAAGGCTGAATTGCAGCCCAGCGTTTTGACTCATTAATGCAACACGAGCCTCAAGTTCAAGTGTAAAAATGTTTCTTTCAAAACAAAGTGTGTACATGTCCAGGCAAAGGAAATAGTTGATCTAGAACACAGTCCTGTGTGACAAATAAATTTTTTTTTTTACTAAATTGAAGCCCAAATTATTTAATAATTGATCGGCAGGGGGGCAGACTGGCATTGCAAAAACAGCGACGAGCCAAGAGGGATGGCCGGGGGGTGGTGGTGGTGGTGGTGGTGGTAGGTGTGTGTGTCCTAACCAGCGAATCGAAAAACGAAACAGCAAAAACAATGATGCGGTATTCAGTGTCCTCGGGCCGGATGCATTCCTCCACAGACAGCAGCGGGTAGGGGCCTTTGCCAAAGCTACAGTGGGCTGCCAGGGCGGAGGCTGGCGGATTGGATCGTGCCAGTGGTGAACCTCAGACCACAACAGACGGCGCCACACACTTCATCTTCTCATCCACTCCAAACCGACCGAGCACTCGAGCTGCCGGCGACTACACACTGATCCGCGGATGGGTGGTGAACCCCTTTTGTTCTGTAAACACAGGGACAGCCTCCCTTGAAACAATATCCTTCACCTCAACCGCAGCAAGAAAAACGTCACCTTTTTCGACTTAAATCATTATCAGAGGAAGCAGCAAAGCATTTTACTGCTGGGTCTTTTTCTGTACAACATTTACTTCTTTTTTCATAATTCACAAAGCAACCACAACATAAAAGATTACGCCATATACAGTTTTGTGAAAATATTTAAATCTGTCTCTAATTTCTTTATGCCTTTTGATCCAAGGAGCCAGACTTTCTTGCAACCTTTCTAATTGGTCTTCAGGATTTATGGAGGTCTTTCCAAGTTTTCCTTAAGACTTTGGCTTCTTTTTCTCTCATTTTGGGACGATATCTTGTACCTGCACATGACAGCACATTGTGAAAGTAATGTCTTAAGAAATAAAAAGAGGAATAAAGCAAAGGCTGGACTAAAAGGCCTCAGAGTTGCATTGCAATCTGGTTGATCTTCTACTGATTGACAATTTTTCAACTTAAAGCTCTTGGAAAAACCTTTTTTGTTTTTAATTAGATACTATTTCCTGTCTGTTAAACACTTATATTTGGAGGTTTTTACAGACTCAGTTAAAAATTTTGTATTTGCTGAGGTCTGCTATTTGTAGACACAACACTGGTCCATGGTCTTAAGTCCACTTACGACTTAAGCCCTTTTACGGCTGAGGGCAGGGTAAAGCGACTTAAACTATCAAACAAAAAATTTTCTTCTGGAAATTGTCAGATATTACACTGAAAATGAGTGAAAAGGCAGCCAGAGAAATATTTCAGGAAACCTGCGGAACTCTTGATCAAAGAAAACCTCAATCATTCAGCAGAAAATTAACGAATGAGCAATGACATATCGCACTTTGCACAGTGCTATATGTTGACAATAAGAAGTACCAGTAGTTTTCTAAACAAGTTGTCCCCATGCGACTTTACAAACTCGCAGACCTGTAAATATGAAACACCTTGGTGGACTAAAATCACCTCAAACACTCCACCAATCATGATCTGTGCAAGAAATCACCCGGTTCTGGATGCAAGGTTCGAGATACAGCTCTCTACTAGATAGTAGAGTGACCTTGAACTCTTTTTTTGTGTCCTCTTCAGTGCCGATCACCCATGGCGCAGCGGTACCCTTCTCCATGGCTGACATGCCCAGCCAACCCTACTATCATGACCTGAACTCCAGTGTGGCACTACAACGCTCCCTGTCCTCTCCACCTGGCAGGTTAGTGGGAGCTACAACCACAGAAGACAATTATCAGATAAAGTTTCTTTTTTAAAATATCTTCTGTTGCTGTTTAATATAGATGACTTTCCTATATTCCTATTTTTTTTTATTGTCTCTCTAATATGGACAATGTTATCAATTTCTAATTTTCCCAGGAGACTGTTCAATTATCTATTCATAATTTAATTTGTCTTAGTTTATTTTATTTGATTTCAACAGATCTTGTTTTACCCTAACTTATTTTTGCCTAGTTTAGCTCAGCTCAAATTAATTTAGATATTTTTCTTATATTATCCTAGTTCATCTTATGTTTGCTAAGTTTAGTGTACCTTTTCTGACCTTATCTTGTTTCATTATAGTTTAACTGTTTATTTTAGCGTAGTTTAGCTGAACCAATTCTAACCAAGCCATTTTAGCTGATTTTAGTCTATGTGAGTTAATCCTCATGTAGTCTTGCGTACCTTATATTATTTCATTTGACCATGAATTATATAATTTTAAATGATCACACCCTAATTAAACCCAGTAAACTTAAGTCATCTTACTTCAGTTTAAGTTAGCGTATGTTAGCTTACATTAATTTGTTTTAGCTGTGTTTTTCTTAAGCTAACATAAGCTAATGCTCTATTAGCCTGGCATTTTTCAAGGAGTCATCTCCAAAAATGTTTAATAATTACTTTACCTTAGTTGTACTGACATTTTACCACTTTGAAATAGTTTTAGTGACTTTTATAATTGACTTTTATTTATTTTGCACATTTATTAATTTTGGGGACATTCTATTCTTTTCTATTCGTTGTGTTCTTTTGGTTCCTTTTTTTTATTTGGACAGCATTCTGGTCCAACTGGCATATCATATGTTTCACAAACACATGCATGTAGTTGTTGATTTTATAAAGGTAGAAAATAAATATTAGTACTTTTTTTCAAATGAACTGATTTGTGCTACATAAAATGAATGATTGCATCAAGCCTTAAACTTATCCTTATGTGCAGCAAAAGGCCTAAAACCAACATGGAGGAGAACATGGATACCAGTCCGACGGGACCCGACTTCTACTCGTCACCAAGCTCACCAGCCAGCACCCGGGCGAACTGGCATGACAGAGATGGAGGTAACTTTCCTGTTTTATTTACTTTTTTGACAGCTTTATTTGATACTCAAATGTTCATCTCATTCATGCAGTCACACAAACTCTCAGACTTTAGACAACTTTATTCACTTTAACTTTCTTTAATATAGAAAGTACTCTTACATCAGTTCTTTTGCTCTTTCTGTGTTTCTGCCCTGTCTTCTTGAAGCCCCAGACGGTCATGGCAGATGGCCTCTCGTACTGAGACAGGTTCTTGTTCTGCTGGAGGTTTCTTCCTGTTAAAGGGGAGTTTTTCCTCTCCACTGTCGCTACATGCTTGCTCGGTATGATGAATTGCTGAGGGATTGCTGTGGTTCGAGTCTGCATCAATGTGGCGCAACTGCCATCAATGACTCGATGCAATCTGCTGGGATTCCTTAAATAGAAAACTAGCTTAAACCTTAAACTGATTCAAATGTTTGTATTGAAATGACCTTCTTGTAAAGTGTCTTGAGATGACATCTGTTGTGAATATGCGCTATATAAACAAACTGAATTGAATTGAATAGGGCTAAAAATACTAATAAATATATATCACTACAGATGAGACGAGGAACGATATTAAGTTCACAAGAACGAAACAGGACGAGAATTTAATATTACTTAAAAGAAAACTTCAAAGATCCAATTTATGCTGGAAAGATGTCCTTATTCTGCATTTTTAGAAATTCTGCCTCAAATTCAACAAACCAATGTCATTCTTTTTCTGATTTATTTAATCTCTTCAGACCTTAGGACAGTGCTATAACTATGCATTGTCTGCAGTACATTTACCATTTCCCTGTTGGTATTTATAGCGTGCGCTGTGATTGTGATATAGCGCAACATACCCCCAGATGTCCAGCCATGTAATTGGAGTACTTCTTTAAAAATAACCTCTATTTGGCAGCACCTGATCCCTCTTGGTTTAATAACAGAAAATGATGTTTACACTGCTGATAGTCCTTGTGAGCCTCAGTCTTTACAGTTTGTCTTTAAATGTTTTGTGTGCGATCATCCTAATGAACAGATAACTGAAATACTTTAGGGGGTAGTGTTGGTAAGATACTCCCCGCATTGTTTTAATTAGGACTTTTAAAATGTGTTGGTACTAAGGGAGTCACAATTTGTCGAGAAATTGTCTCCCACACCATTACAGCATCACCACAAGCCTGAACTGAATAAAGGCAGGACGGATCCCTGCTAGCATGTTGTTTTCGCTAAAATTCTCTCTTTGCCATCTGAATGTCGCAGCTAAAAAACAAAAACCAGGAAATGCTTTACCCAATATGTTACTGCCCAGTTTTGGTGATCCTGTGTGAAATATACCCTCAGTTGCTTTAGCCCATCTGCTTCAATGTTTAACATGTGTACTTTGGATGTAAGAAGTAGTTATTTGGGTAGTTATCTGTTCTGAAATAGAGAAGATCCCCGCATATTTCCTAGTTCAGTTTTTGTGGATTTTCTGTGAAACATAACTCTTATTTTTTACAGAAAATTCAGCCATTCGCATAATTTTTCATAGACCACATCTGAAACATTAAACGTAAACACAGCTTGGGAAGCTGAAATACTGAATTGCAATGCTACTTGACATGCTATTCGCTGGCAAGCAAGAGTGGAGATGAGGAAGACTGTAGATGTTAGCTTCTGCTGTAGTTATAAGACAGTTTCCACTTTACGTATTAATGCATATTAAGGTGTATTTGGTGTTTCAACTATTAAATTAAGTAGTTACAAGAATGTCTAGAGGGCATCTCAAGTATTTGGGCATTTTAGCTATTAACAGGTGGCTGTGGTCCCTAACCCACAAAAATACACCAAAGACCATGCTACTTTTACTTAAGATTCATTTCAAATCCCTCATTCTGATGCTCAGTTTTAACTTCAGTAAGTTGTCTTCAAAATATCCAGAAGGCTCATGGGATCAGAGAAAAGATACAGATTTGTACATCTCGTATGTTGGGTTCTGCTGCAGTGGAAAAATCTAGATCCTCTTTGGAACTTAAACAGGTAAAGCAAACTTATCACTGTTGTAATGAAGGTCTCACCAGCCTTTGTTTCCTGATCATTGCCACCCTCTATTCACTCCTGTCAACACCTTCAACTGTCTTTTTTTTCTTACCCATAAGAGCAGGTAAGAAACATTTGGTCCTATCTGGGACTCACATAAAATCATTGGAAATCAAGCCCATCTTTTTTTCCTCCCTGCACAGTGGTTTTTAGCTACGGTTTGAACCCGGGCCACCTCCTTTTTTTAATTTAATATAATCAGTGGGGAGGCTGCAAGAGGAAAACACCAGATGACACACAGGAGACGTAGCAGTGGTGGGATTCAGCCGCAGCCGCAATGTGGGTACATGAAATTCTAGCGTGTCCCTCTGCACAAGGCCCGAGAGCATTGCACTGCATAAACTTAGACACTTGGGGTGAGGAGGAAGGGAATGAAGTGGGTAGGAAACTCTCCAAAGACAGCCATTACTCTGTCAAGAGAGAATAAATGAGAAGTGGGCCAATATTAAACCCATATGAGTCCTCCGAAGTGCCAAGGATTTCATTTCTTTCACGTGGTTGTCGTTCAGGCTCTCTGGTAGTTTTCTAGTCTGGAAAAGCACTGAAATGTTGGAGTTTATTACACACGAGCACACATTTACCCAGCCAGTACAAAACAAATCAATCCCTTAAACATGACCAATAAAGTCTAAATGGAAGAACGCTTCCTAAACTATTCAAAGGATTAATTGATTGCTGTAATTTAGTGCAACAGTTTTTCTGAGCCTTGAAAGCCTCCTCTAAGGTATTTCTCTTCTTGATTGCAACATGAAACTGCTAGGAGAGTATCTCCTTTCCAAAATCAGGCTGGGAAATCCCCCTAAATTCCCACCACCTCTCGTCCTTGGAGATAACAAAGTTTTCCTGCTGCTTGTCTGGATCTTTCCCCACCTTTAGTCAATTCAGGGAAGAAATTTTAACAGATATAATTACTGAATAATATACATTTTTCCCAAAAAACATACTTTTCTGAAGGAAAAGAGGCGGATGATGTGAAAGTTATACACCTAAAGAACATGTAACAGACAAGAAAAGCACTTGATGAATGTTCATCATCGAAGAGGCACAAGAAGACTTAGGCAGCTGCCTCTCGCATCTATTTGTTATCACGTTCCCTTCAGACTCCACGTCTCAGCATGGAAAATTGAAAACCGCGCAGCCGTGACAGCGGAGCGTCGCTCATAAAACTGGGGAGCCGCAATAATGAGCAGCTTGCATGGTTTTCGGTTCAATTTGTGCACACACGTTCAGTCGTTAGCAACAAATGAACTTCCTAAATAATTTTCACGTTTTCAACTGAGCTTTCAGGATTATTCTCAGGGAATTACAGCAGCTTGTCGCAGACAGTTTGTAAAGCAGTGTTGCTTTCTACTTAAGATTACGTGAAGGTCTTAAAAGTTTTAAATCCTATTTGGGTCACTCTAATCGTCTGCTCTGACATGATAAAAGGCTTGTTTTTAAGTAATGGAGGAGTTCTGGTGATTTACTATGATTCCAGAAATTGCATGTGATTTTCCCCTCAGGGAAGAGATTATTTTTCGGAAGCGTTTTTCATTGTGTTCTGCCTTTACTTATTATTGCACGAAACCCACAGTATCAAATTCTTGCCCATTTTAAACATAATTCATTAAATGAGGCTTTCATGAATTACTTGATTGATTTTATGAATAAAATAATCTTGGGCATTCTTTTGTGGTAATAATTCTTCTTTGTCTTTCTTCATACGTTTAAAATAAAAACATTACAGCTAGATTTGCAACGATCAGCCTTTTTCTGGCCGATACTGATCATCTTTTTTTCCTTGAGATCTCAAATGTCAAAAAATTATTTTAAACCACTTTTTAAAAACAGCAAAAACTGACCTAAGTACTTCACAATTTAGCCAAACAAGGTCTTACCCTCCAATTCCAATTTTGACCTATACTGATTTTTTTCATATTGAATAGAGCGCGTTGCAGGCTTTGTGAATGAATAAATAGTTTTACATTAAACAAAAATGCACTTTGATAGTTCTTTGTTGTGATGAAATTAATAAAAGAGGGGAATAAATAGCATCTGTCATGCCAATGACCTATCAGGGCTTATCTGGGAAAAATTGGTTGATAGAGTAGTGCATTTATTACAAAATTTGACTCATGATATTCCAAGTGGCTTTTTTCCATCAAAGTAGGTTTAAAGGGAATACAAAAAAGGAATGAGTTGTGACTACAGCAAAAATATACCCGTATATGTATAGTTTGACATGTTAAAGAGTGAATATTAAACAAATGTAAAAATTTGAAAAGACTAGCTGATCAGGGGTCTTTTATAAAACATTGCGTAGAATCCCTACTAAAAATGCACGTACGACCAAAACAAAAAGTTTGCGTAGGCCAAAAAGATTTCTGATTTATAAAACAATGCTTACGCACAGGTGTAAGCAATTTCCTCTTTATAAATCACAGTCTTCTTGGAAGTTTGCGCACGTGAATTTGGCTCATATCCCGCCCTGAACACGCCCAAATCCGGCTATAAAAGGTCAATGCAAAGCAGGACATGAATATTGATGCATATGAATAAGAGGGGAAATATGGCAACAACAAAAAAAACCAAGAAGAGAAACTTTACGGAGATGGAGATTGAAGTGCTTGGTGGACACAGCAGTGGTGTCACAAATAAAAGGAAGAACTGCGAGTGGCAGCATGTGGCGTCTGCAGTGCAGACTGTCAGTGCAACTGACAGGACGGTACCCGAAATAAAAAAAAAGTGGTCGGACCTCAAAGTCGAGGCAAAAAAAACGTGCCTCCCACCGCCAGTGTGGGTCTGCTACCGGAGGGGGTACGTGTACACCCGAGCTGACACCACTGGACAGGAAGATGGCAAGTATCATGGGAACATCAAGCGTGTACGGTATTGTGTCAGAGAAGGAGGGCGACACCGACCTGGCAGAAACGACAGATGAACCCGGTAAAGCACCTTTTGGATATATTTTATTACGTGGCTACGTTAACAAATTTGAGCATATTTTAAGGAGACAGACTAATATGACGTGTCTTTTCAGCTCTTCCACAGTTGGTAGGTGGCGAGGATGAGGAGGCTGAGGAAGATGAGGTTGCCCAGCGTCCGGCTGTCCCCAGCACCAGTGCTGCCGCTGCCCGTGGTGCATCCAGCAGTGGTCGGGTTCTGACTGAAGCTGTGATGCAGACACAGAGAGACACCATCAGCGCCATCAATTCTGTGACAAACGAGTTAAAGGAAATAAAAAGTGTGCTGTGCGACATAGTGAGAGCCATTGGTACCTTAAATGATACAATAAAACATTTTAATAAATGAACCTTGTCGTTGTTATCTCAAACGCCGCATTACATCCTGGCGGATCCTTGCTGCCTGGGTGAAGGCTTCATGTCGAGGAGGAGGCGGCTGTGGGTCGGGGTTCTCATGCTGGGGAGAGGGTAGGCCAGGAGGGAGGGGAATTCCAATTCTTAGTGCCATGTTAGGAAGAATTCCACATGCCCTCACGATCTTGCAGACCTTTGTAGGGTGGCATAATAGTCTGCCACCCGAGGCATCCAATGACCGCCACCTACATTTTAACAGGCCTATGGCACACTTCACGACTGAGCGCGCACGCGTGTGACAGGAGTTGTAGCGCATTTCCTATGCTGTCTGTGGGTCTGGGAACGGGGTCAGAAGCCAGCTCCTGAGAGGGTAGCCACCATCACCTGCAAGTGATAACACGTTTAATTCAGGTGTCAACAACCAGCATTTCTAATGACGGTGAGGACTTACCGAGCAGCCAGCCATCACGCACAGTGCCTGCCTGCCTTCTGTTCAATACACTGCTGTGTGTCAAGATAAAGGAGTCGTGTGTTGACCCAGGCCATCGTGACACCATATTAGTGATCATCATGTGTGAATCACATATGATTTGCACATTAATATTGTGTACATGTTTCCGATTGACGAAAAAAAAATCATCCTCGGACGGGGCCCTTATAGCAATATGGGTGCAGTCAATTGCGCCGATTATGTTTGGGAAACCGGACATCGCTGCAAATTGCATCTTAATTTCGGCCTGCTCCCCCACAGTATATGGAAACGTGATGTATCGCCTGCTCATTTTAATGATCCCATCCAAGACTGCAGGCATTATTGCGGTCAGGGACGGCTGTGATATCCCAGACCTAGTAAATAGATATAACATATTTGAACGCATTATTTCCAAAAAGGGACTTTGGGCAGAATAGTAAGAATCATGTCACTCAGACACACACCTGTCGGCTAATTCCCGCAGGTAACAACCAGTTGCAAGAAACCCCAGAGTGGTGAGCACCTGCAGCTGGACCTGAATGGCACGGTTCCGCCTGGACGGTCTCTCCAAAACCGGGCCCAATTCAGCACAGAGATCCAAGAGCACAGCTCTAGGGAATCTGAATCTGCTTATTAGCCAGTCATCATCATGGGCAAGGAGGTCCGCATGTTCCCTGAACACGCGTTCTCTCCTAATCCTTCCATTTGCAAAATCTTCTAGCAACGCCAGTGCATCCATCTCAAATATTACGCTTGAAAGTAGTTGGGGTATTTCTATTGGCAGCAATAAGACTGACTGCTTCCTTCCTTGGCACAATGAACGTGCCAATCAATGATATATGGTACAGATGATTGAATTTATTAATTGGCATACAGTCCCAGCCCTTTTATCTGAGTTTAAAGAGTAACTAAACCCCGAAACAACTTTTTTTTGCTTTTAAACTGTATAAATGGGTATTTACCAATGCAATCTTTCAGTTTCTGTTTTTTTTTTTACATTTTGGTGTAAACTTGTTTAATTCTACACTTTTTGGTCTAAAAACGTCTTAGTGCTGCCCCCTTAGGGTTGAAGGGTGGCTACTGCATTTGAATTTTGTGATTGGTGGAGAGCGGTACATCTTTACGTCACAGGCATCGACTGTGTCACAGGCATGGTCTCACACACATACCCCTCCGTTCTTCCTGGCACCGCCCACTTTGTAGAATTTTCAAATGTTGTCTGGGGGCGGGGTTATGATTTTTCAGGGGGTTCAGTTACACTTTAAGGTTTTGAGATAAATTTTATGTATTTATTTTAATATTGAAAAATGTTTTTAGAAGAGCTATAGCTCACTGCAAAGCTGCAATATAGATATCATTACTGGTTTGGATGTTTATAATAACATGAATCCATAATTAATGTTTGGTGTGAGGTGAAATGATATGTGTGAGAGGAGTAACATGCAGTCTGGCTGCAGTTCACCACCTCACCAACTGCGTCGTCGATTCCCCCCGTCTCCAAAATGTCCGTACGCACGGGTCAGAGTTGGCGTACAGGTGCGTACATTTTCCCGTCAAGTCTGTTTTTTATAAATCACAACTTTTGCTTTGAAAGTTTCAGGCCCCGTTTTGTGCGTACGCAACGTTTATAAATGAGACCCCAGGAATCTTTCTGGTCAATACTGATTCCTGAGCTTCTGATTCTGATTCTTCAATTTTTTTCAAGGATTCCAACACAGAAAAAAGGAACAAATATATTTGGTTTCAAATCCAACAGTAAATGAAAACCCCTATTTTTCACCAAAGCATATACACCTGACCTTTATCTCGTAACAAAATGCATAAAAGCACATGCTGCTAGTTGATGTGTTTATAACGGAAAATGGTGGGATTTTATACGTTTTAATTCACTCAATTAAATTGAGGTTAAAAAATTTAAATTTTCAGTATTTGAACTGCTGATTTACTGAGTAGAACCGATCAAGGAAAAATCTGCCAGTTCCAATCTCTGGCTGATGGATTGGTGCATTGACTGCACTATAAACTATTAGTGCTGGATTTTGTTACATATATGGTTTTGGTTTTTCTGCCAACAGAGATGTCCTCTCCCACGATGAAGAAGCCGGAAAAGCCGCTGTTCAGCCCCACCTCCCCACAGGACTCCTCGCCGCGACTCAGCACTTTCTCTCAGCCTCATCACCCAGGCCTATCAGGCGTGGGACACAGTGGTGAGTTAAAGCACAGTTTGTCTTTATAACATAAACAAAGAATAGTTCCATTCTTACTGCTTATATTAGATTTAACAGTCCTGCTGATTGAAGGACTTGATTACTGATCTTTTGCAAGTTTGTTCACCCAAGTTGGATATTTTCTGGTCCAGAGCAGAATGTGTCAACACAATGCCAAGGCGGAAAGACAACTGCAATTACTTCAGAGCAGCACCAATTGCTGCTTTTCTGTCAGGGAAGGTTTGGACAGCCATCTCCAAACAATTTGGGGGAAAAAAGTTTATTCTCAAGTGGAAAACATTCAGGACAGCCGTCAATCTTCTCTGGTGTGAACGTTCAACCAAATTCAACCTGATTGCAGTGCTCAGAGAAACTGGAAACAGACCAACAGGTTAATTTTTGCACTATGAGCCTCAGTTTAGCAGGTTAAAAGTTCAAGTCCATGACAGGAAAATTAGAAATAAGACCCAACATATGCAACTTGTTTGGAAAGGTTGCCAATGACAAACAACCCTTCTGTTAAATCTATTTCTTTTGACAAATTATGCCAAAGTAGAGACATATGGGGAAAATATGGCAGCATTTCAGGAGAAACACCTCATGCCAACTTTCAGGCATGGTGGTAGAGGGGTGATGATCTGGGCTTCCTCTGCAGCCTGTGGTGATTGAATCAACTGTGAACTGTGAAAACACTTTGGTGGGACCTGTTCAGAAACAGATGTGATCAAAATGAAGAACTGCTGTGAAGAGGAGAGGGAGAAAATATGTGAGACTATTCCTGAAAAAAATCTACTTCAAGTTATCGGTGCTAAATGTGGTTCCACAAGCTATTACACCATGGAGTGAAAACTAGATTTTAAATCTAAACTATCTCCTTCACAATATCAATCTTCCTGTCTGTGCGTTTCTCCCCCCACAGTTATATCATCGAGGAGCCCCCCTTCACACTCGCCGCTGCAGTTCTCAGCCTCAGCCATCCTGCCGCCGGCGCCGTCAAGCTACTTCTCTCACCCCACCATACGGTATCCGCCTCACCTTAACCCCGCTGATACCCTCAAGAGCTACGTGCCGTCGTACGACCCGTCCAGCCCACAGAGCAGCCAGGTCGGTCTTTTTCTGTGTGTCTGTAGGTTTTAAAATATTGGTTTGGGCTTCCTCACAGAGCCTCTAGTCTTTGTTCTTTATCTTGTTGGGCTCTGACCTCAAGAGATTAAAGATAAGATAAATTACAGCACGCAGTATTTCACTAATGCCTTCAAGGTGCACTTGGAAGTTAGAAGCCTCTTGTTTTGCTTAGATTTCCTACATTAAAAGACCTTCTTGTTATTTGTTGCAAAAGTATTCCCCCCTTTGAACTTTACCAGGTTTTGTCGCTCTGCAGTCTCAAGATTTATAAGATTTATTTTATTGAGATTTTCTCTGAAAGAGAAACACAAACAATATGATCTAACTGCAATAATTGTAAAGGGAAAGGAGAATGATGCATTGGCAGGCAAAAATGTGTGGCATGCATATGAATCAGAGAAGCAGCAGAAGGAGTTCTGGTCAAAGCAGAAAAAAGTGGTGGTGGCATCATGCTATGGGATTGCTTTTCATAAGCGGGGACAGGGAGGCTGGTCAGGGATGATTGGAAGATAGATGCAGCTAAATTCAGAACAAAGTTCACATCCCAGCAGGGCAAAGATCTTAAACATCCAATGGGATTGTTTAGATTAAAGCATATTCATGTGGTAGAATGAACCAGTCAAAGTCCAGAGCTGCACTCTGGGCACAACTTGAAAATGGATCTTCAGAGATGATCTCCATCCAATCTGCCTCAACTTGGCAAAAAATGATTCTTTGGATGTGCAAAGCTTTTAGAGGCATAACCTAAACGGCCTGGCGCTGCAATCGCAGCAAAATGTGGTTCTACAACGTGTCGACCCGAGGCTGAACACCAGTGAACATGGTGATTTTCAGACAAAATGATTTTCACTTCTCAATTATGCTCTTTGTGTCAGGCTGTCACATAAAAACCCAAATAAAATCCATTGAAGTTCTTGAAATGTGACAAAATGTAAAAAAGGTTCAAGGGTTATAAATACTATTGCGAGGCACTGTCAATGACTATAATTGGTTAAAGACAAACTCATAAATCCCCACTGCAAAGGCTATTAATCTGCTGTAATTTACACCGAGTTATGATAATAAGTAAGGCGATTATAAACCCTTGATTGTTTGACTTTTCTGACCATATATTTTCAGCATGACATAACGCTCGGGGCAAAAGGTTATAATACACTCACAGCCTTATGTTTGCAGTTAATTTAAAGGGAAACAACAACCGCATGACTCCATAAAAACATCCACCAAACCCTTGCGACTGCAGTCACATGTATAACACGCAAATCCCTATCAGGACTCGGCTGTAAATCAGACGGCTCACCGCGCTTTTGTGCGCTCAGTGAACACAGTGCGGCCCAGTGTGCGCAGAGAGTGAGCTAGGCGTCTCTGTAGATGAGAAAGCCGTGTGATATTTATGTGAGTTTTATTTCCCCGCTGTTCTCACTGTAAACAAAAGCCTTGTAGACAGCTCCATCCCCAGAATGGCGGGGTGGCGGCGGTGGTGGTGGTAGGGGGGTGTTACTCCAGAGAAAAAAAACCCACGGGGAATGATAAAGGTTGTAAATATTTGCCGTTGCCGGGGCCCTGCTCTTGTGCAGAATTAACTGGCCCTCTGCTGGGGTTCTGGAGAAAGCAGCGGAGAGGAGAGAGGGGGTGAACAAGGAGAGCTGGAAGACCAGTTGGGGGATGGAAGCGAGGGTGGCGTGGGGGGGTTCTGCAAATAACACGGCGCTTATAATCCCATGGACGAGTGCCAGAATGTTTTATGCTTGCTTTAACGCAGATTATATTACACTCTAATTAAACATTCTATTCACAACGAAGGGAACCCTGCGGACTCGATTCTTCTCCGAAAAGGCCTGGTTGAGTTTTGAACTCGGGGCGGCCCCGAAGTGAACGGCCCAGACAGTCTCCAGCCGTCTCAAAGAGCAGCTCCCACTTGCTTCCTTTATTCAACACCCCCCCCCCTCCGTTATATATAGTCCCTTCCATAGCAGCGCATTCACACCATTGTAGCGGGTCACTCTCTGGCTTTTCACGCCCCTCGTCCTCCTAAAGTCCATTTATGAGGAGCATTAAAAATCATTGTGAGGAATCATGTAGGAAATCCATTGTCACTTAAATCCCCCCACCCCACCCCTCTCTGAGTATTAGTAATAAATGTGACAAGACAGCGGCTGAAAGGGCTAAAATGTTTAAGTGTGAGTGTTTCAGCTGCCTTCGCTTAAATAATCAGGGCGAGCGGTTTTTGTTAAAGTGCAGTGGCATGCTTGTCTTAGTTTATTGAGATCTGGCCAGCGGCACATTTACAAGCAGAGCCCGAGCTTGTAACCATAACTCACCGCGCAGAGGATGTCCTCTTGTGATGTTATGGGTTTTGAGCAAAGTTCTGCCACGTTTATGGTTATGATACAGCTTTCAGATTTCTATGTTACAGCCTGCTCCACCACACTTCATCAAAACAAGTTACAGAGCTGTGAAAACATTTTTTGGTTTTGGTTTTTTTTTTTTTAGATCATCAAACAAATTTTCATATCAATACAAAAGGCAGTTTTAACTGGTTTTGCCACTCTTGGTGGCGACAGCTGCAATAAAGTGTGTTAAGATTACTGCTAATGAGTGTTTTTTACATTTTTGTGGAGAAGTGTTGGCCCACGGCTTCAACTCAACCATATTGGAGGATTTTCAACTGTGAAAGACATGTTTAAGGTTGCATCGCAGCATCTCAATCAGATCTTGTTTTGCCAGAGAGGATTCATGTTTTAATCAACAACGGCAAGTTATTCAGGCCCTGAAGCAGCAAAGTAGGCCCAGACTATCACACCACCACCATGTTTGTCTGTCCATTTCATGGTCTTTTTTACTAACAAGCTGATTTATCGAATTACACACCTTTCAAAAAGTTTCACTTTTGTCACTTCAGTATTCTAAAAAGTCCTTAGGATCACAACGATCCTTTAGACTACTTCATGTTGTCAGACAGGTTCTATTTAAGTGTTTTGGGTAATATTTCAGTGATTTCTTGATTCTAAAAGTCTGACGGTAATCAAACCTGGATGTGGCTGGTAAAGGTTAACTAAAATGTTAAAGGCTGATTTAACAAGGTGGCGATTACTGCTTCAAAGCACTGTGTGTGGTTTATATAGTCATTGTTGTGTTTCTGTTTGTCTCTGCCTAACGTGCAGCCTAACAGCAGTGGTCAGGGGGTTGGAAAGGTCCCAGGCCACTTCACCCCAGTTTTGGCTCCATCCCCGCACCACGGCCCGGTGCGACCCGTCACTCTTTCAATGCCCGACACCAAGCCCATCACTACATCAACAGAAGGTAAGCTGAGGAGCCAGAGATGCATCTGACTGAAATGAAAAAAAGCACATCAATGATGAGCAAAAGCTTTAAAGTCTGTGGATTATGATGACAATTACATCAGTCCTACTTAAACATCTAGGTTTAAAAGGACTGATGTAACTGTCAATGAATTGTATTTATTTCATTATCATGTGACACTATTGGATGACAAGAGCATACTTGTATATTTATATATTATAAATGTAATTTTTAAAAACATTTCTATATGTTATATATATTTATATATAATATATATTTTTCAATATTTTAATACTTATATATATATATATATATATATATATATATATATATTTTTCAATATTTTAATACTTATATATATATATATATATATATATATATATGTGTATATATATATATATACACACACATTGTTTTTATTTTATTTATTTATTTTACTATATCATTTATTTCTTTTGTTTAGAATTTTTTTTAAATACTTTATCGTCCATTCCCAAATGCAACATTGTTTCACTTGGCTCCAGGGATAACATGCAAAATACAATTTTAAGTAGTAAGAGACCAAAAACATTCATATATTTTTTTAGGGAAAGCATTACATGTATAGTAGAAGCATAAGGATGCCATCTTTTATTTTTATGCTCTCAGTTTTTCAATGGTGTTGGTCACACTGACAGCTACTGTGTTCTCTTAGCTAATTGTAATGTAATCATCTCTAAAGGTTGATTAAAATATTAGCACATGTTCTTTGGTAAAACATCTCCGTGATAGTAGAAGTCTAAAAAATTTTATTTTTTATAATATTTTGTTATTTTTGTAAAAAGACCTAAAGATTTACAGTGGTCTGACTACTGAGCCCTGTGGGACTCCTCTAGACCTTTTTTCTTTATAATGCTTCCTGTTTATGGTGGCAGATTTTAAATTATATCAAATTCTTTCATGCTAATCAGAACAAAAACCATCTGTTTTTTGGGTTTTTTTTTTTGTGATGACTCATTACCAGGCTACTCAACTCATGGCACCCCTACATCCAATTGTTTATTTCTTTTTCATAAAGTGCCATGTACTCCAACCATAATATAAAAATCATAGGTCAGAAGGTCTGATGAGGCAGAGATGCCTCTCACTGAAATGAAAAAAAGCACATCAATGATGAGCAAAAGCTTTTAAGTCTGTGGAGCATATTGACAATTACATCAGTCCTACTTAAAATACAATTTTAAGTAGTAAGAGACCAAAAACATTCATATATTTTTTTAGGGAAAACATTACATGTATAGTAAAAGCATAAGGATGCAATTTTTACACATTTATGTCATCTTTGTTGAATTAACTGAAGAGTCAGAGTGGGGCAAAGAATGTTGGACTCCTCTAGTGTTTTTTATTTGTATGCTCTCAGTTTTTCAATGGTGTTGATCACGCTGACAGCTACTGTGTTTTCTTAGCTAATTGTAATGTAATCATCTCTAAAGGTTGATTACAATCTTTTAAAGGGATTAAAATATTAGCACATGTTCTTTGCTAAAACATCTCCATGATAGTAAGTCTAAAAATTGTATTTTTTAAAATATTTTGTTATTTTTGTAAAAATACCTAAAGATTTACAGTGGTCTGACAACTGAGCCCTGTGGGACTCCTCTAGCCCTTTTTCTTTGTAATGCTTCCTGTTTATTGTGGCAGATTTTAAATGATATCAAATTCTTTCAAGCTAATCGTAACAAAAACCATCTGTTTTTTTGTTGTTTTTTTGTGATGACTCATTACCAGGCTACTCAACTCCTGGCACCCCTACATCCAATCGTTTTGTAGGCCTGAGCCCTAGAGATCCCGCCTTTCTCCACCAGCAACAGGTGAGGTCTTTTTCTCTGTTACAGCTTTTAAACTGTTCCTCTTATTCTTATTATTTTCATCCCCCACTTCTGAAAGATAAAAAAGAGCAGATCTGAAAAAGAAATGGCAGAACAAATGATTAATAGGTCCTTTCACACTTCCTAAGAGTTGATGTGTAACTAAGCTACAAGAAAAAAACAAGTTAATCTTCCATCAAATTCTCTTTTGTTTCTTTTTTAGTAAGTTTTAGGCTTAAAAACACACTGTCAGTGAGAGAGTGTGGCCGAGATTTAATAGGATGGCTTAGAGAACTGAAAATCCAAATTTTTTTCTCCATTTAGAGAGACACAAGGGTGGAGGGTCACTGTCATCTTTCTCTTTTCTGTTTCCTTCACACATCATTCTAGACAACACACTCCTTTATTTAAGTTGATTATAAAAAAGTGCCGTCGCGTTACTGTAGGATGTCCTCGGAAAGAAGTGGTAACCCTTTCTGTGTTAGAAGCGTTGCAGTTTTGGGAGTTTTTCGGTCGAGAAAGAGAGGCTACCTCTCTCCACGGCGTCTTATTGAAAGAGCTGGTCCGAGGCCAAGGCTTTTCCAACCACAACTAATTGAATGCATCTGCAGCTACATAAGGATCGCTGTGTTTCTCCCCAGCTCGCATCTTTATGTTTCGTAAAAATCACAAACCTTGCCTCTGTTTTCTCACTGTCTGTCTCTTTCCTATTCCTTTATTTCTCATGAGTTAAAAAAAATAATTATTTAAAACAGAAGAAGAGAAGAGGAGTTGTTAGTTTTGTCTGGTTTGAGATGCTTTTATTCCACTTGGGAGCAGAGAGGTGGAGGAGGAGGAGAAGGAGGAACCACTTGGCTGATGTCGTACAGTTTGTCTTTCACATTTTCTGGTAGCCGTGTTTTTGTGGGGCATGAAGCGAGCGCAGAGCGTTCTGAGTGCAGCTGCTGAATTTTGTCCAGTGATTTGCTCTCAGACTCGATAAAAGCCCATTTTCTCCCCAAATTTTAAACTCTTAAACTGTGAATCAGCCAAAATGTATAAATATCCCTCACAGAAATACAGCAGCAGTTATTTAAGGCCCAGCAGAAACAGTTCCAAAAACTGACATATCTTTGAACTGTGTTCTAGGATACATCACAGGGTTTTACCTAAAAATGTGACGATTACAACTTTCCTGAAAATTATCGGCTCCTGTTCCCTAAGTTTTTTTTTCTTCTTCCCAGCGACTCATCTTGTGTCTTGTTGTCTCTGTTTCTGTTTTGGTCTTATTTAAAGACATGGACTTTGGCCTCTCGGACGAGAAAAAAAGGAGCCTCGATCAGAGCCAAGTCTCTCAAGACTAAACAGTCTCTCAAAATACTCCGTCATTGTCCATATCTGGCAGCGATGTGTTTGTTGTGTTGAGTCCGTGAAGTTTTTTTACGCTTCGAGATGATAAGTTGTGGTTATAAATCTTGATAACACTGGGCCTCGACTCCTCTTTATACGCATTTATGATATTTAAAATAAAGGATGTGCAAAGCCGTGAGATAACTTTTTAGATTTCAAAATAAAATCATTGCGATTAAGTGACATTGTTGGAATGCTGCTGCATTTTATCCGACTATAGCCGGCAGCTGTTTTTTATCAACCCTGCTCCTCAAGGCACACTGCATGTTTTTGATTTTTGTCCCTCCTTCAGCACACGGGATTTCAATTGATGGCTTATTAACAGGCTTTTGCTGAACTACAATCAGCTGAAGCAGGCGTGTTAAAGCAGGGAAACATCTAAAACAGGCAGCACAGTGTGCCTTGAGGACCAGGGCTGGGAAACACTGGCCTACAGCACCTAGCAAAAATATTCACACCCCTCAGACTTTGCCATATTTTGTCATGTTTTAACCACAACCTTTAAAGTATTGTATTTTATGATGGAGTCGAAGAAGATATAAAAGTTTAAAGAATTTTTCCAGCTTCCCTGTCCCTGCTGAAGGAAAGCAATCCCACAGCATGATGCTACCACAAACATTTTTTTTTAATTATAGGCATAATTGTGATGTGGAAGGAAAATTGTAAATGTTTTTTCAATTCTTACCCAAGAACCAAGTTGTGCTGAAGAAACAACTCCCATGGCATGATGCTGCCGCCACCATTTCCATGTTTGGCGTGCTATGTTTAGTGTTAGTGTTAGGTTTCATTAAATGTTCAAAGCTTTGGTTGTTGTTTAGTGACCTTACCATGCTTTAAACTTCTCCACATTTAAATCTCTGTGTTCCTTGGTCTTCATTAAACCATTTATTCACCGATGTTCTCTAACAAACCTCTGAAGTCTTTACAAAGCAGCTGGATTTACATTACATCTTTGCTTGATGTAATGTATGTATTAATATTATCCTTACAATTCATAATTATGTGTTGCTTTGAGACACATTGAAGTCTGTGGGTGTAACGAGGCACTGTATGTAAAAATCTTCTGATATTTGTTCAAATAATTTTTATTTGGGTTAGATTTGCTCATTTAAAATTAGATTAACTGATAGGGCAAGTTTTACATTTAAAGGGGGCCTGTTTTTAAAATTTGGCATCATGATAAATTACACATATGACACATTTGGCTTTAAAACAGAAAAACACACACAACAAAAACAAAACAACAACACCACACACTCTCACACCTGCTCTATGAGTCCCAGGCAGCGAGCGTGTGAAAACCCCTCCATTCATCTCCCGCCTTGGTTAACCCCTCGAGGGAATGCCACCGTCGAGCATTCCACAGGGAGAGATCTGTGATCAGATGTCATTTGGTATTATCTAAGGAAGGATCCTAATCCACAATCTGCCCGCATCTGTTTGCTAACGTTCCCCGGCTCCGTCCCCCGTCTTTTTTCTTCTTCTTCTTCTTCTCCCCTGCTGCCCCTCGCCGCCGCTCTGATGTGCTGGTGCCAGCGGACAGATGGCGAGCCCCTCGAGGAGCGGTGGGCACGGAGCGTCTGGCTCAGCCCGCATGTCCTCTCCCAGCTATTGTCAAGGCTGCGGAGTGCGGGAACGACGATTAGGTGGGGGTGGGGGTGGGGGGGTGTTCACTCTCCCAACCTTCGATAAACAAAAACACTCTGAATGGAGCAACTTTTCATTGTTTCCTGATTTAGCAGCTGTTGATTAAAGGGACAAATTCAAGTGTTCCCTGCTGCTCACATTTAGTTCAGTAACAGTCTGAGGATGTAGAGAAACATCTCTGTGAATAAAAGAATTAAATCGTCCAGGTGCTAAGAGAGAGAGAGAGAGAGAAAAAAAAACCAAGAGCAAATTTCTTGACCGCTGTAAATGGCTCTGAATATTCAGCGTCTTTCTGATTAAATCTCTCTTAAGAGCCTCTGCAGAACGTCCGCCGCTGCACAAAGAGTGCTAACGGTGCACTTTTTATCCCGATGCATTACTAAATGAATGCGTTGACCACAGGGCAAGGTTAGGTTGGTGTTTGGCAGGGATAGCTCTCAGCTGGATTGCAGACACGTGCGCCCGCATAATGCATGCAGAGGAGACGATGAGGTCTGTGTGTGTGGCTGTTATGTTTCAGTAATTTGTAATCTGTATGTAAGGTTGGCATGTTTTGAAATGCAGGATGAAGAAAGAGTGGGGAGGGATGGTTAGTATGAGTGTGTATGTGTGTGTGTGTGGTTTAACTTCATTCCACTGTGACCTCAAATCAATAAAAACAGTTAGCTAATGAAAAAAGAAAGTCTGCATGCTGGAGGGCATGCGCACTCCGTCCTGAACCGGGGAAAGCACTTTACAGTGAGGCAGTGGTTATCGACAGGGTGCATTCATCGAACGTGTTGCACGGCATCACCAGCTGCAGCAGGTGGAACGTGTAGTGACTGCTCAGATGAAATACAATGCCTTGCAACACTATTCATACAGCTGAAGCTTTTTCCACATTACAACCACATGGTATAATGTATTTTATTGGGGTTTTTGTGTTAAACCAACACAAAGTAGAGCACAATTGTCCAAAGACGAATCTGATTAATTGAATTTCACTTTGATTCCCTTCAACCAAGTAGCCTCAGAAGTCACCTATTTACCGAACACAAATTAATCTTAGCATGAATCCAGCTGTTCCGTGAAGGCCTTAAAGGTTTGTTAAAGAACATAAGAGAACAAGCATCATGGAGACAAAGGAACACAGCAGACAGGTCAGGGAGAAAGTCTTGGAGAAGCTTAAAGCAGAGTTAGGTTATGAAACAATGAACCAAAGTTTGGACATTTCATTAAGCTGGGTTCAATTCATCATCTGAAACTGGACCGAGATATGGTCGTCTACCTAAACCAAAGGCTGGCCAATGAGAGCATTAATCAGAGAAAAAGCCAGTAGCCTTATGGTAACTTTGGAGGAGCTGCACAGATCCACAGCTCAGATGCGAGAATCTCTTGAACAGACAACTGTTAGTGGTACAATTCTGACCTTCATAAAGGAGACACAAGAGGAAAATCATAAGAAGTCATGCAGGGGACACAGCAAACATGTGGAAGAGGGTGATCTGGTCAGATGGGACTCAGGCAGAACTTAACAGCTGTATGTAGTGGAAAACTAGCTCACTTTGAAGCACAGTGGTGGGAGCAACATGCTGTGGAGCTACAGCAGAGACAGGGTAAATTAAAGGTGGAGCTAAAAGCAGGACAATCCTGTTACGGGCTACAAACAACCTACATCAGTGGAAGGGTTTAGATCAAAGCATATCTATGTGTTAGAATGGCCCAGTCAAAGTCCAGACCTAAATCCAATTAAGAAACTATGATGAGACTTGAAGATGGATGTTCACAGAAGCTCTCCATTAAATCTGACTGAAGTGGATATATTTTACACAGAAGAGCAGGAAACAGTTTTAGTCTAAATGAGCTAAGTTGACAGAGACACACCCCTAAATACTTTGATTTAAGAATCAGGTTCAAATGCAGGAAAAGGTGATTCTGTGGCGCTTTGACTGAAAACAAATGCACTCTTCACTCTTTACACTTAAATATCGGTTTCATTTTATTTCACGACAACTTTGTGTTGTCAATCCCTTAAAATCCCAATACAAATACTATGAGGTTTGTAACATGACAACATGTGGAAATGTTCAGGTAGTATGAATATTTTTGTAAGGTACTGTATAAATATGCAACTCACATTCTGTAACCAACTAATTCCATTATTTTAATTAAATATTGCTTAACTTCCAGGTTAGCTGCTGCCACTAACTCTAACTGCATGCTTTTTCCCCCCTCATGTCTGCTCTGAATTGACTGTGATTTCTACTACACCAAATAATAATAAATACAGTTAATCAAGTATATATGTTTTAAATTTTGGATCCATTCTGAAGTCCAGCCTTAGATTGTCCTGCATGCATGTATGTATACAGTGTTGAGTTGTAGTGTAATCTGAAGTGGAAGTTGTCTTGGCCCAGTGATCTGACTGCTAGGTTTCAATTGACAGCTGAGGAAGTGTGACTGGAGCGTGACTCAAAACGGCAGGCATTATGGCCCCAGTGCCACTGACGACACTTTGGGGATTACTTGGCAAAGGTAACCTTTTCGTTCTTTTCATATGCCGTCTCTCTTATATCTCACACAACACATGTATTTTTACACTTTTACACTTCAAATTTAATGTCTGCTCTTTATTTTTTGACATCCACATATAAAATGACATTTTATATTTTCTCATTCTAATTTAAACTCTTCCCTGCGATTATTAAACATTTTCTACTTGTTACGTCCTGTTTAGAATTGCGATGCTCAGGGTCTTCTTTGAGGTCTGAGCTGATCAATTCCTCTACAACACATGCAGACTCACCTGTATAAACTTTGCTACAGTTATGCAGGCAAATGCAGCAATCATTGACCATAAAAGACAAAGAAAGTATTGCACATTCCTTGGTAGGGACTACCTCAATCAAATGCAGCTGAAAATGAAGGCACTGCAAGATGATCCCCATTTATGCATGAAAGCATTGCTTATTGGGACTCCTGGTAACGACGTGTAAAAAACCCAATAAAGCAATGATTTTTATTGCAGTACATAATTTATTTTAATTCCAGTGTTTAATTTGATTGCATTTGTTTAGGGGGAACAAAATCCTAAACTAAGAAACATTTTAATTGAGTTCATCATTCATCTGCACCCCTTATGATCCCTTTAAAATCAATGTAACTGAAGCCTTTAAAAAAAATGTAAGTTGATCAGACCTTCTCTGAATTTCTCATCCGTTCTGCCTGACTTTCTAATATTGTGTGATAGAGAAACACTGGCCACAAGGCTGGACTTTCCACAACTACCTTAAAAAATCTCCAGAGCTGACTGTAGGAGAACTGCAGCAAAGAGAGGCATTTTAGGGTCACCAACTCTACTTAACAACCATTCAGACCTATCTGCATGCAAATTTTCAGTCCTACCATCACAAACGTAAACATGTTGAGTTTTCTAAACACAATTGGAGCTTCAGCTGTAGCTACAACTGCTTCAGGTCTAATGTAAAGCAAAGGATGAGTATGTAGAAAAGCACTGTGTGAACACTTTTAAGTATGGTGGAGGATCTGTGATGCTGAGGGCCTATTTCGCTTCCTAAATCCAGAGATTAGAGTGCATGGCATGACAAACTCTTCAAAAAATCAAGCTGTTTAACTAAAATGCTAATGGCCCCTTCCAGCGATTTGAAAATGGGTGTTTCCATAAAAGCTTAAGGCCAAATTAAGATTCAAAATAAAACAATTGTTAGAGCCATTTCAGCCACCAGATCTTAATCCCATAGAAAACCTGTAAGGTGAGCTAAGTAGAAGAGAATTGAAGAGAGAAACCAGGACCGAAGGATCAAAGATCCCTCTCTATGTAGGCTCTCACCTTGTGAAAGTCACCGGAGAAGATTAAGTGCCGTCCTACTGGCACAGGAGGACTGTAGCAAGTTTTAACAGCAGGGATGCCAATAACTCTGCCACTGGTGCTTTTTAGGAAAAATTATTATGTCTTGGTTTATTTTTTCCTCAGTGAATAAATGTACTTTTATTTTAAAAGTGAAGTTATGCTGCTGCATTCAGAGGTTGATTTATTTTAAGGGTTTTCACACATGTTCCTCAGGAGGCACATTAAATGCTGCTGGCACTAACCCTAATTTGATTTGTGATGAACTTATAACTAAGTACATCAAAGAACATACTGTTTGTTGAGGTGTTTAAAGACCAAAAATGTGGGGAATTTTGAGATTTGATGCATTTAATGAACTGGAGAAAACTGTATTTTGAGTATATTCACTATTTAAAAACAGTATTTTAGTCATTGATTGGTGAATCATTGGACTTTTTCCTAAATTGTACAGTGCATTCAGTATTAGGTTTTTGTAATGGAAAAGAAATCAAGAAAAAATGCCGTTATATCATGCAAGAGCTGTAAAATTATTTCAGAGATAATTTTGGTAAATGTTCCTTCTTTTAAAACAAAATTGCCTCCCTTGAGGTAGTTTTAGGCTATAATTGTAGCCATGCAGGAATCATCTAGTCTGCTTAAATCTTGACTCACGCTTTGCTGTGTTTAACTTAAAGGTACAGATCACCTCCTCCATCTTGTGTTTCTCCTCTCTTGGAGGGGGGAAATCCTGAATCGTTTCGGGCGAGCTGAGCTAAGCCTTTTCCTGTTTCCCTGTACGTCCTTTTCCCCTGGATGTGCAGACCTATCCGTGTGTGTGTGTGTTTGTGTGTGTGTGTGTGTGTTTGTGAGACAGAGAGAGAGAGAGAGAGAGAGAGTGAGTGTATGTACAGGTCAGTATGCATTTGGTAAAGTTTTAAACACAAATGCACGCTGCACAGACCCCCTCAACAGGCCTCTTAATAGGCGGGTAGAGGTAGCAGAGAGAACTACCTCCTTTCTTCTTTTTTTCCACTCACACTCCATGTGACTGTACAGTACAGTGATGAGGACAAATAAAGCAACTAGATTTAGCTTATTTTATTACAAGGGTAACTCTATTATATTCATCCTTCTATTGGTGGATTATTTAGCTGTTCAAGCCATATAGCTGGAATCCATTGGATTTCACTTTTATCTGCCGTGCCCTTTAAACCGAGCGTGTCTCTACAGCACCGTAGCGTCCAAATTAAAAAAGCTGCCAGACTTGCATGTTGCCATTGTGCTGGAAATGGGTCAGCAATCCATTAAGATGCCATTAGATAATCTAATTTAGCGAGCTAATCCTTAAACGAAGCACGCTGTACGACCGGGCTGTGCTTTGCAGGAAGCAGATTCGGGGAAGGTTTGGGAAGCCGGACGGAGGCTGAGGCAGCTAGGCTGTCTTAAAGGTTACCTGAGGAAATGCAAACACAGAGATCGGGTAGCTTGAGTGCAGGGATATCTTGCGTAATGCTTAATTATTAGGAATTAAACCTATAGTAGTGAAAGGGGAAATAACTGCAATAAAAGCAACTGAAACAAATCTAGCAGACCAATTTGATCATGTGTCCATTTCTTCCTTTTATGTACACTGCATTTATTTTTAAGAACTTTTCAAACATTTTTTCCCCTTACAACCACAAATGTCAATGTATTCTCTGAGACGAACCAACACAAGGAAGAACATAATTATAAAAGGTACAAAATGATGCCTAAAAAAATCTGAAAAGTGTGGTATGCATCTGTATTGAGCCCCCTCTACCCCTAAGAAATTCCAGTGTAGCAATTGCATTTAGAACCTAATTAGTAAACCATGCATCGCAATTCAATCTCATTTTAAATCCAGTTGTTCTTTGAAGTCCTCATAGATTTGTTGGAGAAGATTAGAGAAGATTGTCAAGAAGAAGAAAAACACAAGGGGTTGTATTTCAAGTTGCCATACATACAGTAGGGGACAGAGCAAATATGTTAAAGAAGGTGCCCCAGTCAAAAGAGACTGAAATTGAACTAACTAGCCTGCAAAATGCTAGAAGTGGGATAAAAATACCACAGCACATCACCCTGAACACACAATCTACACCATTGTGAAACAAGGTGATGGCAGCCTTAAGATAGGGCAGAGGTTTACCTTTTAGTGGGATGACCCTAAACGTACAGCCAGAGCTCGAAAGGAATGGTTTAGTTCCATGTGTTAGAATGTCCTAGTCAAAGTCCAACTATTTTACAAAGGAGAATGGTAAAGAGTTCAGACTCTAAACATACTCCAAGAGATTTGCAACTGTAATTCCAGCTAAAGGTTGCTCTGAAAACTTTGAAATTAAGGCCAAACGTTTGAGATTTTTATGGGTGAAGTATTTTGAAAACCATAAATTACACTAAAGTTTGTGTTTGTAACCTGACAGAATCTGTTCAAGTTTAGGCAGCACGAATACTTTTGCAAGGGGCCGCACAAGCCTCTGAGTAGAAGCGGCGCAGCTTTAGTTCACAGGATGCAGATACAGCCTGACAGCCATCGATTTTAATGAGATTAAGAACGATTTGCACACAAAGACCCGCAAGTGCCCTTTTGTAGCTGTGTGGTCTCCCCCACCCCCTTTTAATGTAAGCCATTACATTAAAGAAGTTTCATAAGGAAAGAGAAACAGAAAGAGAGAGAGAGAGAGAGAGAGAGAGCTCCAGCCCGCTGGCTCGCTCTGTGCGCTCTTTGTTTGGCAAGGTAGGAAAAATTTAATCCCCGGTTTCCTGTCCGATGATTTTTGGCAGGGATGGAGGAGAGAGGGAAGAAAGCAGGACTGGAAGGGTTGGTCAGACAGGAAAAAAAGAAAAACTGTTTGAGGATTAGCCTTCAAGTCTTTTTATTTAACTCTTCGCTGGCTGGAACGTAACAGAGCCCTTGTGATTTTTTTTATTTTTTGCTTTTGTTTTGAACACATCTCCCCTGCTTTCTTGTTCCCATCTTTTCACTACTCGTTCAGGCAGCTGGTGTTTTCACGCCCTGAGGTGAATTAAATTTGCACTTTCTTTGTTTTAGGCGTAAGAACTACGGACTAGTGGTTTATGTAAAACTCAGACTGGCTGAAGAGTTGCTTTCATGAGACTCTCTCTCCTTAAACATCTTACTCTCTTTACTTGAAATCTGCGTCACAGGTATTCTCATCCTAGGCGAGGGTAACGCGTTGGTGCACACTGAGGGCTGGGGAGGAAGAAAAGGAGAGTTAAGAGGATGAGGAGGATCGGGGGGGGGGGGCTAATTATCTGACATCTACGCAGCGCAGTACCCCTCGGGAACAACATGCCGCTTGTTCCCACTCGCGTTTTCAGTTAGCACCGTTGCTCCCCAGGAACAATCACCGTGTTGTTTTGCCATTAGCGTGAGATGAATAGGGATGGGACAGCTTTGTGCAGAGACCCCCACTCTTTTTTTTTTAACCCCCTCTTCGTCTATGCAGAGAAGTGGGCCTTCCGTCACGACCCTCTCACATGATCTGGAATCACCTCAGCTTAGATCAAACCAGTTGTGTCACATGTGTTGGTATGAGATTCTCACGGTATTGGTACTAATACTGCGGTTTATATATATACATATATATACACGTATATGTTTGCATCAAGCCCCCGAGACAAGATCGTATATGACATTTGGTTCCCCTAAACAAGTGGAGACGAGATTTTTGCAATTAATTTTCCAATATTCAGAATCCACCATTGTTTAAAAATTAAGTTGTGGTTTCAGTGATTTTTAAAGAGCATGTTTTAGTGTAGAAAATCCCAGTCGTTTTTTTTTGCTAGCTCAAAACCTGATCTGATTAATGATAGGCCGGCACCTGTTACTGAGAAGGAAACCACTCAGTTGCATTAACAGTGGAGTGGCTAGTGGCTAGCATGCTCAGGCTGGTCATCCACTCGATTGCCTCTGCTGTCTATTAGCATTGGAGAGTCTAACGACTAGTGTGCCTAAGCTGGTCATCTGTTTTATTGGATTCGTATGTTTCATCTTTTTAAAAAGAAAAGAAAACTTTATTAAGGAAAATGGTTGACATACAAAAATCTATACATGAATTGCATTGGCAAGTGTTTTTCTGTGACAGAATGTACTGTTATTCAATGTGACTAAAGCATAAATATTAAACATAAAACATATACACATTAACAGAAGACAAACTGCACCATCTTCCATTACAAAAGAAAAGATAAAGGGGCTAATCCTGTGGTTTATAACCAAAACTATATAGTGTAATAGTAAGTTGTCAGCTTTACAATAATAGTGTATATATGTTTTCTTTTTAATATTTATGCTATAACTGTATATTCTGCTAGATGAACACCTGTCAATGTATGTTGGTTATAGATTTTGTGTGTCAACCATTTTTCATAATAAAGTTTTTTGTTTTTTTTAAATCTCCATCTAATAAAGCGGGTGACCAGCTTAGGCATGCTGTCCTTACCCTTTCCAATGCTAACGCAAGTGAGTGGTCTCCTTCTCAGCTACCGGTGCCGGCCTATCATTAACCCGATCAGTTGCTGGCTTTGGAATGGACATAGCCTCCTGCAACAAGGAGGTAGCCACCACTGGGTGCACAATGGTCTTAATTTTGGCCAGGGAAGATGGATGAATGTTATATGAAACAGAAAAGCTAGAAAAATATGTACCTTATTAATTACTGCAGTAACAACAATGTTATACAACACTTATTCAATATACAACAAATACTAAATTTTGTAGTATTTCTTAAGTTCTTCCACAAAATACACATTTTTGCTGTTGTGCTTTTTATAGACTAACACAAGTACAACTAGCTTACATTAGCTGGTTAATTGTCTGATTAAACCTGCAGTCAGCCACCTAACAGACATACCTTCTTGTTGCTAGCCATATTCCCGACACTCATTTAGTTTCCTTCTCTTTTTTTCCTTATTGCTCTTTTGAAAAATTTACTTCTGCTAATGACCCTGCAGTCAACATCAGTTATAGTGACTCTTGTGGCCTTCTAAATAAATGAGTTACCCATCTATAAAGTAAGAGCTTTGTGGAAAGATCAAGCAGTTTTTCCCACCATCAATGTCTATGATACCAATCAGGGCTGCACTATATATCGCAGCTAAGTCGTCATCACAACATTGGTGTTTGCCACATTGTTATCGTAAAGGATCACTTTGAATGCAGTAACTGTGAGCTTCCATGTTTAAGCTGTCATGCCGATGTAATATTCACTGCCTGTTGGATGTAGTCTCCTTGCTCTAGACACCCACAGGTCACAGTATTACGGTACCCACAATGCTAAAGACCAAAAAAGTGACGGAAAACAGAGGAGTGAGCAAAAATGTTATCATTAATATTGCCATCGCAGGATTTTCTAGTACTGGGAGCAATGTCGCAATCTCAAGCTCACAACCTTTTTTTGCTTCTTTTACAATCCCTTTAACTTTTTTTCCACCACCTTCGGATGTTTGACGCCAGGCTCCTAAAAGGCAAATTTTTAAGCGTACCATGACAGTCAGTGTTTTTAGGAACTTGATACATTTCCAGTCAGCTGAATGTGTTTCTTGTAAGCGAGGGACAAGAATAGAAGCCTTTTTTCAGCAAGCTGACCGGCAGTGTTCACCAAAAGGTGGGGATAGGGGCAGTCCTGCGTTTCTCTGAGCTCAGCTCCACTGAGCTGGAGAAAAGTTCAGGCACTACAGGGTTTTATCTGGCAAATCGTTGAAAGGATTTTAAGGCTGTAGGAAGGGAATAGCGAGAAATTGTTGAGGTTTTCAAACCCTGATGTCTTGTCATCTCTTGTTTTTTGTAACCACTCTTGGTTCCAGATGTTCATAATAACTACACAGATCTACAAAAAGAGCCTCTGGACATGTTACTAACCTTTGTTTCTGTATGTTTTTGTGTGTGTTCTCCTTTCAGTCCTGGTACCTGGGCGAGCTTAGTTCCATTCCAAGTGTCGAACGGGACTCCGATTCTGCCAACAAATGTCCACCAGAACTACAGCATAAACATCATTGGTGAACCGCTGGTCCCCACCGAGACCGGGAACTGAGGACGCAGAGGCTTGACCCACCTCCTCCCTCTCTCCCCACCCAGGGTGGAAGGGTGGTGCAGAGTTAGCACTACAGGTGTCTGCAGCCATGGATGAAACCAGCAAAGCAGCAGGTGCTGCATCAACCCCCCTCCTCATCCCCTCCCTATATCTCCAACCTACCAATCCCGTTCTCACCTCTTCCATCTTCCTGCTCCCACTCCTCTTCCTCCCAATGATGATGGACAATGGCCCTGAAGTGAAGATGATGAGTGGACAGCTCAGAGGAAGGAAGAAAAGACAGAAGAAAAAGCTTCAGGTCTGATGTCTCCTCGCACACATCCACCCACCCACCAGTCAGTTGTTGCGTTTGCAGAACTTTTTTCAATCCATCTGAATACTGTGATGTATAGATGCCTTAATGTTTAATTGCATGACACTCTAGACTCTTAGCAGTAATTCCTACTTATTGTTCTACGTCAGAGGAAGGTGAAAACCATTTCGAACTCCCCACACCACACACACAGTCAACTGAGGGTGGTCTGCAGATAAATACCTGCCTGGTGGATGGTTCAGAGACTCTGAACGAACGAACGATTCACTGTGTACACCGTAGGAACAACAACAACAAACAAAAAAATTGTGAATTCAGAGTGGGTTTTTTTCCGTTTGATTTCAGTTTACTGTGATATGACTCTTTGTTTTTAAGGAAAAAAATGTGTTGACTTTGTTTCTTTACTGCTACTTATTTCAAAAACTAATGTAAACACTTATGGAGAGAGTTAAGAACTCTCGATGCAGTTTTAAAAAAACACTAAATGCTAACGGCTTGAGATTGGACCCCTCCTAAAAAAGAAAAAGACGACTCGCCTTTTCAAAAGGAATGTAATAATAAAAGAGGAAGAAAAAAAAGAAATAATTTGCAACAGAGGCAAGTGCAATTGAATTTTTTTGAAGGGAAGCTATCAGTCTTACTGCCCTAAGACTCTAAAGGAAGGGGATAGTTAATAAATGTTTAAGAATATGATTTCAGTCATATATCCATCTCTTCGCATGAGTAAATGGCGTGAAAAGGCAGTTTGAAGGCAAGCATAAAGCTACCTGTGCAACATAAAAAAACAGCACTTAATCTGATCTGAGCACTTCCCATCATGATGGGCAATTTCTTTTTTCTTAAACAATCTAAAACAAGTCAAGAAATTACACACACAAAGTGTGCGTGAAAGAGACATTTTGTTTCAATTAAAAAGCATTTGGCCATCAGCTTATAAAGCTTATGTGTACAGTTATTATCCATGCAAATGTACTGTAATCTTCATGGGTAAAGCTACAGCTTGTGCAAGGGGAACTCTAAAGTGGAAGAGGGTGAAAACTGAAATTATGAATCCAGGTGGTGGCATATCCCTGAAATCAAGATCTCTGCATGGCAATCCCGCAGCTGTTGCCCCTCCAGTCCAGACACAAACACACTCATATACACACACACACACACACACGAGAAAAAAAGAAATCTCTCCGATACTCCTAATTTTGCACGACGACATATAGTCCACATTACGTGCCTTGCCTTTGAATATAGAGACATCACTACAGTTGTTTTGCATTTATCATTATAGAGAGAGAAAAAAAATTAACATTTTTATGATAAGAATTGTTTTGTACTTTGAATGAAATTGTTGATTTTTAACTTCATGTACTACTCTATCTCACAGTTACATTGCATATCAAGGCTGTGTATAGTTGCTGTTTTAAAGTTTGTAATCTACCAGCATTTGTTTTTTTTCAGTATTTTGGTGGTTTTTCTAATAACCTTTCATCTTTTGTTTTCTCTCTTGTTTTTCGATGCTCATTTTGTTCATCTTCCCGTTACTATTGTGGAGGGTGGAATTCAGAAATATGAAAATTATGCAATACCAAGTTTTGCCTATGTAGGTAGTGCTTATAGATGTGTCAATTATTAGAGGCTAGTTTGGAGATAGAAAATATGGTAATGCATTTATTTTGTTGATGTTGTCCGTCGCTGTTGTTGTTGATGATGTTGTTGTTGTAGGTGTTGTTTTTTTTTTTTTTTTTTTTTTTTTTTTTTATATTGACCAAAGTGGGGACTGCTTTCTATGCAGTGTAAGGCAAGGTCGATTTTTTCTTTTTCTTTTTTTCTCCAGCATCTACCGAATGACAGTGAGACATGTTTCAGTGTAATATTCTTTTGGAAAAGGCTGAGGTTTTTTTTAGAAATATGTATAAAACTAGTTGAATGCACCCTTTGTAGGTCTTTCTAGGCTGCAAAGTCACTGTTTAGTCTGCTGTGACTAGGCATGGGTCGGTTACCCTTATCAAGTTATATCAGGTTTTAAAAACTATTATATTTTGGGAAAAGATATGTACATCTTACTCTTTAGAAGGTTTAAACTGCCTTTAATAAGAAAAATAATCAGTGACGAGTTTTTCTTCAGATGTAAGAAGCATAGAGAAGCACCACACTGTCCCTATCCCTACACAGCTGGTTAGCTAGCTGACAAAAGAGCTACTATAGTTTTAACCTGCTAATATTAGCTTATAATGCTCCTAGTGTGGTTGTAAACAAAAAGGTGTGATATTCTGTGCATTAAACACTGTGAAACTACTACTTAAATTAGAGGGTGCCTGTTCTATATTTTTGCTTAAGTCTACATATAAAAAAAGCTAAATAAATTAGCTGGCTGCTACATTTTTCCCTCGCCTACAAGGAGAAAAAAAAATTTCTAAATACAAAAAAACATGGGATAGCCATTTAGTAAAAAATAAATGAATGCTCCCATCACTCTTAAAATAATGCTGTTCTAAAACTGCAATTGCAAAGCTACGAGAAGTAAGTCAGACTAATTTACCAGCTAATGTTAGCTAGTTATACTCCTAGCCTTACAGCATTTGCTGCAATGCGGTTGTTTACTTGTAAACTACTATATTTTGTGGGGGACTTTTCTAGATTTTGGCTTAAGTCCTCATATTAAAATCAAAAACTAAATTTTATGATTACCATTACAGGTGTAATAATCTATATGCTATATTGTTTTGGCAGCAGTGAGATTAATGTTGCTTCTGTTTTCTATAAAATCAATTAGATTGCGTTCGTTTTAAATATTGGTGTAAATGCCGTAGCAACCGTGGTATTTTATTCAAGCCCATGCCGGCCCATGCCTAACCGTGACTCTTTCTTTCAACTTTTCACCTGGGGTGCTAGCATGTGACCTTTCAAAAGGAGCTCATTTATTTGGCAGGAGAGACGGCTTGACTTGAGCACGACAATCATTGTAGGAGATCATTTTTTCCCCCGTAGAGTCCCGGTCTGTCTCAGATCCCCCCAGGGCTCCAGCCACGCCCTTTTGTTGTTTTGTTTTTTGTTTTTTTCGGGAGACGTCATCCGAATGCAATTCCCGAATAGATGCCTTAACGAACACATCAGCGAAGTGGCCTGTGACCTGCGCAACAATCACACACCAACTAATGCTAGTGAGACCTGTCCAAATCAGTTCCAGACAGGCTCAGGCAAGCCTTTAGAGAGTATTTTATACCTAGTAGATTTGTATAAATGTATATAAACGATGTACACACATACTCCCTTTGCAAAACCAGTAAAAGTGTGTTAAAATAATTATTGGACTAGAGAAGAATGTTGTTTTAATGGCTGAATAGAAGCTTAAATAGAATCCACTAGATAAGGAAATATATATAGCACTTAAATATAGCACATAGGCAATCATCTTCTTCCCCGTGCAGTGTTCAGAAGTCTCAATCTAAATCTCTCAGGCATATTACAGGGCATTATGTATATCAATCATACCGCTGTTAATGTAGAAATCAGAGTTTTCTCTCAGAGAAAAAGCAGCTCTTTTGCACTCTTTCTCTACAATCGTGAAAGAAATGTTTCCTTTTCGGAGGGGCGAAATTTTCCAGAGCGCTCTCTGCAGTTACAAAATGATCCTCAAGTCAAGCTAAAGCTCTTCTTCTTCAACCGGATTTATTATGCAGATAAAAAAAATATATTATAATTTCAAAAAGTCACCCCGTTCTATGTGCACTGTCTTTTTTGTATTATTTTAAAAAACAAAAAGTGCTTTGCAGCCTTCAGCCATCAGACCCACTAAAGTGCATTGTCCCCAAGTCTGTTTGTATGTGTGCAGTGTGTGCGCGCGTGTGTGTGTGTGTGAGCTGAAAAAATGTCAGGGTCACTGTGCTGTCAGTGTTTGGTAAAATTGGGAGACTGTACATAAAGGTAAATATCCTGATCGTGTTGCTAGCTGTAATCCGGTCGGGGTTGAACTCTGCTTTTGCAGCTGAAGTGTGCATGCCAGGTGAGAGCCTGTGTTGAGTTGAACGTTGTGCGATCGAGTGCCTCTGACGCTACATGAAATGAGAAGATGAGGGTCTTTTTGTTCAAGTAAATAACAAACTTTTTTTTTCTTTTAAAATCCTGCCGTAGGACAGGAGTTTGTACACTGTAAACTTTCTGGGGAGCTCTTCTCTGAAGATCGTATTTGTAAATCTTAATTTCTGGGGAGGGGAAAGCAAGTTAATTCCATTTTAGGAAAAGAAATTAATTAGCATTTAGTTTATTTTTTTATTTTAGATGCTGGATTTGAGTTAGAACTCTCCAGATTACCCTGAATAGTGTTGTCATCACGTTTGTATTCCTGTATGTAAAAAAATAAAAATAAAATGTGGTCGGTTGGAGAGATTGGAGATCAGTAAGAATAAAGAACAACAACAATGAAGGTTTTTTTTAATTATTACTATTATTAATGTTATTATTTCTCATTATTCCTAGTGCTTAGATATTACTATTTTAGGGGGAGGGGACTCCATGAATATTTGAATTGTACTTTCATTAGAGTGGCCATAGTAAGTGTGATGTGATGTTTCTCAAAATTTGTAATTTCTTTCTTTCTCTCTTTCTTTTCTTTCTTTTTTTATTTGTTAATTTTTCTTTTCTCAAAATGGGTGTAAGGTCTTGTCGAACAAGAGAGTGGTGTGACTGTGTTTGTTGTAGCAGCTGGGAGGTGATGTCACTTAAACCAGTAAAAGAAAAAACTATATATATATATATATATATATATATATATATATATATATATATATATATATATATATATATATGAAAAAAAAAATTAAAGGCCACAACACATTAAATGAATGACGAGCAGGGTAAGATTTCCAGTGACAAATGTCCTAAAAAGAATAAAATACTTAGTTTCCTAATGAAATTCTGTCTAATCAGTGTTAGCAGCTGGTCATTTCGCCTCTTTGCTGATTCGTACCTTTGCAGTTTTGGTTATGTTGTACCTGGGTTTTCATGTACTTTCAGTGCTCTCTGTCACGGGACATTTCATTTCATACCTAGCTGATAGACATTTTGTACCTGCCTAGTGGAAGTTTCATACTCATGTTAAATATATGAAAAGGCTCTCTTCTCCCTGCACTACTGATTATTTTCTACAATTTAAAATTAAAACACATTATTATTTTTTAAGATTTTGTGGCTCTAGTGGCCTTTATTTATTAGTAATTGATTTGAAATTTTCAAATTGAAAAATGTTTCATTATTCTTCATTTATGCGTCGATAATCATCTACAAATTATGCCTTTTCAGTAAGAATAAGGTATTAGCAATTTTTTTTTCATTTTCAAGAATATTCGTCTTAATGACCAACCGATGGGCAAACTTCAAGAAGCAGAAGGATGAGCTCTGGTAGAACATGAGCAATACATGATAGGTACACTGGAATGATCTAGTAGGCAGGAAGAAATATACAATGGTTTGTTTACAGACATTAAATGGTGTTTAGAAGGAACGAAATGTTCAAACTTGGAGTATAAAGAGAAGAATTGACCCAAAGTAACCCAATTGTGTGCTTCATTTCGACATATATCAGTCTTTCTTTCAGTTCTCATCATTGGGAAATTGTACCCCCATTTTGTACTAACGTATTGCCATTTAGTCCCATCCGACTTCCATTTAAGACCTGTAAAGAAACCGTTTTGTACCTATGAACTTCAAACATAGCATTTTTCTGCGATAAGGTATTTTTATGGTGATAATTTGTTGAAAATAAATGAATCTGATTGATGCTGAATTGAAACAGAACATCCCGCAGTAGTGGGGTACAAAACGACCAAAACTGCAAAAGTATACATTTAAAAATTTCTTGTCTCCTCAAGATTGTCCTAAAAGATCATTATCTACACATCTACATCAGTCATTTTGCACTTTTCACATGCTTGACGTACTATAGAAAACCCCTCCTTTGTATAAATTTAAGGTTCTTCACATTAGGGTACTTTACTTTTCCAGCTGAGGTATTTTTGTTTTTCAGTTTGAATGTCAAAGACTTCCTGAAACGTTTTTAAAACTGTAAACAGTGTTCAGTCTATCTGCAGCAACATGTCAGATTATTATTTTAAATATTTTTGAAAGTATTACTTCTCTAATCATGACAGAGGAACAGGGCAACCATATGCAAGGAGGACCTGTGGCACTCATGCAATATGTGTGGTTTTATTTTGTTTTATGTCGAGCGTTCTGAAGGGACTGAGAGGCGTGCATGAGTAAGGAAAACTTCATTTTCATCCCACTCAAGCAATACACATCTTCCATGTTTTTGGCTAGTTGCTAGTCACTCAACGTCAGGTTTAAAGCAAACATGAAAACCAGCATTTCTACAGGATGTAACTCTCACCAAACGGAGACGGGAAGATAGCGAAGCAGTGCCTGTTCGAGCTGTCCAAGTGTCTATTGTATATAACAATAGAATGTGATAGACTTACTTTGCATCACTCAGAGGAGAATGTGGCTAATTCATCTGGAAATGTGCTTTTCATTACATACTCATGTTTTTTTTTTTTTTTTACAGTTTTGCTTAATAATGTTTTCATACTATATGTCAGCACACATGTCCACGTCAAACTTGTTCAAAATTTGAAATGATTTTTCTTTTCTGGGGAGTGGAGCAAAGAGGGTCAGTGCTACATAATGTGCAGTGAAAGGATGAAGTAATGTATTTTCTTTCCTCTGCAGAGCTGATTTGTTTCTGTTTTGTTTTTTTAACTAGAGGTGGGTTGGGGGGGTTTTGTGGCACTTTCTCTTCCCTCTGCACACACATTTCACTCGGAGGAAATACAGAGGATTTGTATGTAACGAACAACAACAACACCAACAACAAAACAGTATGTAAGCAGTCTCCAGTAGTGATCGTAGTTACACTGCAAGTGTGTTCAAGGTCTATGTATGTATCTGAATGTATGTTTTAGAGGATTTTTGGAAACCTGTTTCTTTTTTTATTTTATTTACAGTTTAGGAGCCGCAGGTGTCCATTGTGAACTGTATAGCGAAGGCCTTGATATCCCTTCTTTTTATTGATTTTTAGTAATGCGAAGCATTTAGGCAATGCCTTCCAGCTGGTTACATTTGATGCAGGGGCTAAAATTGCCACAAGATTAAAAATCAGTGTAAATAAAGGCTCAACTTTTTGTGATTGTTACTGTTATATCCAGCCTATACTGCTAGCAGCTGTTTTTACTGCAGTCAATTACTGGAAGTGGATATATTTCCTATGCAAAACTGTTTAAACAATAAAATGAGCTATGCTACAAAAATGACTTCTTATCTATGACTCTTTCTTGTGTTTATTTCTAACACTTGACTGGTGAATTAAAATTCACCAGTCAAGTGGCATTTTAAAATTATTTCGGTTATTTATTTAAACTGTACGCATTGTGAAGGAATGCACCTAATGGCGCTCCTCAGGGATCAGATTTTAAACTATTGAGTACAGAATGCCAATTTTCTTTTTTTGTGTGCAGATTATACTATAATGAAGTACTATACGATATTATACTATTATATATTATACTATAATAAAGTACTATATTAGTTTTTTTTATCCTAACTTTTCAGGTGGTATTCTATTTTAGACAAAAAACGTTTACTGGAGAGAAAGTTATGTTCAAAAACGTAATTATTAAAAGTAAAGAGATTTTTACATCTCACCACTATTTTACATCTTTGGATTTAGAGAGATTTCTTGTTGCAATCATTTCCCCAAAATGTCTGTCTTAGAATACAATGTTTTAAAATGCAACACGGAACAATCTAATTAGCTAGTTGTTCAGGTGTCTCCAATCCCCTTGCCAGGTCTCTGGTTTCGGTCTACCTTCTTGGATTTCTCCTTTCAACGGATCCTGGGGATGTCTCAGGCCGCTCCCTGAAAAGAAAAGTTAGCACACTCCTCTGATTCTCTTCCTTGTCCAGCTCCATAAACATGCATTACCTGTTTACATTCTTTAGCTGATTCTCCTTCACCTTAATTTACAACAGAACTCCTATGGTGTTTCCAGCAGATCTGTGGTCAGACAGAGCCATAAAACCTTTAGTAAAGACCCCATTCCTACTGAGGTAACTTTCAGAGTAAGTAGTCTGTATAAGATCAAAGTTTAAGTATAAATCATTATATTGTTAAGCTGCATGCATGGAGTAACCCTTGTAACAGAAAAATGACATCATTTAGTTTACTATATGTGATAAGTGAAACAATTGCTATATATTTCAATTGTTAAATTGCATTTAGACCCAAGTACCTCCAATAATATTTTTAAATTCCTCAGTGCACCTTGTCGCACTAAAATTGGTTTTCTAGTTCAAAACTGCAGAAAACAGCAAATAGTTGGAGAGACAAGGCCATGCAACTCAGTTGCAACTTATTTTGATTGTTTGGCAATGGATCAGCAAGCAAAAGCAAATAGAGCTCCTACGAAGCCTTGAAATGTATGACATTTGATTAAAGTATTCTTCAGTTTTGGTATAAAAAAGTATAAAAAAATAAAACTATGAAAAACTATACTTTTTTCTCTGTCCTATTGTCTAAAGCCCTTCTTTTTTAATTCTTCTGTCCATCCATCCATCCATCCATCTATCATTGCATTTGTCTGTCAGTTCATCCATCCATTCATCCACCTGAATAACCATCCAACCATTTGTTCATGCATCCATCTATACAACTGTCCATCTGTTTGTCTATCCTTCCATCTATCCATCCATCTAGTTGCTCAGCCATGTTTGTTCATCCATCCCTCCATTTGGACATACATCAATGCATCCATCCATCTAATTAAACATCAATCCAGCTGTTTGTCCATCTGTCCACTAATCAATACATAAAGCATTTACACTGTGTTGGAATTCAAAGAGTTTAAATATGCAGCACCACCATGTGGCAATAATGTGGGCATTACCACATCACAAGGAGAAAATCCAGAGTATGGCTAAAGCAGTGTTAGGCTAGACATTCTACCAAAATAGGTATAGATTGGATTCTACCTGACATTGTTTAACATGACAGCTAAAAATCTCTCTAGCTAAAGAGTGAATATGATTTGATACCCTAAAAGAAGAATCAGATGCCTATGAACATAGTTTAAAATACCGCTACACACTAAAAACTGCTGGGTTAAAAATAACCCAATTTGGCCTGTTTTATAACTCAACCGCTGGGTCAATATTGCACCAACCCAGCAGTAGTTATTTTGACCCAGCAAGATGGGTTATTTATTCTACCCAAATGCTGGGTTATTTATTCTAGCCAAATGAATTAAAATTCTGGGTTGTTTCAACAACTACAAACGTTGTTCAGTAATCAATCCAAATGCTTGGTCAAATGAACCAATATGCCCAAATAATTCTAACACATTACAGTACAACCTGTAAGAAAGAAAATACCAACCATTAATATCTATAAAACTGTCACAAAATACATGCTAGATTTGGTCATGTAAAGCATATACTATGCAATAAACACTTAAACAATACTGAAATCTTTACAGAAGCCGCCTTGAAATTGTATTTATATAAATGTAAACAATATAAAATGTTTCAGATCAGGTCATTCAGGTCAAGAACTGGAACAGATAAAATCAATGTAATTAAAACATTCAGTGTAAAACAACTCATTGTTTCAGGCTAAAAAACAAAGAAAGAAAGAATGAAAAAGAGCAAGTGAGAGAGTAGTGAGTAAGGAACAAATGTCTACCAACTAGTATAGTAGAATTAAAAAAATAAAATAAAAGACATTGTGAGGACCATTTTCTTAAAATATTGTTTTAAGATAAAGTCTAGTTAGGTTTACAATTTGGAAAAGATTCAGTGCAGGGGTTAGGGTTAGGGTGCGACAAGGTGCACTGAGGAATTTAAAAATATTATTGGAGGTACTTGGGTCTAAATGCAATTAACAATTGAAATATATAGTAAACTAAATGATGTCATTTTTCTGTTACAAGGGTTACTCTACAATCATCTCCTTTGTTTTGTTCACATTCAAGGTGAGATTCAAGGTGCATCTTTAATTTTGTCTGGATGGTTATGGCATATAGCTCACATTATGGAAAACAATTTTAAAAAGCATTGTGGCGAACCATTTTTGAACTCCGGCCACGGCGAAGTTTGTAAGTGGTTGGAGGAAGCAGCGCTGGCAGCTGCTTCAGGGCGAGTGCGCCAATGCTATCTATAGAAGATATAGGTGTGAATACGATGTGGAATGGCATACCTGTGATTTTGTCGTTCAGTATCCAACTAACATAGAACCTCTGCTAACAGTTATGTGCAGCCAATTCCTGCCCAGCAGCTGGTTAGATTGTAGTTTCATTAATCCCACTTTTCGAGGGCCAGAAGCTGGCAGATATCTATAGGCGGGGCTCTCAGAGGAAGGGGTGTGCCCAGAGGTTCTTTTTAGGGGGACACTACCTGAGAGGAAGAGGAGGAACTCAGAAGCACCTGGGAGTGTGCAGTATGTGTGCCAAAGCCACAAAGAGACTGTCACTGCGGAGTAGGCTCTTGCCGTGAGTCAATCTGATTGCACACACTGTTAGACTCTTCTTTAGGTTTATTCCCAGAGATGTGGAGCACTGAATGTTTTGCAAGGCGGAAAAAGGTTTAAAAAGAACAACCTTAAAGTGGATTTGTGGCAGGAAGGGAATAAGGACAGTATGAGATCAGAGGGGGAAAAAAGTATCTTAGTACACTAATTGGATTTCCCTTGATTCTCCGAATTCTCTTTCACAGTAAGGCCTGAACGCAACATAAGTTTATGTCCTGCCACAATCCCATAACTCCTCATACCCCTGTTCCATTGTGGCATTACTCTAGCTAATCTGCTGTAACACCCCAAATCCCTGGAGAAAGGGACCACGGTGTTTGGACCTCAGACTTAGTCCATCAAAACACCAGAGGGTTACACCAGGTAACATCCATATGGGTCAGTGGGTCAAGTTTGAGAAGCTCTGATTGAGTAAGTCCTTCTAATGGGATTTAGGTCATTAGAAGGGGCAAACGTCAGGTTAAAGTACCAATTAAATCTCATTATGGAGCTGTGTGATGGGCTTTTCTGGACAGTTGACGACAACAACAGGAACTGTCAGTGGTGCCCTGGAGGCCAGGTGGCTCATCTACTGCATGGTTGCCCTCCTAACAGTGATTAAGGCACTACATGTAGCATGCCAACACCAGAAAAGCCCACCTGGCCTCGGGTGCAAATCAGAGTTTATTTGGCTACTATTAAAGGGGACCAACAATGTGGCATGCGGATATAAAATTACTCAATCTATAATGGTAATCATTATGCCATTTATCAAAATTGGCCAGTTGAATCAACATCTGGCTTCAATAGGAAGCTCTTGTCCATGAGGGTCTTGGCAGCATCTTGTACCCGACATATTTTCCATTCTCTTTTATCAAGGCCTGCTGTCAGTGATTTGACAAAGCTAAATAGATGATGATTTGGTCTTATTATGTTTCACAGAGCTCTAGCAAAAGGAGATTTGTTGATTGCCTTTGTGTTTGTCCATTTTTTCCCTCCTTTTCCACATACGACTTCAGGGGAAAATAACGGCGCCTCATGGCTGTCCGACGTACAGCTTTACTGTGTACCAAAGAGAGGATGGAGACGGGGAAAAGCACAGCGAGTTCTCTCACACAAACCTGTGAGTGCAGAGGCTGGACTGCACTGTTGGACACGAGCCAATGCCAGCACAAAGAGCTCTGTCACGCCTTTAGGTTGAAACGGAGAGACATAAAATTTGTCTTGCATGCTGCAGGGATCAAGCTAAGAATTAATCTATTTCCTCTTTTGGCACAGAATTATGACTTTAATGGACTTTATCTAGCAGGAAGCAACCAAGGCAGAATTTGTTCAGATTTATTTCGTTATGTAGATCTTGTTTATAATGAAGGGGAAAAAAAGTTTCTTGAGACATAGCATTGCAACAAACACATTTATGCTAGTATTATGGGAGAAATATACTTACTTGGCATTGAAGTATAAGTTTAATATGGTTGAACAGGAAGCAGCCAAGGCAGAGATTTAGTTCAGTGATCTAGACCATATGTTTTTAATAAAGGGTAAAAAATTATGTCGAAGTATTTATATGATTACAGTCAATGAAAAAACAAGACACAAGAATAAAGATCTTAGAGTAATTTTGGTAGGCCGGCCACTCCTGGGAAGGTTCAACACTGTTTAATGTTTTCTCCATGTGTGATTAATGGCTCTCAGTGAAGTTCACTGGAGTCCCAGAGACTTAGAAATGGTTTTGAAACTCTTTACATACTGATAGTCATTAACTTTGCTTATGTTCTGTTTTTGAATTTCTTTAGATCATTCAATTCAATTCAATTCAAAATTCAAAAATACTTTATTGATCCCAGAGGGTAATTAAGTGTTGGTATAGCTCATAATTAATTCATTAAGGAGTTGTTGTAGATGATGATAGCTGCGGGCAGGAAGGATTTCCTGTAGCGGTCTGTATTGCAGCGAAACTGAAGAAGCCTCCGACTGAAGACGCTCTGTTGTTGTATGACAGTCTCATGAAGAGGATGCTCAGGGTTGTCCATAATTTTTTTGATTTTATGAAGAATCCTTTTTTGCATTATCATCTCCAGATTTTCCACAGTTGCCCCAAGAACAGAATCAGCCTTCTTTATCAGGTTGTTTAGCCTATTTAAATCCCTGCCTCTGATGCTGCTACCCCAACAGATGACGGCTGAAGAGATTACACTCTCCACAACAGACTTGTAGAAGATCTCCAGCATCTTGCTGCAAACCTTGAAGGACCTAAGCTTCCTCAAGAAGTACAGTCTGCTCTGTCCCTTCTTGTAGACGGTTTCACTGTTGCGCCTCCAGTCCAGTCTGTTGTCAAGGTGAACTCCGAGGTATTTATATTCCTCAACCACCTCCACTTCTTCTCCCATGATGGAAACAGTGTTTGACTTATCCCTGTTTCTTCTGAAATCTACAATCATCTCCTTTGTTTTGTTCACATTCAAGGTGAGACGATTGTTTCCACACCATGTCACAAAGCGGTCCACCAGCTCTCTGTATTCAGCTTCTTGTCCATCTCTGATACACCCGACAATTGCAGAGTCATCTGAGTATTTCTGCAGATGACAGGTCTCTGATTTGTACTGGAAGTTGGAGGTGTACAGAGTGAAAAGGAATGGTGAGAGTACGGTCCCCTGTGGTGCTCCTGTGCTGCTGACCACCTGGTTTGACACACAATTCTTCAGTCTCACAAATTGTGGTCTGTTGGTCAGGTAGTCATTGGTCCAGGCGATTGTTGAGGGCTCCACATGTGTCTTCGGGAGTTTCTGACAAAGCAAATCAGGCTGAATTGTGTTAAATGCACTGGAGAAATCAAAGAACATGAGCCTCACAGAGCTGCCTGCTTTGTCCAGATGGGTTGGTTGAAGTAGGTGGATGATGACATCTTCAACTCCAACTCCGCAGCGATAAGCAAACTGCAGTGGGTCCTGATACGTTCTTGTTTGCTTACTCAGGGGTGCCAGCAGGAGTCTCTCCAGGACCTTCATGATGTGGGATGTCAGGACAACCGGTCTATAGTCATTGATGACTGATGGGTGGGTTCTTTTGGGTTCTGGAACAAGGCAGGATGTCTTCCACAACACTGGAACCTTCTCCTGAGTTAGGCTAAGGTTGAAGATGTGCTGCAGAATCCCACAGAGCTGCTCTGCACAGGCCTTCAGGACTCTGGGGTTGACACCATCTGGACCTGCAGCCTTGTTCCGGTTCAGTTTCTCCAGCTGCCTCTTCGCCTGACTTTTTGAGACAGACAAGTTGGCGGGGGAGGCAAAGGGGGTAGCAGCATATCCTGACTTGGTTGAAGTCAAACTTGTGGAATTAGAAGAGTCCATGGCTGAGGTGAAGGATAAAACATCCGAGGTGTAACAGGAAAGCTGTTGATCAGAGGAGAGTGGGATGTCTGTTTGGCTGGGAACAGGAGAGGGGGATGCTGAGCTAGTTCCTGAACTGAACCTGAATAGGTTCAGTTCATTGGCTCTGTCCAGACTTCCATCTATCCAATCCTTCCTGTCCTTAAAATCTGTGATCTTTCTCATTCCTGACCAGACATCGCTGATATTGTTCCTCTGTAGTTTGTTCTCCAGCTTCTTCCTGTATGCCTCCTTGCTGTCTCTGATCTTGACTTTAAGTTGCTTCTGTATACTCCTCAGTAATTCCCTGTCTCCCTCCCTGAAAGCTTTTTTTCTTGTTTAGCAGTTCCTTCAGGTCACTGGTGATCCAGGGATTGTTATTAGAGAAGCATCTCACTGTTCTGGTGGCGATGATGTTGTCCACACAGAAGTTTATATAGTCAGTCACACACTCAGTCATGGCATTGATGTCCTCTCCATGTGCTTGGCAAAGAGTCATCCAGTCTGTGGTTGCAAAACAACCCTGCAGGGCTTCTTCAGCTTCCTGTGACCATTTTCTCACAGTTTGTTTTGTCACAGGTCACAACCCCCCCCCCCCCCCCCCCCCCGCCCCCCTTCCCAAAACCCAAAAGTAAAAAACATTACCACAACTATAACCCCCATCTCCCATGCACGCACACACATAAAAGCATCAATAGACAAAACCAAAACGGGCTGAGTACAGATGAACCAGGAAACGTCATCATGGGAGCCATCTACATCGCCAGCAGCAGCTCAACAGCAGCAGCCAAGGCACTGACCCAGGGAGCCCAGAGGAGGGAGGGCTGGTACCCCCATCTCCCCCCAAGCACCACCTGGAGAGCACCAAGGCAGCCACAGCCGACCACCGCCCCCGAGGCAGAGGGCTCCCACGGAGGAAACACTGGAAGGAAGACTAAAAAAAGTTAAAATATTAAAATTAAAACAATTATAAGATATGATCAAATAAAAATACAAAGCAGATAAACAATATTTGATAAATAGCCACCTAAAAGCTAAAAAGAAATTCAATCAAAACATGCAGAGTAATTAAACAGATTTAATAAATAATAATCAGTTAAAAGCTATATTAAAAAGGTGTGTCTTGAGCCTGCTCTTAAAAACATGAAAGTTCTCTGCGGCCCTGAGGTTCTCTGGCAGCCTGTTCCAGAGGTGAGAGCCATAATAACAGAAAGACGCCTCACCATGAGTGTGTGTCCTGACTTTGGGGGTGACAAGGAGACGGCTGCCAGAGGAGCGCAGAGACCACGAAGGTTCATATGGTAAAAGCAATTCCGAAAGATAAGAAGGCCCAAGACCATTAAGACACTTAAAAATTATTAAAAGAATCTTAAAATCGATCCTAAAACATACGGGGAGCCAATGCAGTGATTCTAAGACAGGTGTAATGTGTTCCCACCTCCTGGTCTTAGTCAGGACATGTGCTGCTGAATTTTGTAAAAGCTGAAAACCTGAGATATACTTTTTGGGAAGACCAGAAACAGGGCATTACAGTAATCAATCCTACTGGTGATAAAAGCATGCATCAGCATCTCCGTATTGGCCAGAGAGAGAATGGGGCGGACTCTGGCGATGTTCTTTAAGTGATAAAAACCTATTTTAGTAATATTTTTTATGTGAGGAATAAAAGTCAGTTCAGAGTCAAAAATCACGCCCAAGTTCTTCACTTGTAGAGAAGGATTAAAAGACAGTGATTGTAGTTTTGGTAAGAGCTTCTCTCTCTGAGCCTCAGGACCGATGACTAAAACTTCAGTTTTGTCCTGGTTGAGTTGAAGGAAGTTTTCTGCCATCCAGGATTTAATGTCTAAAGTGCTTTCATTGGCCGTGTGTCATCAGGAGACATGGAGATGTATAACTGTGTATCATCAGCATAACTGTGAAAGTTAACTCCATGTCTTCTGATGACGCTGCCAAGAGGGAGCATATAAAGGTTAAAAAGCACTGGGCCTAAAATCGAACCCTGGGACACACCACATGTGATCTTGTGGACCTTAGAGGAGCAGGTATCTAAACTTACCATAAAAGTCCTGTCTGTGAGATAGGATGTGAACCATTTATGAACAGCACCAGAGAGGCCAATCTGTTTTAAACAAGTTAAAAGAATAGTGTGGTCTACTGTATCAAAGGCAGCGCTTAGATCCAGTAGAACCAACACTGTCACCTTCTAAGCATCATAATTTAATCTAAAATCATTCGGTTGTTGTTTAAATCATTAAAATCTAAATTGCTCTTCTCCAGCAGGGGCCTCACTACTGCCCCTTTAAAGGCGGCAGGAAAGACCCCCGTCTGAAGGGAACAATTCATCATGGTTAAAATCTCGTCTTTAAAAGATTCATAAAATTGCTTAAAAACCGGGTGGGAATCGGGTCCAGGGCACTTGTAGTGGGCCTCACTGAGGAGAAAACTTTATCAAGGGTCCCAGCTTCCACCAGGACAAAACTGTCCAGCGTTTCCTCTGGTAGATACACACACTCAGATTTGTCTAAAACCATGTTACTCTGAGAAGATAAAATATTACATCTGACGGTGTCTACCTTTCCTCTGAAGTGGTTTGCAAAGTGTTGGAGGGGGTTGAAGGTGGAATGTAAACAACTGCCAAAATTACACTGGTGAACTCTCTTGGTAAATAATATGGACGAAAACTCACTGCCAAGAGTTCGACATCTGGGCTGCAGAGACGACACTTCACAGTAACATTTCCTGGATGACACCATCTGTTGTTGACAAGCACTGCTACTCCACCACCTTTTCTTTTTCTGCTCAGATCTCTGTCTGCTCGTACAGTCAGGAAGCCTGGCAGACAGACGTTGGAGTCGGGGATATGATTCAGCAGCCACGTCTCAGTAAAGCACATAACACTGCATTCACGTACTCTGGCTGAGTCCTTGTAAGGGCTTGGAGTTCATCCATCTTGTTAGCCAGTGATCTTACGTTGCCCATTATGATCGATGGAAGAGATGGCTTGAACTTCCTCTTTCTCTGTCTCCTTTTCGCTCCTGGTCTGCATCCATGTCTCCTCCTTATCAACTCATCAGGGATTTGTGGCTTCAGTTGAGGTATTATTTCAGCTTTTGCGATGTTAATCAGCTGCTCCCGGCTGTAAACCACATTGTTGCCATGGTTACACATCATAACAAATTGTCAAAAAGAGAAAGATTTACAGCAAAAATCCTTCCACATTCACAGCACCAAAAACTAGAAAGTATACAGGTCAAAAAAATGCAATCTTCTTTAAGAAAAAAGAGGAACCAATGTACAGAAAACCAAAACTTAATATGTAGCCAACAGAGCCAATCCAACATGCAGCCACCCAGAGCAGCGCAATTCTAGAATGGCTGGAGGTGTTACTTTTTAGAGATTTTCTAGCCTACTTTATGTTGTCAGACAGGTTCTATTTGAGGGATTTCTTTATTCTACAGGTCCGGTAGAAATTAGACTTGGTTGTGGATAGTGACACTGAACTGAGCTATCTTTTATTTTTATTTTTTATTTTTTTTACGTGTCCTGTTTGGCAGTGTGGAGCTCAGAATTGGTGTCTGAGTACCAAGTAGAAGCCCAACAGATTTACTTTCACAAGCGGAGCAGTACAACTTTTGCTATAGTCCTCCACTTGATATATGTGTGAAAAATCTTTATTATGAATTGTTGGGGTTTTTATTTCCTGATGTTATGGACACGGAGACGGAAAATTAAGGAGAAGAAAGAAGGAAGATGAAGAAGAGAGGTAGGAAACAAAAAGTCAAGAGAGAGGGTGAGTTGAAAATACAAGAGAGGAAGGGGAACAAAGAAAACACAGGAAGACATTGAAGTCTGCCTCCATACCCACAGGACGGCAGAGAGAGGGGGAAAAACAAAACAAAACACGAAAAAGGAACATCGACAAAACAAAACAAACATTGTGAACTAAGAATTACACAACCACATCACACAAAAATAGATATAAAAATACAACAACAATGTCACAGAAAGACTCATGGTACCGATTAATCAAGCTCTAGTAATGATAACCTCAGCCCAAGAATATATCCTTAAACACCAGAGACCCCACATCTATGTGTGTGTGTTAGCATGCTGGTGCATATAAGGTTTCTCCATAAGAGTGTTCGATAGTTGGTTTGAGCTGGCATCAATCCGTCTCCCAGGAATCTATGCAGACATGAAGGAGATCGGAGCAAAGACGTCCAAAGGACCCCCAGAGCCCCAGGCGGACCCGGGTGGGGCCGACCGCATCCCCCAAGAGTGGAGCAAAGGAGAGCCCCAGGGGAACGTCCAGCGGCTACTATGCAGGGGCCCGGGGGGCAGCAGTGACGAGCCCACGGGCCCCGCCGGCAACCGGCCGCGCCAGGGCGGGCCGGTCAATGGACCGGGAGAGCCGGGGCCCAGGGGCACCCCACCCCCCAGCAGGGACCCGACAAGGGACCGGCCGACGATGGGCCCCCGGCACTGCAGGGGCCGCGGCCGGCCGCCACGCGCCGCCGCCACCCGAGGCCAATCCCCACCGCCAACATCCCAGCGCCCCACCCCTGCCCTACGTCGGGGCGCCCCACCGATAGCTGCAGGGGACGGACAGCATCCCCAGGCCGGGCTCAGCCAGCATCTGGACACCAAGTTGTACCAGCTCCCGGGCCCTGATCCCACGCAACGCAGAGCGCCAAGACCAGGCATCCAACGAGGGCCAGGGCCGGTCCAACCCGCCAATGAACCGACCACGCACGTTGCGCACAGAACAGGTGATCAAACGAGCAGAGACGCCGGATCCGCATTCCGCCGAGCCACCGAGCAGGCACCACCCAACAATCCCAAACCTGGCACCCCTAAAAGAGGTGTCCCAACCAACCAAAGGAAGATATCGGCCCAGCTCATCGGCCGACCGACACACTGGCCCCCCCAGGCCCGGCCAGGCACGCACCAGGTCCGAACCGGATTGACCACCGATGCACCGGCAGGCAGGGGCCCCCATCACCGGCGGGGAGTGACGGAGGGGAAATAGCCCCCCCATTAAGTGTAAGGCCTGAGGTGCGCCAGGCGAGGGGGCATGTGGGGAAGGCAGCCACACATCCCCCAACCCCGAGCCCTCAGTGTCTATATGTGGTTTAACAGTGGGCACCGGCACCAGAGGTGAAGCTGATTGAACCGCTCCCCCCCTGGATGCCGAAAAGTGTGCCCACCCCAAAGTCCCTACATATGTGTCGCGTGAGAATGTTATAAGTGGGAGCGTCTAAGTTGTATATTAAAATTGGGACCCAGGACGCCACGGGATAGCGAGGAGGGAAGCCCCTCCTCATGTGATGTGCCCATGCCCCAAGACCCTATATGAGTGGTAAAGTGATGGAGCGGGTGGACAGAGGTGTCCAGGGATGGGGAGGGAAGGACTGGGAGACAAAATGTCTTCCCAGGGAGCCAGCTCCCCCACTGACCCCAGTAGGCCCCACTGTTCACCGGGATCCACCAGGGGAGGGAGGCCATGGCACTTTCGACCCGGGGCCCACAGCCACAGCACCACAAAGCCCCACGGACCCCAAGGCAGTCCCCCCAGCCCCATCCCAGAAGGGGAACTAAACCCACCCTGACATTCACTCTACTCTCAAAAGACACTAGACACCCAGGTTGAGTTCGCCCCCCCCCCGCACACCCCTCCCCCCCGTCCAAGTGCCCTCGTAGGGGGAGAGCACCTGTCGCTACACAGCAACAGTCTCCCCACCAGCAAAGGAGGCCCCCAGCGCCACCCGCACACCGGAGGCCCCCGTAGCCCGAACCACGGCGACGTACCCGCCCAGACCAGGAGCAAACCGATAAGCCGGGCGGCCAACCCACCAGGCCGACATCCACTAGCCCCATTCCTTGTGGAGCGACCACTGCTGCTCAACGGCCTGGCAGGAGACCAAACCCAGCGCCCCACCCACCTTCCCTGCACGCCCACCACCCGGCCAGTCCACCCGCAAGTCCGACCGAACCCGGCCAAATGCCCGACCCCAGCGCCCCGCACAAAGACCAAGACCCAGGACCCAAGTCCAGTGCGAAAAAGGACTGATCCGGCCCAGAAATGCCACCCAGCCGCCGCGACCAGCAGCCAGGCACCCCAACCAGCAAACAAGGCGAGACGCCATACAGGGACCGGCGATGACAATCGGCCCAGAGAAAAAGAGAGAGGCGGCTGCATATGCCGGCCGCCAGCCGGCCCCGACCCCCACAGGCAACAGAGACCCCACGTCGGCCGACCCCCGGGCAGGACCACAGCTAGGGGGCGCGGCGCCCCAGAGCCCTGAATCCCCAGGCCCACCCCAGACCCTACCCAGGAGCAGCACGGCCACCAGGCCAGTAACCCATGTCCGCCAGTGCAACCCCCCTAAGGCACCGCATGCAGCCATCAGGAGTTACCACGACGGCCACGACGTCCAGTGCCCCATCCGCCCAGTGCCCCATCCGCCCAGTGATCCCACCCCCTGGGGTCCCCCCCAGACGCCTCCAACCCCAAAACCCCCACATCAGCAACAGTATCCTAAACGACAAAACCAAGTGCCCCCCACCCCCACTAGGTGAATGAGCCGATCAAAGGAGCCCAGAGAGATTGATCAGATATGGAGCCAGAGGCCGTCTCAAGACCAATATGGTCCAACAAGAGATTTCTATGCTGATTAATATTAAGAGCTTTTTTATTTTTCCAGTTCAGGAGGTTAGTTTTCTTAGCGATGCATAAGGCAATGTGAACCATTAGAACTGACTTTGTGTCCATGGTGACATCATTTAAATTTCCTAACAGGCAAATTGAGGGAGATGGTGGGACGTTACATTTCAGACACTTTGATAAGTCCTCACATATCTGGCACCAAAATTTCTTAACAGGTGGACAGAACCAAAGCGCATGAACATAAGTATCTGGTATATTGCTTGTGCATTGTAAGCAGGTATTAGACGATGTAAAACCCATCCTAAACATTTGTTGACCTGTATAGTGTACTCTATGAAGGATTTTGTAATTTTATTAATTGCAAATGAGGATTTTTTGTTATTTTAAAGGTTCTTAAACATATCTGAGACCAGACATTTTGGTCAAAGCTGGCTGATAAATCCACCTCCCATTTTGAAGTAGGGATGGCTATTGAGTCATCTAATGTAGATAAAGTTTTGTATATTTTAGACAGCAATTTGGGGGGGGGGGGGGGGTTGAGATTAAGAAAATCTAAAACTCTTGCTGGAATTTGTAATTCAGCTGTATTGAGCCTAAATTTACCTTTAATAATAGATTTAATTTGTTGATGTTCTAAGAATTTGTTTTTATCAATTCCATATTGTGTAATTAATGTATTAAATGGTATAAAGTCTGTTCCTTCAAATATATGTTCCAGGAATTCAATTCCATTGCACCTCCAGACTGGAAAACTTATCATACTTTTTTTTTGCAAGATGTCGGGGTTATTCCAGATGGGTGTACGTCTGCATGGGATTATTGTGGACTCTGTCATTTTTAGAAACTCCCACCATGCTGTCAGAGAGGAGCTTATATTTATGCTTTTAAAGCATTCATATTGTTTTATATTTGAGCTAATAAATGGTAAGTCTGAAAGTTTTATCTTATTACATAGTGTCTGTTCTACGTCTATCCAGGACTCGTCTAGGTAGCTATGTTTTAACCAGCTTGAGATGTATTGGAGCCTGTTGGCTAAGATATAACGATGGAAGTTTGGTAGATCTAGACCTCCTTTTTCTTTGGTCTTCTGCAGTGTTTACTTGGGATCATTGAGAATAAGTAGTTGATTCTGGGCAAAACCATCATTTTTATTGAAGCAACCCTTCCCATAAGTGATATGGGTAGGGATTTCCATCTAGCAAGATCATCTTCCTTTTTTTTTTTTAAAGTGGGATGTAGTTTAGCTTTATTAAATCTGCCAGTCTTGGTGAGACATTGATACCTAAATAGGTAATATTCCCTGACTGCAGTTGTGTATTAGTTGGATTCTGGACAGAACAATTGATTGGAAGAACTGTAGATTTTAACCAATTTATAGAATAATCTGAAACATTTGAGTAAGAGTTTATCAACCCGATTACCTGAGAGAAAGAGGTTTGTGAATGCTGGAGAAAAAGTAATACATCATCTGCATAAAGACTGATTTTATGTTCTATGTTATTGCATTTTATGCCTTTAATATTGTGAGTTTGCCTGATTGCTGCAGCTAGTGGTTCAATAAAAATAGCGAACAGGGAGGGAGAGAGAGGACATCCCTGCCTGGTACCTCTCTGAAGATAAAACCTAGATGATGTTTGGTTATTAGTCTTGATACATGCTGTTGGTGAACTGTACAATATTTTCAACCAGTTTATAAAAGAATTTCCAAAGCCAAATTTATGTAAGGTTACAAATAAGAATTTCCAGTTAACTCTATCAACTGCTTTTTCTGCATCTAAAGATAATATATTAGTTTTAATGTTTTTACAATAAGAAAAATCAATTAAATCTATGAACTGAACTATCTAAAAGGTGGTTAATCCCATTATATAACGAGGGTTACAATTGTATTCTTACAGAGAGTTCAGCTTGGTTTAGGTAACTTTTTTTCCTTTAATAGATACAGTTATGATTTGAAAAGTCTTTCTTTATTTCCTAATCAGTTTCAGCCTAGTCTATTATCACTTTTGGATCAACATGAAGTTTTAAGGACTTTTCCCACATTTTCTCCAGCTTTTGATCACTGCCTAGACTGTTATGGTACAAATAATCAAGTGGAATTTTTTTTATTCTCTCGTCCTGACTGATTTATTGATACAAGTAGATCATTTTCCCCTTTGTAGTCTGTCTTCAAACTTTGGCTTCAGCTACAGATAAAAAAACTTAGAAAATGAAAGGAAGATCCTACAAACTCAGTGAAACCTTTAAGAGGTTTATCAGATTCACTAGAAATGATGGCAAGTGTGAATTCAAGGAGACCAAATACTGAAACTGAATCAAAAGGTGTTAGTTTAAGGATTGGCCCCTTTGTGCAACACGTTTATTGACACTTATTGGTTTTTAAATACTTTTTTCTCAAATTTGTTTTTTTTTAATAATCAGATTTTACTGGATACATGTTACTTTATATATGGAGACAATTCTAAATGATTTATTATGGTCTCATGTTTTTATATTTTGCAAAATCTCATGAAAAAATACTGGATGTCAAGTTTGTAATGCTGCACTCAAACAACACTCTGTTAAATCAGACAAATTTATTCAGCAGTTACCTTTATCTACATGCCGGGGGGTTGATTTCATATAGCCTGAGCCAAACCATTGAATTTGTCCAGTTTCTTTAGACTTGGCGTAATACTGATTATGTTTGGCATGATTGTGGAATCCACGAATACTTGAGATCCCCTCTAAAAATGTTTATAACTTCCTAATAATAGTTAAAACACCAAATACACCTCAATATGCATTGATAACTAATACAGAGTGGAAATCATCTTAGCACTAATATAAGTCTTAGAAGCTAATATATATACTTTTTGTTTTAATTTCCGCTCTTGGAGGTTTAATCAGTGCCAAGAAAAATTGGTGCTCCTGTATTGGCTGCTTTGCCAATGCCAGCCAATAGTGTGTCAAGTGGCATTGCGCTGAGGTATTTCAACTTCCCAAGTAATTTTTAGTCACCTTCCACAGAAAAATCCACAAATACTGAAACACAAATAGGCCCACTGTAAAACAAATGTGATCAATAAATTTTTTTTTTACCATAATCTTGAACAGTTTCTGTCGAAATAATGGCCTAAAAACAAGATATCTTGCCCTGCATATGTTTGCAAAAGTATAGCTAAAGAGAGCTTGGTGAATAAAAGAGGGATGTCTTAAGAAAAGAAAGAAAAAAACACTGGTACTAGACAGCACTCTTAGCTCCAGTATTCCCACACAAATTAGCATAAATTTCATAGTCTAAGTCATGGACCGTGGCTGGAGCGTGTTATTAGTCTATCTTTAGGTGGAAGTACAGGCCGATCATGCTGAGGCTTGTTGTTATCTCATTGAAAGCACCCTAGTATTACACCCTTCGGATTGACAGTGGGTCTTAAGATCGTGGGATTTGTTCACATATTAATTCATGTCTGTTTAGATGCGCAGAAAAGAAACAGGTGTTCGGTGTTTATGTGCGTTAGAGTGGGAAAGGACTTGTGTGTCTTTGTGTTTTTGCTGTGATGTTTGTTTGAAGACGCACATGGGATGCTTGTGTGTGTGTGTGTGCGTGTGTTTGTTTGTGTGTATGAATTGACAGAAGGGTGGGGGGGCTTTATTGAAAAGTACTCCTCTCCTCCCCTGTTCAACATGCTGGATTAGCACCAGCAGTTTCCCATGGAGCCGTCCCTCCCAGCCCCCCACCCATTTGCATAAGGCGCAGACAGGCGGAGATGTGACAAACAAACCTGGCACACACAGCGCCGGCTGCCTTCTTTACATGAACTCTTTCACTCACTCCCACCGTGACAAGAAAGACATACAAGACAGCGACCAAAGAAACCCACCTGTGCAACTTTTTCACAGTAAAAGCAAGTTTGATGCCCAAGCTGTGCCAGTCTGAGGTTTTAGTCATATACAATTTCCTGAGAAAGTATTTGGTTCCTTTACAGATTTCTTTTGTTTGTTTTTTCTGTTCAACTGAAATGTTTAAGACAGTCAAACTAATTTTAACATCAGACAAAGATAACCTGGCTCTATGTGATAAAGTAATAGTTGCCCTCCTAACCTAATATCTAGTTGTGCCACTCTTGGTGTGTTTGATTACTGGCAATCAGTGGGTTTACATGCAGTAAGAGAAAACTAATTATTGCCTTAGTCCCACTAAATTCCGACTTTCGAAATGCATGTATACACCTTAGTCCGGCTGAACTGGCCTAGTGTTAATGGAGCTAACACACCCAGATAATGTGGTTAAAATCCCAGGTTAGTCGAGCTATGGCTGGCAAGGGCACTCCCTCTGGGAATAAAATTACTGTTACAACAACACAGTAGAAGAAGAAGATGGCATACGTACGAACTGCACTGTGCTACAGCGTTATTCTCGTCCATTTCTTTACTCATTGTGCATATCCTGTATTTACAGCATCTGCTTCATTGCCACCAACATTTGTTTTCTATGTGTGTGATGCTATAGACCAATCGAATGCACTTCATTCAATAATTCAATTCTTCTTACTGAATATGTAAACTCAGGTAAAGGTTCCCTCACTGTGTATGGTGTTAACTCGATTATTGCCGTAGCTGATTTTAAATGTGTATGTACTCTCACTTTGTGAGTCTATTACATTACCTTGAAGGAATCTTGACTCACTTGCCTTTGCAAAACAGCTTTATTTCACCACATTTTTTAACATAAGGTCATAAACCAATTCCCTGACATCCCTCTTCAGGATTATTTTGGGAGAAAACAGTATTGACGGATCTTGGCAAACTATCCAGGTCCTGAAGCAACAAAGCCGCTCTAGACCATCATGCTACCACCATCATATTTTATCTTCAAAGAAGTTCTACATTTGTCTCGTCAGTCCACTGAATACTTTCCCAAAAGTCTTGGGGATCATTAAGATGATTTGGCCTTTGAGTTCTTTTTGGTCAGCAGTGGTTTTGGTCTCTCCAATGGATGCCTAGTCTCATTCTTACTGTTAAAACTCTGACCTTAACTAAGTGAGGCCTGCAGGGCTTTACATGCTGTTCTTGCTTTTTAGTTTCTTTTTCACCCTTCCCAGACTGATAGATCTCAATGACTTTGTTTCTCATCCGTTCTTGAATTTCTTTAGATAGGTGCATGGTGTGTTGCTTCTTGAGATCTTTCAGCCTATTTCATGTTGCCAGACAGGTTCTGTTGAAATTATTTCTTAATTCTACAAGGCAAGGCAAGGCAATTTTATTTGTACAGCACACTTTCAACAGCAGGGTAATTCAAGGTGCTTTACATTATTTGGTGAATTAAAAAAACAAAAAACAATGGAAATTAAAAGTAAAAGAAACACACATTACACATGATACACAATAAAGCAAGAGAAAGATCAATATAGAAATCGGGCCTGGGTGTTTCTAGTGAAACTGAACCAGAAAAATGTAGTTAGTCACTGTCAGTTGCTTATTTTGGAGGGGGAAAAAAAAAGGGGGGGGGGGGCGTCTCAGATTTTACTCAGGACCAGTGTGGTTGCTTTCTGTTTTTGTCTTTGTCTGGAAAAAACCCAGTTAATTTGATGATCTGAAACCTTAAGGTGTGACAAAAAGAAAAAAAACCCAGAAGAAACCTGTAACTGACACTGTATATATAGCCTATAGCTTTCACAGCAATCATAGTGATTCACAAGTAGAGGAATTCAAAAGGCCAAAGGAGGTGAGACAGGCTTTCATGCTCTATCATTTACTCAAAAACTCCCCTAGATTCAAAGTATCCTCCCCCTCGTTTTTTTCTCCTCCACCAAGATGGTAATGTTCACCTTAAAACATCTTTACTGTACCGTGGCTACATAACACAGCTCTCTGTGCCGCTGTATGGCCGCCAAGTTCCCATCAAGGGGCTGATTTATGGTGCCTGATGCATTCCTTGGCCCTGCCGAAGGAGGCAGTTTAGCTGAAATATGAGAGCAAATGCAGAGAACACTCTCAAAGTGAATTTCACTTTGGGCCCCGGCCTGCAACACTGCAGAGCCAATGCAGAAACCAGAGGGACAACCAGAGAGATTTGAAGTATTTCGGCTATGTGGCAAGTTGTGTTTGGTGATAATAAAAAGTATTTTACTGGTTGTGGAGTGCAGCTTTCGCCCTGTAAAATTACACCAGCATTAAAAAAAGACACCTCCTTCCTTTTTCCTGTCATTTACATTCACTAAATTGCATACAGGTGTGTATAGGATAAGAGCCTGACACCTTTTTCGTAAGATTTTCAGCAAATAGCTCGTTTGCTTGCACGGCGAAGGCCTGTAATCAATCATTACAACTTCACAAAGCACTTTGTCTTCATTGGGGCCTTAAAACGAAATTGCTGATAAACTAAAAGCAGATAAACAGAACCAGGCATTAGTGTGCGGGGGAAAAGTCGCCTTATGAAGCGGTTTTCTGCGAGCCTGCACTGCTTTGTCTGCTCCCGAGTTACAACAGTGTGATTACATGCTTTATTAAGTGCTGAAGTGCTCTCTCTGAGTAAAAGCAGATGTCACCACAAGGTCTGTCACTGAGTCTGGATCTGGGTGCCTGTGGTCAGTGTCTCGGCCCATCTGCAACTCACTGTGGTTTTCCTTCAGTTTCCGCACACAAAATCATCACCAAACAGAGCTGCAAAAGTCGCTGTATGTTTCAATTTCCTGAAACAAATCCACTGCAACTGTGTAGAATAAAATATATATAAAGGAAGGAACAGCCAGAAGTCTAATGCTTGGTGAAAAACCAGAGAAAACATCATGACAGCTTTTATCATAATGATCCCCAGAAGGCTGGTATTTACGTGAGGGTCCTTGTGCTGACACAAACATTCACCCTGCTAAAGCACCCTTAACCAACACACTGCGTTAACCAGGTTCTTATACAAGCGTTTGGTCTGAATAGAAGTTTGGCCTTTGAACCCTTTTTGAGGGAGAGAAAATTATTCTCATACCGTGCTGCGTTAAAGCTCTGCACATTGCAAATGGGGTGTGCCACCTTGAGTGTGTGAGGAATTAGTTTTTGCTTTATTTTGTCCATCTAAAATATTTCATATTCAACAACGATACCTTGAATAATTCAAAATGCAGTTTTAGACAATGATTTCATTTATTAGGGTTGGATAAGACTTTCCAAATCAATCTGGTTCTATGTGAAAAAGTATCCCCATTTTTGGGTTAAATAGCGCTACCTCACCCAGACCTCTTATCCTGCAAACGATGTGGGCTACATTGATAACTGGCGAACTTTTTGGGGAAAACCTGGTCTTATCTGGAGAGACGGCATCCATCCCACTTTGGATGGAGCAGCTCTTCTTTCTAGGAATATGGCCGAATTTATTAGTCCTCCAAAACACTGACAACCCAAGGTCCAGACCAGGAAGCAGAGTTGTAGTTTAACCCACCTCTCTGCTGCTTCTGTACTGTTACCCACCCATTACCCTATAGAAACAGTGTCTTGCCCACGGCCAAAATTAATTGGATTAAAAGTTAAGCCAACAAAAGCAAATTATGGAAATCTCACAAAGATAAATACGACTTTGACTGAACAGAAAAATAAATCTATTAAATGTGGTTTATTAAACATAAGATCTCTCTCCTCAAAGACTTTGTTAGTAAATTACTTGATTTGTGATAATCACATTGATTTGCTTTGTCTCACAGAAACCTGGTTGCAGCAGGAGGATTATGTCAGTATAAATGAGTCAACTCCTTCCAGTCATTTAAATTTTCACATTCCTAGAAATACTGGGCAAGGGGGAGGAGTTGCAACCATTTTTCGTTCTGATTTACTAATTAGTCCCAGACCAATTGATAGCTACAGTTATTTTGAACATCTAACCCTTAATTTTCCTCATCCAAGTTGCAAAACATTACGACCATTTTTGTTTGTGGTTTTGCATCGTCCACCAGGCCCTTACTCTCAATTCTTGGATCAGATCTCAAATTTTTTATCTGATTTAGTATTAAATACTCATAGGGTCATTATAGTGGGGGACTTCAATATTCATGTGGATACTGAAACTGATAGCCTAAATGCAGCCTTTTGTGATATTTTAGACTCAAAAAGTACAGAGATTGACCCACTCGGGTAAACACACTTTGGACCTTGTACTGACATACGGTATTGAGTGTGAGGAAATAACAGTCCACCCACATAACCCAGTCATGTCTGACCACTTCTTAATAACTTTTGAATTTACTTTAACTGACCATCTTAAATCTGAAAGGAAAATTTCATTATAGCAGAGCTTTATCAGACAAGGCTGTAATAAGTTTTAAAGAATCTGTTCCATTCTTACTTTCCTCAGTGTCTCAGAGTAACACAGTGGATGGCAGCAATTCCATCTCTAACCCTTCAGAAATTGATGGTCTGGTTCACAGCGTTATGTCCTCATTGCGTTTGGCATTAGATAGTGTAGCCCCCTTAAAAAAGAAAGTAGCCATAGTAGGCTTACTCCTTGGTTTAACGCAGAGTTGAATAGTTTAAAGCAGAATACTAGGAAGTTGGAGAGAAAATGGCGCTCTACACATCTAGAGGATTCCTATTTAACCTGGAATAACAGTCTACTGCTGTATAAAAAGACCCTTCGACAAGCTAGAACAGCATATTTTTCATCATTAAAAGAGGCGAATAAAAACAATCATAGGTTTCTTTTTAGTACAGTTGCCAAACTTACACAGAGTCATAGCTCTGTTGAGCCAATTACTCCCCCAGCTCTTAGCAGTGATGATTTTATGGGATTCTTCATAAATAAAATTAATTCTATTAAAAATAAAATCATTGGCATCCTCCCAAACATGATTACTTGTTCCTCAGTAAATGAGGCAGCATAGGAAAGAACTGTAGAACCTCATTTGTGCTTAGCCTGTCAGTCGAGCTTTCGGAATTATCAAAAATATTAGCATAGAACATCCACTGTGTCTTGTTATCAACTTTTTACTTTCTGCAACATAGAGAGTACTCTTATATCGGATCTTCTGTTCCTTCTGTGTCTCTGCTCTGTCTTCTCAAACCCCAGACGGTCGTGGCAGATGGCCGCTCCTACTGAGCCTGGTTCTGCTGGAGGTTTCTTCCTGTTAAAGGGGAGTTTTTCCTCTCCACCGTCGCTACATGCTTGCTCGGTATGAGGGATTGCTGAAGGATTGCTGTGGTTGGAGTTGCAATCTGCTGGGGTTCCTTAAATAGGAAACTTTTTAACTGATTGGAATGTTTGTATAAATGTATTGAAATGACTTCTTGTTAAGTGCCTTGAGATGACATCTGCTGTGAATTGGCGCTATATAAATCAACTGAATTGAATTGAATTAAAATGGAACCTGTCTGACTGGATGAAGTATCCAAAAAGATCATAAATAGAAACAAGTCCTATCCAATCTAAAGAAATTAAAGAATGATGACAAATAAAGTCATCAGTATCTATTAGTGTGGAAAGGGTTACAAAGCTGACCCCGAAGCAAACCTCAGTGAGATCCACAAACGTAAAAACACATCAACATTACTCCAGGAGATCATCAATGACTCATCCAGAAGGTATCAGAAAACCCACAACAACATCGAAAGCACTGCAGCCCTCATGTGTCTTAGTTAAGGTCAGAGGTCATGATTCAACATAAGAGTATTTCTGATTCTAAGACGGTAAAAATGGCATCCATGGGAGAGTTTTAAGGTGAAAACACAAAGGTCATATTTCCCACCAAAAATCCTGAGGAACCTCGAGATCTTTGGTGAAATATTCTATGGACTGACGAGACAAATTTAGATGTTTTTGGAAGGTGAGCTTCCTTCTACGTGTGGAGTAAAGCTAACACAACATTCCAAATGAATAACATCATACCAACAGTCAAACATGTAGTGCAGTGGTTGGGGCTTGTTTGCTTACTCAAGATTGGAAAATCAGCGTATTTGTACTCTGCTCTCTGACAAAAAATCTTAAAGGAAAATGTCTGTCCATTTGTTCATCACCTTAAGCGGTGGCACACTTTATCTTATGCAGCAGGGCGGTGATCTAAACCACACCAGCAAGTTCACCTCTAAGTGACTCAAAACAAAGTTAGGGGTTTGGAGCAGTCAAATTTAAAGCTAAATCTGATGCCATGACATGACTTTAATCAGGCTGTTTATGCTCAAAAACCCGAAGAAGAGCGAGTGAATTCTTTTTCCGGACTTATATTCAGATCATTGTTTAGACATAAATGATAAAGTTACACATATATTTCACAACATTGACATGTTGTGAAATCATCTCATTGACTTTAAGCATAAGCTTATTATTTACTAATACTGATACAATCCAGTGTAAATTTTAAAGTAATATCTTAAGAGACTTTATTTTATAAAAAATACAGTTTTTCTACACTTTTATATGCAGCATGTTTTAAGTTTGCCGTCCAGGGTGTACCCCGCCTTCGCCCCATGACAGCTGGAGATAGGCACCAGTCCCCCGGCAACCCTGCATAGGAATGACGTGTACAGAAAATGGATGGATGGCTGTTACTGTATTAAAAAGATGCCTATTGGGTTTTAAGAAGTGCGTTTGTTTTTTTTCCCAAATAATACATTAATCTTTATTTTTGTTATTTATCTACTAAACTTTAAAACTGTTAAACATCAACCTTGAGATTGAACCCTTTTAAAGTTAAAGTATGTGGGGGAACGTGCATTTGAAAAAAAAAAAAAGAATTTAAAGAAAAACCTTAAGCAATTTTAACAGGACTCTAGATTTAGGTCACTGAAGGCGATTGTTATGAATGATAATTGTCTCTGGGCAACTTTCACCTTGGTTGTTTAATGTAAAGTCTCTTTTTACTCGTCTTTTTCAATTTATTAATTTTGTTTTGTTTGTAAAGAAAGCCACTTAATTTGTTATGGCATAAAGAGTAAGAAGTTTAAATTAAGTTTAAGCTAACATTTCTGGAAACATTTGAGCCCTCATTACGTTTCCCGGTCAAAACTTAGAGCAGCTTACAGTCCGTAACAAACAATTGTAGGAGTAAAAATATATTTCTTGACTCTATTCAGGTTTGGAACTTTGAACATAAGGTTTCAGATTAAACTTACTGAAGTTTCACCTGAAGTACATTAGCTAGTCTCCCTGCAACTGCGAGATGTCAGATTGTAAATCTTTTCATTTCTTGAAGAGTAATTTGTTTTTAAACTAACTTTCTGTTCAGGTTTGTGTTAAAGTTTTTGGAAGATCTGCTCAGCTAGGAGAGATCAGACTTCTGATCAGGTTTCCACAACCTTTATTGTAGTTTGAGCTTCCACAACCACACACAGTAAATGCTGCATACTAAAGCCCAGTAGCCTAAGTAATGTAGTTTCAAGGGAAGGAATCAACATTTATAAAATCTCCCCTCTCTGCCATATGTGCTGCTTGTGGGAGAAAACAATGTATTGCATTTACGTCTCATTATATCAATTAATCGTTGCACATCTGTATGCGTGTATACCCATTTCGGGGCCTGTTATGTATGTTTGTGTTACAATGGTGTGTTGGCTCTTTGGCACCTGCACCACATTACAAAGCTAAAGGCTTGGATAATATGCTGCAGGTGCAGTCCTGGCAAACAGGGAGATGGCAGAGTGTGAGTGTTTGTTTGGAGGCAGGAGGAGGAGGAGGTCACCTGCTGTTGATGGTTGGCACTCAACATTAGAGCAAACGGATGACGTCAACCTAGACCCTCTACCTCCTCCGGACTGCTCGTTCGGAGGACCTTTCATCTCCAGAAACAACACCTCTTCCACAAAGCTGCCCTCACAGAGCCTGACGCAGGAACCGAGGGCTCTTTCTGTCCATCCTGCCTCCCCATCTGCAGTGCTGTCAATAATTATTGGAGGTAATTACGACACCGATTAGGAGTGTTCTTTTATGGCTGGGTTGGCAGATCTGCAAAGTAAAGATGGGCTGATGGAGGCGATCACAGGAGAAACCTCTCAAAATGACATCCACTAAGGAGTCATTCCGGTTTGCAGAAGTCTAATTATGGGATGGATGAACTATAGTCACTGGCACGGTGATGTTGTTCCACCCTGGCACACCATGTACAAGTATAGTCAAACCCAGTGATATGGCCATAAATTGCATGGCGATATTGCATTTGCACAGATTTACTTGTACTGTTACTGCTGGTATCATAGTGAATAACAATCACTAAGTGTAACATAACATCCTAAGCAACGCCACTATTTAAAGAGGCACTCCAATGAAAATTGTGTTTTTTGTGTTGTTAACATGTTCTTGTGGCATTTTTCTGATGCCAGAGGACATATCTTAAGAAATTTAAGCTCAAAATTGCATTTCTAACTATTTCTGCTGTCAAATCACTGTGAATCAATAGCAGACGCTAAAATGGCATCTAAAACAGACCGCACCTGGCGGGCTACAAGCTCCTACTCTGGTCAGCCCCGCCCGCTCAGGTTCTGAGGAGTAGAGAAGACGATCGCGGATCAACACCTGTGTGCTGTAACGCTGGCAGGGGAAAAAAATATGCTTGGCTAGTAAACTACTTTTGAAGACGGGTGCAGTGCGTTCCATCAAGACACCATCAAGTGGACAGCCTGTATCTTTACCGGTAAGTTTATTCTTTTCTCTCAGGAACCATCTGCTTGTTTGTGAGGGGCTGTAAACTAGCAGGAGAGCTAGCGTAAACGGAGAACTCTCAGCAACGGGGAGGGGGAGGAGTCTTCAGCGCCAACGGTTCCGCCCACAACACAGAGGCGAATTACTAATGAGCTACTGTCGCTCTTCTGAAGCTATGTCCTAGAAAACGGCACATGTTTTGTGATTTTGGCTAAAAACGGCATAATCATAATTTAAAAGATGACTGAGAACACTTTAAAATAGCTCAAAAAGATGATCGGAGTGTGTCTTTAAAGCTACAGAACACACTTTTTACAGTAATAATCTATCTAACTTTCATACCCCTAAACAGAATCCACTGCAACCAATTGCCTTTGGAAGTTGGCTAATCAGTAAATTGTCAAAACTTGAACAATTCAATCTCAAGATTGTAGAAATGCAGGTATTCTGACAACATGTCAACCGCAGCTGATTCAGGTTATAAAACAATATCCTAAGGTTTAAACACCACACAGAGTCCATCATCTAACAGTTCTGAAGACAAATGGGGTCCAACCCGGTTCTAGCAGGGTGCATGTAACAAAGTGAGACATCGTGGCCTACTTTATGAAGAGAAGAATCAGAGGACCTTAAACTGTTGAGCACCTAGAATCTTGTACTTAGCCTTCTGAGTATCTCTCCCTGGTGGGTCATGGCCTATTATTGATTTGCATAAATGCTGCAAAGCCAATTAAGCTGAGAGGTAAATTAATAACAATGATTACTTTTCTTCAGGAAAACATCTAGACTTTAACACAGACTTTGCAGAAAACCATTTCCTTCTATTCCCTGCTAATGGCTGAGTAACATTAAACTCATTAAAAGTCCTGAGCGTCTCACCTGCTTGACATTTTCTGTACTTTCTGCTCTGTTATAGTTTCTGTTAATGACTTCCAGGCTTCATCTCGGCTGTAGCGCTCTGGAAGAAAGAGAGTCTGAAACTGTGACTCAGAAATGTTTGTACTGTACTTTTGAGGTGAACCAGATGGCCTGTTTTTAACAGTTCCTTTAAAACTTGCAGATCAAACCTCATATTCTGGTTTTAAAGTGCATTTGGTCTGCAGCAGTCTGTGTTGTACCATCATCCCACCTCAAACATGTTGTCTGGTAATGAAATGCAACAAAGTGACAAATTTGAAATCCTTGATTTAGAGGAAAGCTAGCGTAGGCCGTGTTCAGCATATGGCGCTGTGTCTTCAAACTTGGCAAGAGGCTTAATATTGAAGATTTGCTCTAAATTAAACAAAATCCCAAAAGAAAACAAAAGGAGAGCCATTAGAAGGGCTGGAACGGGTAACCTTCACTTCTAAGTGCACAAGGGAGCTAGCAAGACAAGAAAAAGGAGACCTTTTTATATCTAATACATTTTCTAAGGTTTTTAGCTGCATTTATAGAACAACCAAACGTACATTGAGCTCTTGGATTGGATGTCTTTCCATATGGCATGTGAATCTGTGAACAGATCGAAGGATGAAATAAGGGGGGGAAGAGTCCCATATGTGTGTCTTTTTCTCTTCATTAGATCCCAGAAAAACAAGGAGCGCCACAGCAGCTTGATTGAAATTAGAGTTGTTAAAGATGTCAAAACGAACGCGGCTCATTTGGAGGAGCCCCTGACAACACGAACATGGATGTTCGCAGATTGTTACACGGGCTCGACAACGCTCTAAAAAGCTTGGTTAATTATGCATAGATTAAATTATTAAGATATATACATACAGTGCAGCTCAGAAATATTGAGTCGTTCTTTATATGTTGCTTCCAATTATAGACTTTTCTTGTAATCTTTTAAAAATCTCAACACCTTTCCAGAGTTTTTTTTTGTTTCAAACATTCACTGCTTTTTCCTTCATTTTCAGGACAATATCTGGCCTTATCTAGATGAACATTTTCTTGCTTGTCAAGCCACCTGAATTCAAGGGATAAACCAATGTGTTGTTTAGCAAAGAAGACATTTATTAACTGGATCTTTAGGCTGTTTTTTAACCAGCATCTGTTAGAGATTCCCAATTTGTTTCTTTTTTAAATGAATCAATAAAAATACTAAAGTTAATAATATAAACAACTCAGTCAATGGTCTCAGGGGAAGAGCCAGACTGATTCAAAACTCTCAATGAAGTACCTCCCCCAGATTAGTACTGGGGCACCCTCCTAGAGCCAGGCAAAGGCTGGGGGGAACTCGCCCGCTGAAGCCCGGTTGTTGAGCTTTGGCTCCCAGGGCTCGGCTGGGTACAGCCAGGGGAGGCAACCGGAGGCCACCTCCATATGTGCCAATCACCTCTGAACCAGAGGAGTCTGATTCCATATGTCATAATCTGGTTTTTGGGTCATGTAATGTAACTAACCTTTAACTAATGTTAGCAATATTTGCTTTTACCTGTAATGGTCTCTTAATATAGAGGCACTGGAAATACATTTCCAAGGTGCTCCACACTTCTGGTCTGCTGTCAGCCATATTGGATTAAAGAATTGTGTGCACTTACAATGACTGGTCAGTAGGTGGCAATGTGTGGAGTGAAACACTAGCTCAATGCATGTATCTACAGCGGTACCCCCTGTATTCGCAGGGGTTAGGGACCACAACCGCTTACGAAAAGCTAAAATCCAAGAAAAACACTTAGAATTGCCTATTTTATTAGTTGAAACACCAAATATACCCTAATATTGTCATAGTTCTCAGTTTTGGGTGTTTGGGCTTTGAGTTTGAGTTTTTCCTTCCACTACATTTTTTCACCCTTTGGACTCTTATGTTTGGTTACTCATGTCTGTGTTCATCCCTTATTAATTTTCTTAAGTTCCTATTTAGACTTCTCCATTATTAGTCCATGTTAGTTCTGTTATATTCAATTCCTCTTTCTAGTCCCTCTTTAAGGAATTCTTCCTTGTTGGTTTATTTCCTCATTTCTGTTTTCTTCACTCTAGTCCTTTCCAGTTTCTCTTAGGTTTATAGTTCTTATTCCTTATAGTCCTTATTCCTCTCTAGTACAGTCCTCTGTTTTAGTCTTATGTTTTGCTCTTGGTCTTCCTCTCAGTTTTCGTAGCCATTCTGCCTTCCGTCCCAGCTACTGATTGTTTCCTCCTGGTCTCTCCCTCTCACCTGCAACTGCTTCTCCTAATTAACCTTTAGCCAGCTCCCTGTCACTTACACACCTCCTCAGTATACTTAAGCCTTCCTCTGGCTGTCACTACTTGCTGGTTTGTTGTCATTTTTCCCTGTCTGGTTCCTGCCTTCCCTGTCCAGTTCCTGTTTTTCCCCGTTGCTGCATTTTTTGATCCTCCTCAGTTTGTAAGTTTATAGTTCATTGATTAATTAAATTCTAAGTTCTGTATTTTGATGCATTTGGGTCCTTTATAAAAAAACATGACAAATATGTACAATGGGAACTGTCTTTGGACTCTACTGCAGGAGCTAACATCTACGGTCTTCCTTATCTCTACTTTTGGGGGTACAGCCAATCAGCGCCAAGGAAAACAAATGGCACTCCTGGATTGACTACTTTAACAAGAGTATATTATCTAGCATTGTGTCTAGGTATTTCAGCTTCCAAAGCTGCATTTTCTTTCAAATGTTTTACACATGCGCTGTGGAAAAATCCTCAAATACATTAATTTTCCAAAACTAATTTTGATTTACATTCCACCCAAAAATTTATGAAAACTAAACTGTGAGTATTCACGGGTCCACTGTTCCATTAACAGCCACACGCATACAAAACGTGTTTTTTTATTTTATTTTTTTTATTAGCAGTTCTCTGTAGTGAGCACTCTGTCAAAGGGAGTCCTCATCTACCTTTCAACACATTGTATATGTGCACACACACCCTCCCCAAACAGCTAAAGCCTACATACTGCTGTGGAGCTGTGTTGTAAATCTAGAAAAATCATAAAAGCCAGAGGAGATGTAAAGAAACATGGGAGCCAAATCAGTGGATTCTTCTTTCTAAGCTTAGCCGCCCCATCACCTGTAAAAACATTAACACATGGGGTTCAGTAAAATCTACCCAACGTCGTCTCTTAAGGTAAACCCTTTAAACACAGTTGCCTCTTTATGTGTGAAACAGACATGAAGCAGCATTAACATTCATGATGTTTGCAGGAACAGTTTAGGGTTGAAATATTCCTCTGAGCTCTGCAGGGTGGAAGCCTCAAAACGTCACGATTCAGTGTACTTCTGAACCAACTACTTAGGTTTAATCCATTAATGCCACCGCTCTAGTCCCACCGCAGAGAACACCCCCCCCCCCCTCCCCCCTCCTTCTGTTGGTCTAAACAAAGTACCCATTGTACCCGTGGCCTCATTCTTCCCGCTACTTTCCTTCAAGACTTCCTCCAACTTAAAATGGAACTGACCAATTTCTTAAAGTAATCCTATAACCGTTTTTTTGTGTTAATTAATCAGACATGATCTGCTGACTTGACTCCACTTATCTGAGTCATAAACTTGTGCATGACCTCATTATCCAGATGAACTCTTTCCTCCATAGATTTTTGGAGTTTCTCTAAATCAGAAACTTGGAGTCGGTACGTGAAAGGAATAAGATGTAAAAATGTACACCCCTCAAATTTGTCACATCACAACAGAAAATGTGAATGTATTTTACAGTGATTTCATCAATTGGAACCAACTCTAGGTAGTGAATATCTATGTATTTGTGGTGCGTATTTATGTTCTGATCCTTTTTAATGAGATACCACTAAACAAAATCCATTGCATCTGGTTGCCTTCACACACCACCTAATTAGTAAGAAGAGTCTACCTGTCTTTAATGTTATCTCGGTATAAATCCAGCTGTTCGGTGAAGGCTTCAGAGGTTTCTTAACATCACTGAACAAACGGCATCATGAAGACAGAGGAACACATCAGGACAGTTCAGGAATGAAACTGCCAGGCTGAGCAAGCAGAGCATTGATCAGACAATCAGACCAGAGGCCATTGGTAGCTTTGGACGAGCTGCAGAGATCCACAGCTCAGGCGGGAGAAGCTGTCCACAGAAAAACAGTTAGTCATGCTTTTTGTGTTTTTTGTGTGTTTTTTTTGTGTTTTTTTGAAAAAATGACATAATGACGGAAGAAGGTGTTCCAATCAGTGGAGAGTGAGATTAAACTTTATGGTCAACATCCAAAAAACTCTGCGAGGAGGAAAAGTAGCAGCACACATCAACATGAACACACCTTCCCAGCTGGTGGTGCCAGCATCATGCTGTGGGGATGCTTTTCTTCTGCAGAGACATTGAAGCTTGTACAAGTTGACAGAGATACAAATTCAGGGCAGCACAGGAAGTTGGAGGCTGTGGAAGACTGGGGCAGAGCTTCACTATCCAGCAGGACAACAAAACCTAAACATGCAGCCAGAGCAACAATTCAATGGATTATTTGTCATGTGTGAAACATCCCAGTCAAAGACCAGACCCGAGGTTCCAAAAGTACATTTTACACAACAAAGGAATAAAAACAGAAACGATGTAGCATAGCCTACATGTCGGGCCTGCAGTGAAACTTTATGAACTTTCTAATCCAGAGGTGTGTTTCAGTAACCCTTCGCTTGTACAGAGCAGAGTCATTTAAGGCCGTTCAAAAGGCTCTGGTACAGAGGTGCACGTATGATCTGGCGCATGTTACCTATGCATCTTCCCTGACGGCAATAAATGTCCCACAATGAGCAAATTTTGCTTTAAATCGCCAAATAATCTGCAGAAGTGCAGCAGCACAGACAGAACCATTGTTGTTGTGCTGCGTGCAGGTGAGTACTCAAGCGCAAAATTACGTGACTGACTTCATAACGATTTCCAAATGTTTTCGGTTTACATATACACGACTTGATTTTGCGTTTCTAAAGAGTTTGTCCCTGGATCCCAAAGCCAAACCGTCCTGGAATTGTCAAGTAAACGGGGCTTAAATCTATTTACGAATCAGTGGCAAGCCTTAAAGGTCTCATTCACAATCCCTGTACTTTACTCAAAAAGTACAGGGATCGACCCACTCAGGTAAACACACTTTGGACCTTGTACTGACATACGGTATTGAGTGTGAGGAAATAACAGTCCACCCACATAACCCGGTCCTGTCTGACCACTTCTTGATAACTTTTGAATTTACTTTAACTGACCATCTTAAATCTGAAAGAAAATTTCATTATAGTAGAACTTTATCAGACAATGCTGTAACAATTTTTAAAGAATCTGTACCATTCTTACTTTCCTCAGTGTCTCAGAGTAACACAGTGGATGGCAGCAATTCTATCTCTAACCCTTCAGAAATTGATGGTCTGGTTCACAGCGTTACGTCCTCATTGCGTTTGGCATTAGATAGTGTAGCCCCCTTAAAAAAGAAAATGGCTAGCCATAGGAGGCTGACTCCTTGGTTTAACGCAGAGTTGCGTACTTTAAAGCAGAATACTAGGAAGTTGGAGAGAAAATGGCGCTCTACACATCTAGAGGATTCCTATTTAACCTGGAATAACAGTCTACTGCTGTATAAAAAGACCCTTCGACAAGCTAGAACAGCATATTTTTCATCATTAATAGAGGCGAATAAAAACAATCCTAGGTTTCTATTTAGTACAGTTGCCAAACTTACACAGAGTCATAGCTCTGTTGAGCAAACTATTCCCCCAGCTCTTAGCAGTGATGATTTTATGAGATTCTTCATAAATAAAATAAATTTTATTAAAAATAAAATCATTGGCACCCTCCCAAACATGATTACTTCTTCCTCAGTAAATGAGTCAGTATCGGAAAGAACTGTAGAACCTCAGTATTGCTTAGGCTGTTTTGATTCAGTCGAGCTTTCAGAATTATCAAAAATATTAGCCTCATCTAAACCTTCAACTTGTATTTTGGACCCAATCTCAACCAAATTATTTAAAGAAGTGTTCCATTTGGTTCCTGGCCCCATTTTGGATATGATGAATCTATCCTTAGTAAACGGATACGTACCACAGGAATTTAAAATAGCTGTAATTAAACCTTTACTCAAGAAACCTTCCCTTGATCAAGATGACTTAGTGAATTACAGACCTATATCTAACCTTCCTTTCTTATCCAAAGTCCTTGAGAAAATAGTTGCTAATCAAGTCTGTGAACATCTAAACAGTAACGAGCTGTTTGAAGAGTTTCAGTCAGGTTTTAGAGTTCATCATAGCACTGAAACAGCACTGGTGAAGGTTACTAATGATATTCTCATGGCCTCAGATAATGGACTGGTGTCTGTTCTGGTTTTGTTAGATCTCAGTGCTGCTTTTGACACAGTCGATCATAATATTCTCTTAAAAAAGGTTTGAAAATGTTGCAGGGATCAAAGGAACAGCACTAGGCTGGTTTAAATCATATTTGTCTGATAGATTCCAGTTTGTTCATCTAAATGATAAATCATCTTCACTCTCAAGGGTTACTTGTGGAGTTCCACAGGGTTCTGTCCTTGGACCAATTCTTTTCACCATATATATGCTTCCAATTGGTAGAATCATTAGACAGCATGGGATAAATTTCCACAGCTATGCCGATGATACACAACTATATTTATCCATAAATCCTGATGAACCCAGTCAGTTAGGTTAGGTAGATTACAGGCATGTCTGGAAGACATAAAAGCATGGATGACCCTAAACTTTTTGCTTTTAAATTCTGACAAGACAGAAGTTGCTGTCTTTGGACCAGAAGTTCTTAAACAGAAACTGATTAGTCAATCACTTCATCTGGATGGCATTAAATTGGCCCCCAGTAATAACGTAAAGAACCTCGGCGTTATTTTTGACCAAGACATGACATTTAAATCCCATATTAAACAGGTTTCTAGGATTTCTTTCTTTCACCTCCGGAATATTGCTAAAATTAGAAACATCCTGTCCAGGAGTGATGCTGAGAAACTAGTTCATGCATTTGTTACCTCAAGGCTGGACTACTGTAATTCTTTACTATCAGGAAGTCCACAAAATGCCATTAAAAGCCTTCAGTTGATCCAAAATGCGGCAGCAAGAGTTCTGATGAATATTAAAAAGAGAGATCACATTTCTCCTGTTTTAGCTTCCCTTCATTGGCTCCCTGTTAAATCCAGAATAGAATTTAAGATCCTTCTTCTTACATACAAAGCCCTTAATAATCAAGCTCCATCATACATCAGAGATCTAATTGTTCCATATGTTCCTAAAAGAGCACTTCGCTCTCAGACTGCAGGTTTACTTGTAGTTCCTAGGATCTCTAAAAGTAGAATGGGAGGCAGATGTTTTAGTTATCAGGCTCCTCTCCTGTGGAACCAGCTCCCAGCTTTAGTCCGTGAGGCAGACACTCTGTTTACTTTTAAGGCCAGGCTTAAAACTTTCCTTTTTGATAAAGCTTATAGTTAGAGTGGCTAAGGTCATCCTGAGCTATCTCTGTAGTTATGCTGCTATAGGCTTAGACTGCTGGAGGACAGACTTACCAATTTTCTTCACTCTGCTACTTCCTTTTCTCCTACGACTCTCCAGTTGTATTACAGTACATTCTGTTATTTCGACTGTTAACTTTGTGTTCTCTCAGTGTTTTTCTCCCCATCGAAGATATACCTGGTCTGGTATCCTGCTTGGCTGCAATGCCCTGTTGGACGGGGGGCATCGACTGGGATGATCCTCTCAGTAACTGAACATCCACTGTGTCCTGTCATCAACTTTTTACTTTCTGTAACATAGAAAGTTCTCTTATATCGGATCTTCTGTTCCTTCTGTGTTCTGCTCTGTCTTCTCAAACCCCCAGACGGTCGTGGCAGATGGCCGCTCCTACTGAGCCTGGTTCTGTTGGAGGTTTCTTCCTGTTAAAGGGGAGTTTTTCCTCTCCACCGTCGCTACATGCTTGCTCAGTATGAGGGATTGCTGAAGGATTGCTGTGGTTGGAAATCTGCCCAACCTCACGCCAATGACTGACGCAATCTGCTGGGATTCCTTAAATAGGAAACTTTTTAACTGATTGGAATGTTTGTATAAATGTATTGAAATGACTTCTTGTTAAGTGCCTTGAGATGACATCTGTTGTGAATTGGCGCTATATAAATAAACTGAATTGAATTGAATTGAAAGTTAGTTGAGCTGAGTTGCATCTACATGCATGAAGATTTTCTCCATCCCTCATTACCTGCACTAGCTGCAGAAGGGAAATGTATGGAAAAACGAGTTAGTCAGGAAAAACTCAATCCCCTCTACATCACAGAGAAAATTAGTATTAATGTCCCCTTCCATATGGATAACCGCCCACGGGAAGGCTGTACCGATTTTGCAGCCAGGAGAGAGCAGAGCGCATCTCTGCTAGTAGAAGCTAACCGTTAGCAACTCCACAACATGGCGGAACACATTCAGGCTTGTGTTATTTGTGAAAATAACATGTCAACGTAGCTTTTTTTTACCCAGGAAAGAGAAGCTGAGAAGAAACTGTTGGAATTTGTCTTTGGACCACCACCAGCAAAGTATAACGCTAAGTTAGTTCTTTGTACTAAGGTGTCACGTTGCCTTTTGCCAATCAGAGGCAAGATGTTTGCACATCATGAATATAAATGAGTAAGACTTGTAATCCTGTCGTTTTCCGCCACCCACTCCTCTGACATACTTCAACGCCTTGAAACAGGAGCGCCAGAGCATTTTATCCATAGAAAACGACTTACAAGGCATCCATTTATATTAAAGAGCACAGTTATTGAAAAATGACCTTTAAATTTATGGTCAGACGCTCGCCAACCAATAGGATGGAGCTTGAGCTATTTTGCAAAGAAGAAGGGGCCAAATCAGTCTGTAGAAGAACTGGTAGAGCGACAACCCAAAAGACCTGCAGCTGTAATTGCTGTAAGATGAAAAAATAAGAACAAGGTCTGGAGATGATGATACTTGTGTAAGGCGTGGTAAACTGGGTGTTTGTCATCATGTGGGCATCTTCATCCACAATTTTCCCTCTGATTTAGACCTATATGACAGCTCTCGGGGGCCCAGCAGGAAATTCCAGCATCCTAACACCATCTAGGTTCTGACAGCCTCCCCCTTTTTTCTTCAACTAAAAAGCGCATTAGCGATATTTCTTATCATACCGACAGCATCAATTTGCGCACAGCCTCCCCTTTGACACATTTGCCTTTGCCCCCATGAGAGGAGCGGCCATAAATTCACTGCAAGTGTCGACACCAGTGAAATACGCTGTTGCCTCAATTAGCCGCTCAGATCTTGTGTCAGAGCCACGGAGGACAAGACGGGGGAGGATGGGGGGGGGGAGTGATAAGCTGAGACAAAGTCATTTACCTGTGGGGCCTCGTACTGTCTCGCCATATCAAGAGCCTTTACACAAACGTGCCTCTGGCTCTTTTAACAGAAATCCGATTGAAATGCAGGCCTGGGGCCGGGGAATGAACCTCTGTTACCCGGGTCAAAGCTGACATGGAGCAGAGGGGGGAAAGTTACAGCTGATGCAGTGTTAGATATTCTCAGAAAACTCGGCAGGAGGAAAAAAAAAAAAGGTTAAGGAGCATTCTGGTGCTGGATCTGCGCTCAGGGGTGTCCTGCGGCCCGGAGGAAGAGGCGTGGGCAGAGAGGGGGCAAGCGTTTCTCCCTGCTACCCCCTAGCCAGCCCTCCTCCAACTGCCATCTGATGTGAGGTAACATGTGAGGGCGAGCTTCCATCTGTCCGTGGTGTACGGCAGCAGAAGGTGCAGCTAATGAGGCTTGATTTGCTGCTGCACCTGCCTCCAAATCTGGGGGGGGGCGGTTGGTGGTGGTAGCTTCGAGAGCGAGGTGTTTTAGTGTGTGTGTGTGTGTGAGCAGGGGATGTTCCATCTCCACCTACTCCTCCACCCCCATCTCCCCTTCAAGGTGTAATCATTGGGTAGCGTGTATGGGAGCGCCTGCAGGTTGATGGATCCTGGGAATTCATTAGGAAGAAGGTGAGGCCTTTGGGTTGGAAGGACCTTTTGACCTGCCTGCAAATGCGTTAGAAAACCGAGGACAATTCAAAGGGAGAGGCTTATCTCTGTTTTAGCCGGCTTTTGTTATAACTGAACATTTTGGTTTTTCATTTTGCCTATTTAGCGGACTCTTTCTGAAATGAAACGCCAGATTTGGCTGAAATTGATGCTTTTTAAACAAAAAAACTTTTATCTTTTATTAATATTTTTACCTGTTTTTTAAACTGGATGGTGTCAGGAGGGAAGTAGTGTGACCACATGTTAAATGCGAGATGTTTATCCCCATTCACTGTTCCCTGTCACAGATATTATTTGACACAAGAGCTCTTCAGAGACCAGTTATTCCAAGCCATTGAATCCAGACCAAATGCAGCCATTTTTTTTTGTTAAGTTTATCTTCCCTTATCATGAATCTGACACAGGAGGAAAGATCTCCGATTAGATCTCCAATAAAAGCTTAATGTTTAGGGTTGAAAGTAAACCTCCACCACCGTCTTGAAGCTGTTGCAGTATCCAACAGGTTTTCTTGGAGGACTTTTCTCTATTTTTTACCAACCATTTTCACTTTCTAGTCCTTATTCAGGAAAAGTCTCCCCACAACATGTTGCTGCCACCATTTTTTTATATTTAGCCACAGAGGATGATGTTCTTCGGGTTGATGGTATAATATTATTGCTAAATTGGCCTAAGTTGAAAGACCCAGACTTCTATCTCCCAGACACTTGTGCCAGCTTCTCTGGGGGAATCCCAAGGCGTTCCTGGGCCAGCCTAGAAACATAGAGCCTCCAGTGTGTAGTCCCTCCCTTCCTCTGGGTCTCCTCCTGGTGAGATGTGCCTGGAACACCTCACCAGGGAGGCATCCTAACCAGATGCCTGAGCCACCTCAACTGACTCCTCTCGGTGTGTGGAGGAGCAGTGGCTCTACTCTGAGCCCCTCCTGGATGACCGAGCTTCTCACCCTATCTCTATGGAAGAGCCCAGACACCCTGTGGAGAAAACTCATTTTAACCGTTTGTATCCATAATCTTCTTCTCTCGGTCACTAACCAAAGCTCGTGACCATAGAAACTTAGATCAACCAGTAAATTGACAGTCTCTCTTCACCACAACAGACCGGTACAGTGCTTGCATCTCTGCAGACACAGCACTAATCCGCCTATTGATCTCCTCCTCCGTTTTGTTTTCGTGAGCAAGACAGGATAGAGGTCTCAGACATAGATTATTGGTTTGGTAATGTTTTGTATATGCCAGAAAGTTGTATTTTAGTCTCATTTAACCACAGCACCTTTTTTCACATGTTTGCTGTGTTACCTTTTTAAATGGGGTTTTGTAAAGATTTTTATGATGCTTCCACCTTCATTTTTCAGCACAGGGATGGTGTTTTCAGGCTTTTGTTTGGTGTATTTCGAGGTAACCAAACGCCTGGCACCTTTCAGATTTATATTTGTGAAAAAACCTTGAGTCACTTTTCTTAACCTTGATCTAAACTAATAAAATGCATTAAACTTGGCAACTTGAAAAAAGAGTTGGTAGCTTCGGGGCATGAATACTTTTGCCAGGCATTGTATCACATAAAGGGTTAGCACTACATTATTTGTTGTGGGGAATATTTTTTGGAGGGTAGAGAATCACTCCCCAAGGCTGCACTCTTATACAATGATGTGAAGCCACAGCGAGGAAACCTTCTATACAAGCTGAAAAATCCAGAGGGTGATGTCCCCCCCGACAAAGATGGCTGCCACTCCAGATGACTTTCAAATGAGAGAATCTTTGCATACAGTAGATAAAAGCTTTTAATTAATTTTTTGGGAATATACTTCCCAATAGTATTGACAACCATTTTAAATTTTTTACATTTTGTAATGTTAAAACCACACATTTACTTTTGTGGAGATTTTATGAGATGCAACAACACAAAGTAGTACAAAATTATGACATCAAAAATGACACATGGTTTTAAACTTTCTCTTTTCTTTTTGCAAGTAAGTTTGACATGCATTTGTATTCAGCCCTTCTGCACTGGATTTAGGTCTGGACTTTCAGCCATTCTAACACATGAACATGCTTTGATAAAAACCATTTCATTGTAGCCAATTGAAGAAAATCCTCCCCATGGCATGATGCTGCCACCACCATGTTTCACCATGGGAATGCTGTGTTTAGGGTGATGTGCAGTGTTCTTTTTCTGCCCCAAATAACATTTTGCATGTTGACCAAATATTATAATTTAGGTCTCTTGTGACCTTAAACATGTTGGGAAACTATAAACAAGAACTTGTATCACACTTCCATACAGACCAGGTTTGTGGAGAGCACAACCACAGTAGTAGTTTTTCTTCCTTGATATTCTCCCACCTGATCTAAGCAACTCCTCCAGAGTCACCATGAGCCTTTTGGATAATTCTCGGATTATTGCTCTCTTTGTGGCACCATCATGCTTTGTGGAGGCTTTTCTTCAGAAAAACTGTCCAGACTTGGGGGTTGAGTGCACAACAAAATTCAGATTTTTATTTTAAATCTAATATCATTTTCCTTCCATTGCAACACAGCTATTCACCATCTTGCATCATCCTGGGAAAACACAGTGAAGTTTGTGGCTGTAATGCGGCAAAATGAAGAAAAGTTGATGGGATACGTCAAACATGAGGACAGATGGTTTTCTATAAGGCTGTTTTGCTCACTGTATTTGCACATTTCAAATGAGCTTAAAAGTATCTGACCTAACAGAAAAAGCTGTTTTATTAATTGCAGCCTAATGTCACCCCGTCTCCTCTTTAGATGCTCAGAAATGCTGCAATGAATCAGAGCTTAGTCACCAAAAGGAATCAGAAGCTGAGAGAGGGGAGCATAAATCTAAGCCTGGTGCTGAAATTACGAGCCAGCTCCATGGGAAAAGAGTTTATGCTGCAAATCTGAGAGCACTGATCATCCCATCGGGCTCATTTGTTTACTTTCAAATTCCCTCTTTTGTGGGTTTGGAATTAGAGCTATGTTTGTGCTTGCTTTGGCCCGAGGATAGAGGGTGGGGGGTGGATGAGGGGGAATCACTTGAGATGTGATTAAGAAAATTTATACTGCCCTCTACTGGCAGAAACAATGATCACTTCTTCATGTAAATGTTAAACTATTACTGCATTCATCAGTGGAATACAGTTCAGAATCACTGATGTCCAGCTAAGCATGATGTAAATCTTCATTTGACTTTTTTCACAGGACTCATACAGAGAATGGTCTCTTCTCTATGCGTCTATAACAGTTGTTTCCCCAAAAGCCCATTGGTTGCATGTGCATGTGTGCATGGGATCAATTTATGAGAAGAGAAGGGAAAGGGAAGGAAATAAATTGACACTGAATCCAGAATTAAAAGCAAACAATTGTTAGCTTAAAAGGGAGCTTTATGCTCCAAGCAGGTAATTGTCCGGAGCTTTAATGACCGATGCAGATCGTTCATTAAAGCCCTGCATAAATCCCATATGTCTTCCCTCTTGTGTGTGATGGTGCTCCAGTCTTTGCGGCTGACGTGAGTCGGATCTTCAGGCAGGTGGCTGGGAAATGGAGGCAGATGGGCCGAGTGTACGCCACCGCTGAAATCTGTGAAGTTCTCTCTTCAGTTTCAAGCTGCACCGATGGGCCCTTGAATTATTACCGGGGCCCCCCTATTCATAATTAGCCCGGGCCTGGTGGGGACCAAAGCCCCACTAATGATGCCTTTGTTGCCGCTGATCTGTGCTGCACAATCAACAAGAGGGAGGGGGAATGTATGACTGAGAGGAGCGGTCCCACATTGAGCGATAACGTGCCTTTAGGGCAGCCTCTCTAAAACAATCACGCATGGTTTCAGCTCTCCCCTCGTTAAAGATGAGTGTTCACATGGGGCGTGAGACTCAGTGTGTGTGTATGTGAGAAAGAAAAGCTTGTAAGTCTGCAGAAATGCCAGTTCCCACAGGCATTATTGGATATTTGGTTTCATAGGCCTGTGGTCTCCATTTGTTAAAGATGCCTTTAAAAAGCCACAATCAACCTGATTTCTTTGACTTTATTTGTCACACTTTTAGCTTTCCATCAAAAAGTTCTCAAATTACTCTCAAAGTTGCATATTTCTGACTTTTAAATATACATATAGAATGTGAATTTTTCTAAACCAGAACAAATGATGAGTTGTGCTTTTGATTTCAGCTTTTTATTGACACAAGCAGACCTCTTAGAATGAAAGTAGAGCTGGTGTCAGGTTGTGCTTATATTTCTTCACAGTACACGATGTCTCAGCTGGTGACAACATGTGCTTGAATGAAAAGGAACAGTTTTAACTTGAAACCAGAGCTCAGGTATGTGCAGACGAAGACTGTAACCTGAGCGGACAGATGTGTCTGGAACAGGAGATTTGTTCTATTCAGCAACAATTAATTGTGGAATATTTCTGAGTAAGTTGTTTTAAAAATGTAAATTTAAAAAGTGAAAGTGAAGAAAATGGATTTTACAAGAATGTTAAAGGCAAAGGTGTAGTATGACCCACCACCCAGGGTGGCAAGAATGTTGGGAGGTCATCAGCATTACCTATCAGTTGTCTTTGGGCTTGTCATACCACCCCCACCCTATCACACTTCCTATTTTAAACACTTGATGACACTGTTTAAAATACACTGGTGGCATTCTCAACACAAGCCTAACTACGAAGTTTCGGCATACAAGTGTTGCTTTTTACTCTAAAACCGAACCGCTCACAGTGGCAGCATGGCGGAGTACCTCTGTCTTGTTAGTTTCGATTTATAGGCTTTTGTTTATCTTTCTTTTGGTTGAGGTGTTGCTTTTTTGAACAATTATTCCATCTGGGCACCTGGAAGGATTTTTGATCTTAGCTTTTTACTTTTGGACAGTTTTTATGATCTGTAACCATGGCATCAAGGTATTTGTTTGTACAACTGGGAGCAGCTGATGAACATCTCAACAGATCAAACAATACCTGAACTATGACCTCAAATCCCAGAAGAGTTGAAAAGGACACTTCATGGATGGAGAACAGAGAGACAAGGAGGAAGTTCAAACCGTCTCTCAACGTCTCTCTGCCCAGCTTTCTAACCATGCGGCCAGACAGAGATTTAAAGAGGAGCAGCAAGTAAATGAGGTGGAATAGCAGTGCTTGTCAACAACTGATGGTGCAATCCATGACATTGTACTGTGAAATATTGTCTCTGCTCCCTGGATATTGAGCAGTTAGCATGGCAACAGTCTTCAGTCAGAGACCTCTTCAGATTTATTGGAAGACTGACTGCTACCGGAGATTCTGCCTGCACAAGCCTCACCATCTGCAACGATGTTTTGAAAATACTTGGATGATATGAGCTACAACATTAAAGTTCCTTTGGGATTGAATTTAGCTTATAGAAGTCTCTGTAACTTTCTCCAATAATTATCTCTGTATTTCTATTTGACCATGCAAAGGTTTGCAAAAATGAATAAGAGTTAGGGTCCCTGTTCATGAGGACGGAAAACGTGAGAATAAACCAAATGTAAGGATGTAATAAGTGGCATCAAAACTGCCACAGTTTCATTTCATGACAGTCGTTAGATAAAAAAGCAACAATTCATCCAAGGACAACATTTCCGTTGTAATCTATTGTTTTGCTTTTCATGCATAGAAGTCGGCAAAAATCTAGAGCGAACACCATTAAACTCAGTAGTAGTTTCCAAGTGCTAATTGGTCAAAAACAGGCCAAAACAAGATGGTTAATTGCTGCGGTCAGCAGGTCGAGTAGAGCCTGCAGTTGGCTCAGTAACAGACATGCTGCTTTTAGTGTGACAGCTACAGCTTTAAAACAGCATTTATAAGAGAGATGGATGTCGAGCGCTTATTTTTTTCAAATTTTTCTTCGTTTTAAACGAGGCTGGAGTTCAGCAGTCTTCATTCAATCGGCTGGCCAGCAGTGCACAGCAGCAGGAGAGGTAGAGTCAGCACTGCATCGCACTATGCTCCGTTCAGCTGCAGAACATACCAGTCACTATGGCAGTTTCTGTGACTTCTCATTAAAAGCACACTTTAAAATATAGGGGAACTTCTGGCAGTTTTGAAATAACATTTTAGAAATTTCTTTGAAATGAGAATGTAATAAGTAATGTGTGTAAATACTGATAAAACATATACTACTCATAAATACCCACCATGATAATAGTTCCTCCAACAATGACTGATGTGAACCTCAGATCTAAAAGACATGCATTACAATTTGTGTTTTCTTCATTTACAGAGATTTTATTTATCTTAGTTGTGATATTTCTAACTTGGCTTCATGCCTATTCCTGCCTCTAATAACTCCCTTATGGTTGTGATGACTACGGCCCAGGATAACCCTTCACCTTATGTTCACTAAATTTACAGAGTTTTCATTTGCTGTGGGTGGCACTCCTTTACTGTCTCAATCAAGCAAGTTATTTATGAAAGTTATTTCTCGATAAATCAGCTAATGAGCTTTTATTATCAATCCATCAGAGCAAATCACATTTGTATTCAATATCACTGTAAGTTACAAAACAATCAAATTAATTAAATAGCAACAGCTTTATCTAAAGAATGTAACTGCCTGTGCATGACTTTTGATTATTGCTGCACTCCACTAGTTTTAGAGCAACTAGTTCACTTTCTAATGAGTTAATCATTGAATTTTGAATAACAAAAATAAATATTCAGACATTGTTGACACTATCATCCAAACCTGTTTCCCAATAAATCATCTTAAAAAAATACAGTTAATAATTTCATATTTTTTATTTGTTTAGCCATTTTATCTATGTAAGCTCAGATGAAACAGATTATATTTTCCTAACCTTAAAATTTGCTTCTGCTTAACAGCGCACCCTTCAGTTGACAAGCAGCATTACATTCCTGATATATATACATTTCTAATATGATCTGAGAATTGTAACACATTTCTGCCTGTGCTGATATACCAGCAGTAGTAGATTTTAAACCTTATGGCCCTTTTTGTTCAAATAGTTGCTTTCTTAGTTCAGTAGTGGTTTCAATCTAATCTTTTAGGTCTCTGCACTGCTTCTTTTTTTTTACTGTTTATATAATACAAGTCAATAAAACTGCTCACATTTTTGTCAGATTTCAGATGAACACGCAGCCTCCTCCGCCTCAATGTGCCTGGGTTTCTTTATTTAAAACACACAAAAAACAGCCCACTCCCACAAAAAGTGCTGCAGCGAGGAAAGGTCACGCTTAGCTTTGTAAATACCTCTTTATTCCTCCAGGCCATGATCGGTTCTTCTGCCATCTTAAGAGAATTTGGTGAAAAGAATTTAAGACCTATTTAAGGGTTTCATTTGGTTTCAAAAATTTTATTTATTTTGCCATTTTACATACTGTGTATAGTTGATTGTTTTCTTCAGAGTGTGCTCTTGAAAATGGCTACTAAAAAGAGACTAAATATTTTTTTGGCAGCGGTTATCATGTTGGCAACACAGTGGCATTGGCATCTGTCTCTGGGTTCACGGTGGTGAGGAGGAGCTGGAGGAGGGAATGGATTTAGTCTTTTGCTCTTGTAGGATCAGCCGAATGAAATCACAGTGAAATCTCTAATGGATCCTAGCGTCTCGCTGAGATGATGGCGAGCCTAAGTGCCCCTTTGTCTGCTTCTGCAGAATCAGATCAAGAATGAGGTGTTTGGTTAGTTGGAGGATTGTGTGGGTGAGCAAAATGCAGCCGAGGACGAGGACTATTCAAAAGGGGGGTGGATCCGAAAGTCCAAAAACTTGGCCTGTTTTCAAATGAAAGTGTATTTATGCATTTATTAGAGCGCTTAGGCAGCCTGTGTTGAGCGATTGCTCTCCTCCCCCTGGTTAAGTCAAGCTTTGAACTAACACATTATAAGATTTTCATTCCATGAATGCCAAAGTGCAGGGTAAATGAAAATGATATTAATTTTCTCAGACTCAATAGACATTTCAGTAATATTGGATTTCAAAAGAGCAAAGACAATCCAAAACTTTGTATTTATTTATAACTTAAAACAGGGCAAACTTCTGAGTCTCATACCAAAATCTAATAGACCTTTTGGTATTTTTTTATAAAAGCTAACAAAAAACTGTTCTACCTTTTGATAAATTTCAATGAAACTAGATAAAACAGTCAATACAGTCAATATTTGCTCACTTCATTATAAAATCCAGAGTTTTGTCCAGTCCAAATTTATCTCTTTAAAGTTCTTATTGTCCACTGATACGTATGCTCATAATTAGCGTTGGCGTGTTTTGTGTTTTTATAAATACAAAGCCGAAAAATGTTTTTTAAATAATTCATTTTTAAGCAATCCATATGATAACATATGAACGTATGCAGGCTTATAAATCCCTGCTGAATCCTATTTTCCGTTTTTATGTGAAGCAGGCTGAGTACAGCTTTTTATTTAGCTTAATTTTGCTCCAGAGTCTCGTGAGTTAGGTGGTGCTATTCTTCGTATTGTAGGGTGTATTTTGCTACAAAATGCTACTGAAAGCTCTTTTTGTGGCTCTGGGTGATTGTTTCTCTCTGTTTTGAGTTATTTAGCAGAAGTTAACTGGCTAGATTTTATTCAGCTTTAATGAGGCTTTCCACAACAGTGGAAAAAGTTAGTCTGCATCTGTCTGTCTTTACAGCTCATTAATGACCATATTTAACCATTAGTTAGCATTAAGCTAATACCATTAGGATGTTATGTGTGGCTTTAAAAAACATACCATATTCAAAAATCTACAATGGCAATTTTGGGTTTCTCTAACCACCAAGTTTACTATTTTGCTATTTAATTATTATTTAAATGTCAGTCCAAACTATTTGTAGCTCTGTTGGCTGTTTCACCCAGTGTTTAAGTCCTGTACAGCTGACTAGCTTTTATTTAGCATTCAATGTTGCTTTCCATTATAATGAGGAGAATTGTATGTATATAATTACATTTCGGTGACTAATCACCATGTCTAGCATTTAGTTACCATTAGTGTGTTTTGTGAGTGTTATTCAGTAAATGCTAATCTCAAAACAATTCGGCCTTTATGTAAGGTAACTAACTATATTTTTAGGATTTAACTTTGCTGTACAGAAAGTAAAAATAAGCAACTTTTAGATGGCCAAACTGTTCCTGGAAGTTTTACATTGTTCTTGAACCTAAAATCATTACTGGAAAATTTAGATTATCTCAAACCTTTATGTTTTTTTGTTTTTTGGGGGCTTTTTTTATTTTATTTAAGTCGGGTTGCTTCCATTTTGCCATGTCTTCCAGGCCATGTGGTCTAAAAATTCAACCTTTGAGGAACCATTGCTTTTGAAGCTGATTGTTAAGATGTTGTTATAGTTGTGTGAACCCTGTGAAATTAACAATGTCTGAGCAGCACAGCTCACTGGTTGCATTGAGACTAAGATGTAGGAAGTCAGCTGTGGAGAAGCCCTTCATGGATCTTTTTTTTTCTTTTTTGGGAGGGCTTGTTGGAGAGGCTGTTTGCAGGCAATTCTTTGAAACCCTGTTGTCTCACAGATCAGAGTAGAGAGCACTCAGTGATGCAATAAACTGGTGAAAAGAGGACATTGCTTGGATTTGCGGGATTGTTTCTGATCGCTTTTATCACAAGATTCTCCCAGCTTTGGATGATATTGGTTCTATTTAGAGTTGAGTTTATGAAAAGATAGGAGTCCACAAAGTTCCAGATAAAGTCCGGCTTCTCTGGTTTTTATGCCACCTGGAAAACGCAAACATTGTGAAGACTTTTCAAAGAAATCTAAAAATCCAGAAGGTGAAATGTGTTATCCCTTGTTTCCCTACACACACCTTCTATTTGGCCAGCCTCCACTGTAGCTAATAGTTGAAACTCCTCCACTTCTTCCTGTTTCATCCCATCCAGGTGCATAGCGGGAATGCTGCCATGTATGTCCCTCGGTGCACAACAGTACAGCGCAGCTGTGGAAGCCACCTAAAATTTGATTCCTCTCGCCGTAGCCTGGCAACGGCGGGTATTAGCGCTCGTAAGCTAGATGGGTGCAGTTCTGGTGCCAGAGGCAGGATGGGCGCCTGGTTGCAGCTCATTGGCAGATGACATTGAGTGAAAGCTGGCATTCTGAGATTAGGGGATCAGATGCTCACAGTGTTCCACACAGGAAGTAGTATAAAATGTAAAAATCAATGTCAGGAGGGCTTGACAGGTCCTTGTGTCATACATTACACAGCACATAAACCCACATCACATCCATATTTTCTTTTTAAATTTCTCTGTTACAAACATGCACAAGATTTGCAATGCCTGAAGTAAAAAATGCCACTAATGAGGCAATTAAACAATATAACAGACTAAACAATAGTTGCTCTGTTTCTGTCAACTTATCTCTGCTGGTTTTATTTCCTCCCAACATTTTTTGGCAAAATACGCTATAAGCTATTTTCATTATTCCTGAATTGTAAAACTCCTTTTAAGACTCTCCATTTCAAGTTCAAAATTCAAAGAGGACAATGTAATTTAAAGCAACCATTTAAGGCAACCATCTGCACTCTTAAAAGCATGTGCATATCAGTTTGTGGAATGGCTTGGACAAAGAAATTAAGCAAAATAAATAAAGAAAAATATATGTTTGCATAAATAAAATGAATAACCTAAAATGACCAAAAATGTTTTATTGTTAATTGATGTTAGCCTGTGAACAAGTTCTGATTAGTAGGTGATGTGACAGTAAATTTGCATATGTAGTTACATTGATATCTGTGTAGATATGCGTATACATGCATATCTACACAGATTGATATGTGTGTATGCATTGTATGCGCATGTATGTGTATTTATATATGTGTATAACAAATTATTTCAATCAAAAATTTGTATTGAAAAATTAGAGACAGGACAAGATAAGCCACTGCTTCTCGCTCTCTTGTTGGACATCTTTTGTTTTGATTTACAAATCATGTTGTTGAAAATGTTATGTTTTTAACATTTCTATTTCCTACATTTTTCCTAAAAGTGTAATTGTTCAGAAAGAAACAAAGAAGTTATAGTCATTATGAGGTGCACCTTCAGTGAAGACCACAACCTTTCATGGTTCAACCTGCTATGGATTCTGTTTTTATTTTGTTTACGTGACCTAATCCAGTGTTTTTCAACCTTGGTCCTCAAGGCACACAGCCCTGCATGTTTTAGATGTTCCCCTCCTTCAGCACACCGGATAACAACTGATGGCTGATTAACAGGCTTTCTCTGAACTGGAATCATCTGAAGCAGGTGCTAAAGCAGGGAAATATTTAAAACATGCAGGACAGTGTACCTTGAGGACCAGAATTGAAGAGAATTGACCTGATCTATTCTTCTGTGTTGTTGTTTACAGTCTTTCCGTCTATGCTAGTCTAGTCTAAGTATTTTTGAGGAATATTAGAGAGGTCTTAACATATATATCCTGCCTACTTAAAATAAAATGACAGTAAAAATGTTCCGCCCTTTGCCAAGGAGCAGTATGACAATTACTGGTGTCAAAATATATCTAATGTTAAATATTTATGTTTTTAAATACACTAAAATTGCAATGCCCCTCCCCCACTTGTTAATGTTCACTGCCACTCAGCTGCCTGAAATAAGGATGCTATACTTTTCCCTCGTTGAAAAGAAAGACAAATGTGGTTTTTGGGATTAATTACAAAAACCACACCATATCTCTGCTAAAAACGCAGAGATATGGTGTAGAAAACTAAAGAAGCACCAGCCATTGCTCCTAAGAAGTTGACGCTGTTTTAAAACCACTGTTGGTTGATAAAAGTACCTGAAGCATATCGATTAGGTAAAGAGCATAATGTGCAATAAGGATCTGATTTCTAAATTAGGTTGGCTTTTACTTTATTCTTTTGTTTAAGTCTATTCATCATCATCAAAGTAAAACATATTATAATAGCTGCAATCAATGTTTTATGTTATCTTAGCAGCAGAAGGAATAATTGCAACTTTTCTATTTCAAATATGGGCAAACAGATCATGATATACATCCTTGTTTTTTATAGTTATTCCATCATACTTTAGTAGTTTTACTTGCGGGAACAAAAAAGATCAATTTCCTGCTGTACTTTTGTGTGTCTTCCTCTGTAATAATGCTTTAAGCAGTAAGGAAATGTAATGCATTTTAGTTTGAAATGTGTCTGTGAAATACTGTGATCAGGGAAAGTTCAATTTCTATATGAACTAGTTCAAAGTTCAGTTCACACATTTTAAAATGAACTAGTGCAGTTCATAGTTCATAATTCACATTTTTATACTAAGTTCACAGTTCCAAAAATGAACTAGTTCATAGTTCTTTTTCCCCCAAAATGTTATGGTGAGCTAATACCCTCAAAATACTGGCATTTTCCAATTGTTCCCACCCATTCAGTCCTCAATTGTACCTAGTTGCAGCTTTTACCTCTACAGTATATTCTCAAAAACATGAGGAAATGACAAAATATGAAACCATCTGAGGTAGGAAACAAATGATGTATACCTACCTCAAAGTGCAGTATTCAAATCTTTATACTATCTATCAATTAAATCACTTTAATTTTTGTGAATTAATTTTCTGACTTGTTTGCCTAAAGAAAAAGAAAAGTTATAAAACTTGGGTCATAAAGTGCAACAATCAGCCCAAATGAATAAGCAAGGTTGCAATTCCTTAATTAAAGGAATCTGAATTAAAGATTTTTTCCAACCCAGATAATCACTAACCTTATCAAAAAAATCTTTTGGGTGGTCATACAAAGATGGCACTTTATTAATTGATGCCGAAGTAGTGTTGCTGCTGCATTCAGTGGAATTTGCCTGCGACTTAATAACAAGTGCTGCCAGATTTGATGTGTCCCCCGTTTTAACCATCATGACTTTAGCTTCTGTCTGGAAGGCCCTATGGAAATCTGGCATAACTTGAAAAAATTGAGAGAGAAACGCCAGAACAAGTGCGTTCACTATAACGTTAATCAGAATACAGTGAGTTCAGTTCATGTTCACCAAAAATATGAACGAGTTCATGAACTATCGTTCAATGAACTCGTCCAGGAACAACACTGACTTTGATATTGTGAAACTGTGGTAATTTTACTCTAGATTATCAGACCTTACTTTGTCCCAAGAGTCTTAGAATTAAAAAAGTTGAGACGAATATTATAAACAAGTGAGAAAGTCCAAAATATCTATGCTAACCATCCACAGTAGCGACTAGACCCCGCTGTAGGGTGACAGGATGTTCTCATGGAACTGCTTATGATCAGAATCTGACCAGAAATTTTGTCATATCTCTGATTTGAGTTTCACCCACAAAAATACACTTCCTGCTCAGCTGTGACCCTCCCATCTGAGGGTAATAGAAACCAAACGACACACCTCATATGGATTTAAAACATAAGCAAGAAACATCTCCACTTGCTTGAGGCCACAGAATGGGGGAAGGCAGCTCAACCCCCACCCCTCCAAAACGTATTGGCACACCACGCTAGCTTCTGCTTGCTAGAATACCAGATGCCTCACGCCACATGCTTCGACCACTTTGATTTCGTCTCTGTGCAGTTGTTGATCAGCTCCATCTCTGCTTGACACAACCTGCCTCCCGTCCTCCTCGAAACTTTCATCTTTTCCATGCCGGGCAGGCAGGCGGCTGCGGCTGTCTTGAGATGTCACACGGTGACGTGCAGTGTCCATCTGGTGCACGTTGTAATGGGGCTGCATGAATGAATGGCCAACCACTCCACTGCTTCCTTTATGAGTCTCAGCAGTGGCGCTGTCCAACTTTGATTCCCCAGTTATTAGGGAATTGAATTCCCCACTGCGGAGACGCCCAGAGGAGAGGAAGAGAAAGAGACGCACAAAAGGAGTGTGAAATCGGTGGCAGTGCTACAGAACATGCTGTACAGCCCACCACTGCTCTCTTCCTGGAGCCTCTTCTTCCTTTGTGAGTGTGTCTGTCAACACTTTTTCACTGCAACCAGTGCTCTGAAAGGGGGTTAACCCATTGAGAATTGCTCCAAAAAAGCCAATGAGTACTATAACAATGTTAAACTGTCATATCAAACTATCAGCCACTGGAAATGACTTTAATGTCCACAACTCAACCAATCACACTGGTCTGATTACGTTTTTGTAGTGCTCTTTTCATACATGAGGGAAGCAGAAATGGTTTATGTGGGAGAAATAATGTTAAAACAAAAAAAAAAATAGGAAACTGTAGATAAAAAACATGGACAGATGTGCTGTTGGTTTGAAATACTGAGGAAATGCAGTTGTGGTCATAATTATGGGGAAGAGACACTATATGTAGTCCTATGAATCAAAAGGATCACAGATTGAAAAAACCCAATGAGTCTTAAAACTAAAATCAGAATCAAAATGAATGAAATGGAAGTTGACTAAAATCGTCACTTAATTCAAAGATAAAGGTCTAGTAATTTCAATAGTAATAAGAAATAAGTATGGTGAATAAAATTATTTCAAAGGTATAAAGCCAAACTAACAGCGCAATAAATCTACAGATGCAATTACTTGAACAGGAATTCAGAATAAATTGGCTTATTTACTAAGAGTCAGCTAAAAATCAAAACTTAAAAGACAGTCTAATGCAGGGTTCAAATTACACCAAAGCTTTTGGGGGTGCCATATTTTTCATCCTGCACTGCAATTTCCCAATTCACCTGCACACACACACATATATATTCAATGGCACAACGGTCAATAACATAAAAAAATAATTTTGGTTCTTTCACAGTTTAGGAACAAACAAAAAGCAAAAAGGAATCCACATGCAGTCCAACATTTTCTGCCTTATCAAACCCTTTTTAGAAACAACAAATCACAGAGCAGCTTAGATCAGAAATCACCACCATCAAAACCAAAATATTTGCTAAACAAAGAACTAATGTCAGTCCAGTATATTATCTTACTTTAGATCAGTAGGGACCACAGATGCCACAAGACTAATTAGTGACCTAATATCTTTAATATTTTTTAATAAACCTAGCTCTCATTTGATTGGCAGTGTGCCCCTATTATTATACCAGCAGAAGCGTGGTGTGATTTGTGTGATTTAGCGCCGTGAAGTTTTTAGTTAAGTTCATTATGGCTGGGGGCTTTCTTAAAGCCATTTTTTCTTTTGCCACCATATATATTGTTCTGAAAGATGTATTTGTTTCTTGCATTAAATGACAATTTATTTTCACTTCTCTTTGAAATTTCACCTGCTCTTTTGTAAACCAAAAAATTTTCTTAGGTTATTCTGTGATTTACTGCTGACTTCTTCATTAACCCATTCTTTGGATAGATGCACCCCAGTTTTGATTTTCTTCACAGCTTACTTTTTTGGCGTATAAAACCAAAAAGCTCCAGTTTACATCTAGAAATGATGACAAAAACTTGAGTAAAACTTTGCCCAGTCTAATCCCAGGCAGTGTCCACGATGTTCCAAACGTGCTTGATTAGCAAGAACACAACACAGATTAGCATTAGCATGCTTGACATAGCCTACGTCAATCAAAACAGCGCCACCACACATGTATGGTCACAGAAGGAATGAAGTGAAAGTTATTTTCAGTTAACGTCAGTGTTAGAGAAATTTAATTTAAGAAATTTAACTCAAAGTGGACAAATTAGGTTTTTATTTAAATCTAATTCACATTGATTCTTGTAAAACAGTAGTGCAAACTGTATTGAAACTGGACATTTTAGAGCTCCTCCTTGGTGTGACAGTTGAGGTCCTTCAGGAGAGCCCCTTCCTTTAAAGGAAGCTGAGCTCCCCTTAGCTCCCCTGTAATTCGAACGCTGGTCTTAAGTTTGCTTTTGAAAACATCAATGCACACTTTGGTACTCAGGTCATCAAAGAAGGCAGTTTTCTCACAGAGAGGGCTATAATAATAATTCAATGCCTCAATGTAGTTTATTTGTTCTAACTACGGGAATTATTTAAACAAAATAATAATTTCAGATGACCTGTTGAATATGAAAGCTGTTATGATAAAAGTAGTTCTGATGCATGGGGCTAACAACTTTAATGGCTTTAAAAGTCAAAAGTTGAGATCTGCTAGATGGCATTATAGAGACTTTAAAATTGGACTGATGTGAGCTCTCTTTCTCGGCTACATTATCTTAAAAAATCTGTTGTAGACTGACTATAGTCCTTCTGGGAAGACCATAAAGAAAAGCATTGCAGTAGCCTACTCTTTTCTGCAAGTTGTAAAAGCAGGTGTAAATATCTCTGCATTGGACAGACAGAGAAAAAATGCAACTCTGGCAATTTTCTTTAATGTCTTTATTGTCAAGGCCTGATACTCCCAACCAAGTTTCAGAACTGAAGAAGCCTTTTGCATGAGCGTAAAACATCACCAAGATAACAAGAGAAGTCCAGTTACCTTTATTTATTTTTTTATCTCTCAAGAATTTTGACTCGAAATTATAAAGGAAAGGTTTCGGATCAGGACTGGGAGAAAGTTACAGAATCTGTCTGTATTCACATTGCATCTGCTCAAGACGAGAAGGGAAAGTGCTGACTGGGTCAGATACCTGCTGTAGTATCAGTTATTCATCCTCTTTGAGGATATGCAGCCCCTATCCTAAAGAAAATCTCTGCGTTAGTAATGAATCTGAACAGCACTACTTTCCTCATCCCAGTGTTTGTCACTTTTAGACAGGACAACTGGAGATTCTTCACTTTGGATTTAAAACCAGGCTATTAATGCTACAGCACAAAAACATGCTGAATGGCAACACAGCCAAAATTGAAGAGGATTGGGAAATGAAATCCTCTTTTCTCAACTTTATGTAGCATACCATGTGAAACAAAACTTATCGCATAAACAGCTCAGAAGACTGTCTGGGTCTGGGTGACACTGTTGAGTTTGTTGGTTGGATGGATGCTGTTTTTCTTTCTAATGTTCAAATCAACCATAGAAAACAAAACATTTCATAAAACAGACCACCATTGCGGGTTGGCCAATTGATTTTTAGGTCATGTAAGGTTTACAAGATGCCATACAGCCAATGAGCTAAAGAGAGTCTTACGTTAATAAATCCAAGAGAGGGGTCAGTTGTTGGACAAAACTTTTGTCCCAAAACTTTTAGATGCATCCCAACACACCTGGATCAAATGAAGAAGTTGCACCCTCACCATGTCATGAAGTTCTGCAGAGGTCTAGTAAAGAGCAATTCATTTGATTTAGGTGAGTTGGAGAAGGGATGCATCTAAAAAACATGCAGGGGTAGTGGCTCTCCAGGACTGGAGTTGGTGACCCCTGCTCAACATCAGAGGTCTTTGCAGATGCGTCACTTTATCACTTTTTCCTTTTTGCCTAAAGCAGTACTACACATTCAAGGCATCTTCGTCATTTTTAGCAATGAACCTTAAACTGATTAGCTCTGAACTATTTTAATTAAAAGAAATGGAATGTTTAACCTTCCATCTCATAAAAATATCTAATGCAGCCAAAGGTGACTTTTATGTAAACAGAACAATCCAACTGTATAACGAAGCATCATTATTTGGAGAGAAAAGATTAATGTGTTACTTTGGCCTAAATAAGGGTTTATTTAGCTTACATAATAAAATTTAGCAGACCATTTGACGTAGGCAGCAGAGCAAAGTTTTTTTAGATGTAAAGTCAAAGTTCAAGGGGATTGGTTCACGAGATACTGTAACAACATCTTGACTTTTTAAGGAAAAGAAGAACTAAATGCAGCTTAATGAGCAGCAGTTGAGCTAATATCAACTTTAAGGCCTTGGTGGATGACTCTCTGGAGATTTTCCTTAATCTTTAAGAGTATTGACCGTATCCCTTCGAATTTAAAGGGCTCCTCCTGGATCCCATCACGAGGGGATTATAGAGGAAAAGGGCAACAGGGATTGCTTGGAGAGCCGACCCCTTCCACTCGAGCCAGCACTCAAGCAGGGATGAAGTGGGGGTGCAGAGACGACCCAGAGGGAGAGAGCACAGAGGGAAGGGAAAGGCAGGGAGGTGGCATACTTTGGATTCCCAATATGTGTCCGGGGAATCCGATGTGAAGCCAGATGGCACGGGCCTGCCGGTCTTTGGGAATCACAGCATACGGCTGTGGGATGCGAGGCAGAAGGTAGCAAGGAAACGGTGCCGGGGTCAGCTCTTGATGTTGGACGCTCCCCGGAGCTGTTCCTTTTCCATCCCTTTGAACAAGAGAGCATCTCCACACAACTGTGCCGCTTCTCTCTGCTTAATGCGACGGTTTGACTTCAAACACAGCGCTATTCCCCCCTGCCCAGAGCCTCCTGAGTTCCAAACATATGTTATCAGACCTGATGAAAACACTGTGCCAATAACATGCCACTGAGCGCCGCACTCGGGCATATGTGTGCTGTTTTCATCTCGTACAATTCCATGTGATAAAGCCAAAGCAAACCCATGCAATGCTTGTTGTGCCGACATGCTTTTCCTTTCAGAGGACCAGGATATGATGGAAGTCAATTATCCCTGTCGACTCTCTCAGACAGATGTCCAGTATAACCTGGTTAGTGCTAATGGGCACGGTTTAAAACAAGAGCAATTCTTCTTCTTCGCAGACCAGTAGAAGAGACGGATGTTAATATCTGATGCTGAATGTGTGTGACAGGTGTTGCCTCCAATTTCTCCAAGTCTCTTGTGGCAGCCCACTCTGTGAAAACATCCAAAAACAGGCTTTCATCCAACATTGCAGAGATCGCACACATTTTTCAGCACATACTCTTTAACTTCGGGAAAGAAAAAAAAACCCTGTGTATGTGTGTAATGATCATCTCTTACTATTTTTGTCTAAATAAATAACAGTTTTTGGAAGCCAAGTGTGGTGTTATGCTTGTTGTTGCATCTCCATATCCGTGTATAGACTAAGATCCTCGTGCTATTCTCATTAATGGCCCATCTGGTATCTTGGCAGAAACCCATTGGTATGAAGTTGGCTATGATTAACATTTAATCTATATGATTTTCTAATAAAAGCAAAGGTACCAAACTCAATAATGATTGATTTAACTTTTTTTTATTGTGACACGAATTGATGAAAAACATGTTCAACTGTGTGCTGATTACCGTTGTTCATAACATGAATTTACCTTTGTGCTTGTTTGCTCGAATCATCTTTGTGCTGAATGAAAATATGCATTACTAAAAGGACAGTCTAGAGGTTTCCAAGCCTGGACGAATTTCACTACTCTAAAATTGTAAACCGGAAAATTCTGGCAAAGAATTTTTTTTGGCAACTAATTGGAACTGTGACTATTTTGGAATAGTTTGAATCTTGAAACATCAGATCATTTCTAAACAAATCAAGTAAGGATGTGAAAATAGGAAAAACAGTAGGAGCAGGAGGAATAAAAAAAAGAATTGCATAACAGAAACAAAGATGTAGGCTGTAACTAAAAGCCCTATTTGTACAATCACTTTTCAGAAAATAAATGAATTAATTAATAAAAACAGAAAATAAATGTTCCTCCGTCTTATGTTTATTATTGCAAATAACAGAAATGGAAGCAGTGGAATTTTAATTTTTTCCTAAATAATTTAAAAAAGAAATTATTGTAAAATCTACATAGAAATGCAATTCTATTTTAATTACATATTTATATATTCTGAAATGTTACAACATATGCAATGTATATTTTCACTTACAACAAAACAATTTGTCCAGTAATGTGCTTCAAGATGCATGCCGTACAGAACCCTACTTCTTGTACCATATTTCTATTGTCTTGAACTTGCTTTTTCAAACTCCTGCTTAAAAATATCTTTACTAAACAAACTGAGAATCACGGTGAATAACAAAATACATCTACTTGTCTCAGATTAAAGAGGCCTTACGAGACCAGCTCTCTGTTTACTAAGTTTAAAAGAACCTAGTAACCTTCCATAGACTCTCTCAGACATCTGCTGTGCATGGCAACAAGAACAGAGAAATTGGCTTGGGTTCAAGGCTCAGTGAGCGCCTTTTGTCGGCGTACAGGCCTTTGTGGTGGGATAGGAGGATGGTGTTTACGGTTGCCACTACCTCAGTGGCCCCGACACAGGGGATAATGAGATACAGTTGTTATCAGTGACAGCCGAGGGCCACGAGAAGTCGTATCGGCCGGGTGCCTTCACTCTGAGCCTGCCAACTTGGGAGATGAGATTGGGATGATGCTAATGTCCAACTGAAAGCTTTTTTTAATTGCTTTTTAGTACAAACCAACTCTGTTGATTGTGTTAGCCTGTAAAAGATTATTGAAAAAAGAAGCGAGACCCAGCACCAATATAGATTCTGCTAATGTTTTACCTTAATAACATAGTAGCTAAAAGGTCAAAGTATTGTACGGTAACTTAAAGTTAAAAGTATTGCATAGAACAAGAGGTTGCATAACTCCATATGCAAGGTTTGCTCCTAAATTTGCCCTAATTGACAGATTAATTTCGTAACGGCGTGTTAGAGGACAGGTAATGTTAACTTAGCTTCGAATTCTGAACCTAGAAGATTCTTGGCTAAATGCTAGAAGTTGGTAAGGTTGCTAAGATGTTAACTCAAAAATGACTGAAACCATTGAGATGTCAGCTGTGATAAATTGTGTTGGTGCATTAAAAAGCAGTACGAAAACTGGCACTGATTTTAGATTGAATTGGAGTTGTGGAAAGGAAGTTAGCCGACTTACTATTGCAACCATCCTTTAAAAGTGTTCAGAAATAAATTTGACACAAATTTGAGCGAATGAACAGTCACCGTTTTTGTAAGTTAAAAGTGATAAATATCAAACTTTGTTCTTTGAATCCCCCAAAGAGCAGTGGATTTTACTAACACTACTACACTATACTTAAGCATGGCTTAACCCCAGGTACCCCAAGTACGCTCTGTTCCAATTGCAGAACTACCGTACTGCGTCCTTGCGTTCTCGGCAAGAACGGAGCTCCGACTGTACTTGCCAAGTATGACTTGCCAAGCACACAAAAACATACTTGCATACCTGGGTATTGACAAACGGCCCAGGTGACCCATGAGCTGACCGGAAGAGGAGCAGACTCAGGTCTGTTCCCAAATCAGGGGTGTAGCCTAGAGATGATAGCCGAGGGGAGGGGGGAGAGTTCTGTGACTGTTTTAGTTGAAAAACTAGCTTGTTTTGCAGATTCGGTATAGCAGCTTGAAAGTGTAACATGATGTCGCCTGTAGTATGAAATGGGCCTGTTGAAGATTTCGGAATAGAAAAAAGGGGTATGAAAGAGCACTGAATGTTATTTTTAATCTTTGAGCAAAAATGACTCTCACAGTTTATGCAAATTAAAAACAAAGCTATCTGGGTCACATAGAAAATACTCAATTATAGATAAATTAATCTTAACACAACTTTTGTTCCCTAAATCCTCCAAATGACTGAGTATTGGCTTTGCTAACATTAGCTTAGCTCTGGTTTGCAAAACTGAGTCAAAACAGTTTATTAAAATTTTTTTTTAACGTTTCAAAAACAGAAGCTATATTTGCCATATTTGTTTTATTTCAACCATCCAACAATGTAGTACTTTTGATCTGCTTGCCTTCTGAACAAATTAGGGCTTCAAAAGTGCATCACTTCTGAATGAATTACAGAAAAACACAATGGTCTACCCAGATTTTACATGATAGAAATGTTGAATTAAAAGAAATCAACCTTATTTAACCACATAATCAAAGAGATCTATGCATTTTAGCATAGTTGCATATCATATGTATAAAGGAAAGACACACTAGGTCATATAGATGTGACCACACTAAGTTCACACTAAGGACTATTCTAGTTTTACCATATCTTGCTTATTTTTCACATATACTTCATTAAAGTTAAGAAATTAGAACTTATCAAATATTTTGTATATTGCAATCAATAAAATACATAAAATGTCCATCACTGCGCTTGACAGAAATTTGTACTTATCCCAGAGCTCACACTAAACAAAAAAGCTAATTAGAAGTGGCACGCATTACTAAAAGAACATCTTAAAACTCAATGGATTTGTTCCAAAACCAGATGAATTGACTTAAAGAAAAATCTTTGCTACATTATAAGGCCCAAAGAAACGTAGTCTCCACTTTGAAGTCTGCCAAGCAGTTATGTGTGTTTTTTATGAACAAATATCATTGTTCGTTGAATTTAGGGTCGAAGCTGAGACCCTTACTGATGATTTATGCACTGAGCGAGGAATGGGGGAGGATAGATGGGCGAATTTCATCTGGCTATAGAAAGCTTCGGCTCAGCAGGCTTGAGAAAGCTTAAACATAAGCAGGATGGCTGCCAGGTCCTCTCCTCGGCCATTGTGCTTTAATTAACCTACATGGAACTGACTGCTAAAATGTGCAGTGATAGATAAGGCTTCTTGGATGATTGATGTATTTACCACACATGCTGGTGATTTCCATAAAATTACTGCTCCCATTACAAGCCATATGGGCCACAAACATCATTAATACTCAACGTATGTATGGCCACGAATGTACCAGCGAACTATAAGGAATATATGAAGGTAGAGGTGGTAAGACTTTTAAATCAGAACCTGGAAAAGTCATCACCGCTTTGAAAACAGAAAGGGTAGATGCATGACTTTCTGAGACTTTTCTGGCTATGTGAAGTAAAGTTTGGCACAGGCCCAGCACTGGTCGGAGGCTGTGATTGCAGTCGAACATCTCCATCAGAGAGCACTAGAAGGTAACGGTGGGATTATAATGGGCACTGCTGGCACATACAGACGGGTGGGGTGCTTATTTTTTTTTTGGTTTTTCTCCACTAGGCCATTGTTCCATATGTGCTCCACCTGCGCCTCTCAGAGCCTCGCGCCAAGCACACGGCCAGCAGGCTCTACCATCCTTGATGATTGGAAGTTGCCATAGCTACGCTGGAAGCTGGTGCTGGAAATGAGCGTGGAAAGGGGGTGAGGCGCTGTAAATCTCAACATGCTATTTTTTTAATTTAGGAAATTGGCAAAGGAAGTGTAGTAAATGAATCGCCGTTAATAATAATTCACATATGGGACAAAACACAATTAGGGCTGTTTTTGGCTACAGGCGAGGAGGAAAGCGGCTCCCTCCGAAATGTGATCTCATCTCATCAAAGCCACTTCAGCTTTCCCAGTAGTCCTTATTGAGGAGATAGAACGACTCTGTCTCCTAATGATGTTTATGGAAATAATATCACTGGAAATTATTGTTGGACACAAAGAGCAGGGAGATGGAGACATCAATCAAGCCATCATGACCCATAAGGTGGTTCCTTATCAGCTCATGAAAATGGATGATAGTGGTGATTCAGTGCGTTGTTTATCAGACAACTAACAAAAACTCAAATTTATTTTCTCCCATCTGGGAAGCGTACCCTCTTCTCAACGCTGTTTTGTTTCATAAGTCATTTTTTTCTTCCCACAAATCGTTTGGAGCGCAAAGCAAAAGGCGAGCAGCAAAGCTCACCCGTAGCTTTTAATAACACGATGGCCACCATCCAGCTTCAGATGAGGCCTGGGATTGGCTGATCTCTTCACACCCTGGCACCTGGAGCATCTAGAAGACTGTGTGTGTGCATACTGCAAGTGTGTGTGTGTGTGTGAGGGTGAGGGGAGAGGGAGGGTGAAAGAGGCTTTTATTGGTGGCTGCACTACTGGAGGCGTGACATGACGGGAATCAAAAGGCCCTCACCTGCAACCATGTGCGAAGAAAAATCATTAAAATGGTTTCAGGCCAAAAGTTTTTTGCATAAAATCCAGAGGGAAAAAATCTGTTTACTAAAAAAAAATGTCAGTTCAATGTTCAAAGTTGGTTTAAAAAGACTGTTTGGTTTGGGTTTTTGTAGGAAGTGTGAAGAAAGTACAGTGCCGTAAATAAGTGTTTGGCCTCTTTACAGAACTCATCTGTTTTTGGCACAGTCAAGAGTTTCAGATTATCAAGCAAATTTAATTTAGGGTCAAGATAACCTGAGCAAATACAAAACGCAGTTTCAAATGATTATTTCATTTATCCAGGGGAAAAAAGCAATCCAACCTGTTTTTAAATGAAAAAGTAATTGAATGTACCACAATGGCGAGAAAACCTGCCATCATGACTGCAATAAATGGCAATCAGTTTATTTACGTCGCTGTGGAAAAAAATTGTCCCACTCTTTTTTTTCCACAATTGTTTGGATTCAGATCAAAAACCTTCGTTTTGCTTTATTTGTCTTCACAGTCTTCTGCAAGAGAGCAGAATTTGAGGTTCTATCGATTACGGCAAGTCGTCCAGGTCCTGAAACTGTAAAGCAGAACCAGACCATCACACTGCCACCACCATGTTAAACAGCCGGTATGATGTTCTTTTCCAAAATGTTGTGAGAAGGTTCACACCAGATTTTCCACACTGTCCAAAAAGTCCCACATTTCACCCAACAGTCCACAGAATATTTTTCACAAAGTCTTGGCTCATTAAGATGTTGCTTTGGCAAAAACGTGATCGAGCCTTTCTCTTATTTTTGGTCAGCAATTATTTTGATCTTGGAACTCCATGTGACTCACAATTTTGCCTAGTCTCTTGTTGAATCATGAACTCTGATATCAACCGAGGCAAGTGAGGGTTACAGTTCTTTTAAGATGTTGATCTTCTTAGTGACCTGAGTCGTTGATGCGCTTTGGAGTAATTTTGGTTGGCTGGCCACTCCTGGGAGGGTTCACCAAGGTTTCATCTTTTCTCCATTTGTGGCTAATGTCTCTCACTGTAGCTCTCTGAAAAAGTCTTTGTAACCCTTCCCGGATCAATAGATGTAATTATTTCTCATCTTTTGCTGAATTTATTTAGATTGGGGTATGATATATTAATTTTCTTTAAATCTTACAGCCTACTTCAGGTTGACCGAGAGGTTTTATTCAAAGGGGATATGCGTATTATGCCTCATTTTAAACAAGTTATAATAGTTCTATGGTCTGTACAAAACATGTTAATGAAGTTCTTTGCACAAACTCACTCTCACATAAAGCGATTTCACCACCTCAATTCCTGACAATTTCAGTCCCTTTCAGAATGAGCTGTTTAGAGGGCTCTGTCACTTTTATGCTTATAAATGATTGCAGAACACTTCCACCCGTCTTGATACTTTCCATTCCTTGATAATAGAATTGGAATTGGTGGGCGGGGTTTGACAGGTGAGGGGTGATTATATGCATATTCCGTCTATTGTGACGTCACAATAAGTAACTTTTTCAAACGGCTTGTAGAAGCACAAGATTTCTATTTTTATTTATGTTGAGAGTATCTATAGAAGCAGCAGAGACCCAAATGGCAACACAAAAGGAAGAAAACAGGGACATTTGCATTATATGTCCTCTTTAAGTGATTTTCAGGTTTGGCAGTAATCGGTTCACGTTGTGGCAAGTTGTATTGATTTCAGGTTTTTAAAAAGATGTGAGTAATCACAGTTAATTCACTATTTAACAAGAGAAGGGTTACTTTTCTATACAAGGCCTGGTTGGTTTGAATAATTTCATTTATTTACCATAATACAGTGAATGAAATTATCATTTGAAAACTGTTTTGTATTTACTCTGGGTATTTATGTCTGATACTGAAATTTGTTGATCTGAAACATTTAGGTATGACAAACGAGCAAAACAGGAGATATCTGTAAGGGGGCAAAGACTTTCCCACAGTGGTGTGTGTTTAAATGAGTCTAACAAATCTGCTTTGCTGAAATAACCCATGTGTTTGTGTATGATTAGCACCTCTTTTCGAAAACGGCTGTGCAAATATGATATGTACATTTGCATGCTTGTCTTCATTGATTTCAGCATTAATCCATAAACCAAACTGAACTGGGAGCAGACAGCATTGTGTGTTTGATTTGCTCAGCTGGGCATTTTTGGGTTACCATTACTACACAGATAAAGGCTGATGTAAGATTTTCTGAAATCTGGGGTTTGCTATTTTGCTCAGTTAGTTTTTATATTTGTTTGTCTTTTGTTTTGTTTTTCTGGCCCGGACGTGACCTTTCCGAGCCATTGAAAATGCAGAGCAGCAACAGACAAACTGACCTGCAGTGGAATTAGCCGCTGCTCCTTTCGTCTCCGGCAAACCCGACAGCTTGAACACGCCTGGGCGCTGCCTCACAAAGGCGCTCTGCGGAGGAGGCCTATTAATCTTCCCAAAACCTCAAAAAGCAAAGAGGCCAGTGAGGGCCCCTGAGTCTGGTGCCCGGGGCCCACAGACGGGGGTCCTTGGCAGGCTGTGTTTGGTCAGTTTTGACCCACTGTCAAATGGCCAGGGGTCATAGAGGGGCGCAGGATGGAGTAACCATGCCCTTTAGCAGATGCTAGGCTGAGATGAGGTCAGAGGATCATTCCTGGTGTTCCTGGCCTTCACATCACTCAGGATTTAGCTGCCGTTTCTCGATCAAAAAGGAGGAGTCAGGAAGTAATCAGAAAACCTGGCTGTGGCTGTTTTCATCCTTCACTGTCTGTTTAATTAAAATCTACATTAGGAAACGTGTAATGGGTTTGATCTCTTGATATACAAGTAGAGCAAAAATAAGCCTGCCCGCTGGAGTCTTGAAATGATGGTAATAGCTTGCAGGCTTTGTTTAACATAAGAGCAAAACAAGATTCGCTAATAATTTGCCAGAAAGAATTCTTTGCCGTATTTATATTTTCTCTAAAAATCTTAACTTTTTTGGACAGAGCTTATGTTTAATAGTTTCCAGGTCAGAGCAACACTCAGAGCTTTACATATGGACAATAAAAATTGTCTCTAATGTGTGAAGTACACTATGATGTTATTGTTTGGATAAAATCTGTTTGTTTTGCACTGTGAACTGAGTTTTTGAAAAATATTATTATCTATGTTGAAAAGCATTTAATAGATGATCTCTTTTCTCAACAAAGGTGCCTGTTGCATTGACAAAAGAAATGCACAGGAAGCAAAAAAAGGTTTGCTTCACAAAATATTCACAGTGAGTGTCCAGATATTTTAAGCTTCACCTGAAACGTTGTTAAATCCCTTTTAAATGTTAAATATACCCTATATAATTGATCTTAAACTGATCTGTTGGAGGGGGAAATTAAAGAGATGCAATAACTAGGTTGTGAGTCTGCAGTGCACACACGTGAAATAAAATTCTGTTGAACCTTTTGGTTTAATTTCAGCATTCTGTCATAGCTATTGTCTGTATAGGTTTTTCGGCATATGATTTGATTATTTCTTATGGGTCATTTAGGGTTAATATTCTCTGCCGTATAAGTTCTGCCTTTGAGGTCTATTTTCATAGTTTATTCTTGTATTCCCCTTTTTGAATATTTATTTCCTTTAGATATTTTACTGTCGTAATATACTGTGTTTTAATTTCAATTCAGGTATTGCCATATTCTGTTCAGTCCCCTGTATTAATTATTGCTCGGATGGTCTTGCCATATGGGTTTTTATTCCTTTGGTTTATTCCTTTGGTTTCTTAAGCCTGTCTCGAAAACAATGGTGCCACTTTGCCTGGCGGCAGGGAGCCTTTGGTCATTCCTAAGTGGTCAAGTCTGGTTTTGCGGTAATATTACTATCAAGCTTGGTGGCATGAATGGGGCAATGTTCTTGCCTCGCCATGCTGCCATCCTGCATCAGAAGGACACACCATGGTGGCAGTATTACCTGGATATGTCGCCACGGTGTGTCTTTTGAAACAGGCTTGTGCTTCTGTCACTGTTCAGGGTTGTTTTGGTTTGTGTTTAGTTAGTTCCTTATGGGTAATGTTTTTTTGGCTTTTGTTTTGCCCTTTTTTAAGGTTTTGTGGCCACATTAGCAGTGGACAGTGTAGAAGGGGGAGGGAAGTGGGGGAAGAGACATTCGGTAAATGTCTGCGTGGCGGAGTTGAACCCAGAATGACCACTTCAAGGACTGAGGCCTCTGAACATGGGGTGCCCGTCCTAACCACCACACCACTACACCCTTTTTTGCCCTTTTTAATTTATTTGTTGTGTATTATTCTTCCTTCTTACCTTGTTGTATTTATGCTTGCATTTTCTTAGGTTAGTTATGTTTCTGTCTTTTCCTTGCTGTGTCTCTACTTTGTTTACATTTTGTTTTATAGTTTATATATTTTATTTGATTAAAAATGCATTCAATGAACCTCCTGCTGTCCAGCCTGCACTTTGGTCCAACCACTTCATCAGTCTTGACAGTTTTTTGTTTTTGTTCTTTCAACTTTTTCTTTCAAGTTGCATTTCAACTTAGTTGTCTTAGATTAGTGTTGGACTTTCTATTGTTTATTATGTCTTTAGTCACTCTCATGTTATTAGTCTCCCTCCTGTTTCATTGTGCACTAATCTTCACTCATGCCATTCACCTACGCTGTCTCATCATCACCATATGTTCCACTTTATTTACCACCCATATAAGCTCTTGGTTTTTCACTGTTCAGCACCAGATTGTCTTTTTCCATGCCCTGATCCAGGTCTACTACCTCTCAGTTCCTTGTTCCTTGTTTTTTACCGGTCCCAAGTTTTGTGAGTTTTGTTTATTAGAATTGTTGACAATATCAGAGACTTTCTGCATATTGGCTCCATCTCAGCACAACGAATTACAACATATTCAGTCGTCTTGAGTTAAGCTCTCCTAGTACGTCTTGCATGCTTTGGGTAAAGCTGTAGTTTGCAGACTGATTACCAAGGGTATTGTACAAAGGTATCTGCCCGAAGACACCTATATAAAAAGAAGCATACCTTCTCCCTATCTTACATTGAATCAGACAAATCTTTCTCTGTTTTATGTCAGTTAAGATTGGCCAAATTATTTCTCTGTGGTAAATATCAGAATACCATAAGAAAGATTAGAAATTATTTAAATTCAGAAGTTTACATACATTTTCTCAGTATTTGGTAGCATAACATTTTAAACTGTACAACACATGTTTTCACGATCCTTTCACAAACTTCCCACAATAGATTGCAGGAATTCCTTCTGAGAGAAATGCTGTAACAGAGTCCGATTTGTAGATCGACTTGCTCACAAACCCTTTCAGCTCTGACAACAAACTTTCAATGTGACTTAAATCAGGGTTTCGTAATGGCTGATCCAAGACACCGACTTTGTTGTCTCTGACCACTTTGTAACTAATTTGGTAGAATGTAAATTCGGATAATGATCATATTGGTGCCCAAACTTTAACTTCCTGGCTGATGTCTTGAAATTCTGCTTTAATATTTCATAAAATTCTCGTTCCTTGTAATGGCATCTATTTTGTGAAGTGCACCAGTCCCTCCTGCAGCAAAACACTCATAACATGATGCTGTCACCTCCATACTTCACAGTTGGGATGATGGTTGGGATTAGTTCCATGTCAGACCATAAGACGTGCCTCCAAAAATGACAGTTTTTGCCCCAGAGGGCATTTGCAAACCATAATCTGTCCTTATATGCTGCTTTTGCAGAACTGACTTTTTCCTCTCTTTTTGGCCTTTCAGTCCATGTCAGTACAAGACTTGTATCACTGTAGATATTGACACTCTCTTACCTAACTTCAGAGAGTATCTTCACAAAGAGTTTTGCTTTTGTTCTGGTGTTGATCCACTCATTTCGCACCAAAAGACGTTTATCTCTGAAACCCATCTCGTTCTCTGGATGAGCGTCTCAAGGAGGAGCCTTTGTGGAGGCGGTTGGGATATTTTCAAATACATGAGAAAGACAAATGACAATATCTGTAACCATTAGCCGTTTTAAAGTAGCTTACTATATGCACAGAAGTGTCAGTGTTGATAGGAGTCATAACCTATTACTAAAACCCATGCTCTATTATAGTCTTTCAGGCCATTCAAAAAAAAAAAAATAGAGTAAAAAAAATAAAGCAAATGAGGGGCGAGTTGATTGGTGGCAGGAAGGAGGGGGGTAGACGCCGTAGGCTCCGCTTCAGCATTTCACCCAAAAATAACAACATGGCTCAAGTTATGACTGAACCCGACCTGGCTGCGACCTACAGAATTCAACCAGTACATGCCAGACTCCGAACCTGAGCTGGAAAACGAAGATGTAGAGTCGATGGAAGGACGTCTACAGCAAGAGGTCTCTGAATGGTAAAGACAATCATTTTGACTGAGGCATACCTTAATATCAATGACGAGCTAAAACACTTGTTAGTTTCTCCCAAATAGGTTTACCTGTATTTAACATAGATTATTACATTAACACAGATGAAGTTGACTTTTTATCAGGTTAGAGTGTAGTTATTGAGTTAAACGTTGGCTGTCATGTGGTGTTTTTGCCTTGTTTCACATTGTCGTTGTCAGACAAACCATAACAGAATTCCTTGTTTTGACCGCTTCCTTCAGGTGAACCATGCAGGAAAAACATAATCAAACACACAAGCAATCGGCCCGACGATTCATTAACCCTTTGATGCATGCATTATTTTAAAACAGTGCCAGTGGAGTGCAGCGCTTGACTATATATGAGGGGGAGAGGGGAGGGGCGGGCCTGCAGCAGCACTGGTATATGGTATATCCTGTCGATTTGACGTCAAGGCGGGGGAGAAATTAAGATCACGTATTTGAGTGCACGTGGACCGATTGAAGAAGCCAAGGCTAAACAAATGCTCCACTTTTAAACATCGGTTTCCCGCGCAGTGTAAAATCATTAAGAAACCATAATATACATGTTTTCACGTGGAAAAGTGAAAATTTCAGGTGATGACTCCTTTAAAACATGAGCAGAGGGCTGTCCTCTTTATGAGAAACATGTAAACTCTGCATAAATCATAGTTAAAAGCAAGCAAAAGACCACAGCTGTCTAGTTCATCAGCCAGTTCTGGGTTAAAACATTGAATTTTGTCACTCAGATGATGATCTTTTCATATGTGGTTTGGCTACACTCTCAGTTAAATACCAGTCAATAAAGATGTTGCTTAAATTGAAAGAAAAAATAAAGGCTTAAATAAAATTTCCTGATTTGTTAATATGCAAAGCAAGCAGGAAACATTTTATATTTGGTTTTATATCAGTAAAATAAACACTGAAGCAAAACCCTAAAGCGGCCCTGTTATTTTGTTAAAGCTTCAGCTGGGTCCATTTCCTCTTAAACAAATAGACCTTGCTCGGGCCTTTTTCAGAGTGTGTATAAGGACTTGTCAGAATAGATGGGCCCCGCTGCGGCGGCTGCTTCTTTCACCCCTCGGCCCGCCAACAGACCGAACAGAGCTCCACTGTGCCTCGGCGGACATTGAAATTCCCCCAGCGTTTGTACAGTGAATTCCATTTCCGTGCCTTTTGATTCATGCGCCTTTTTTTCCCTCCATGAAGTACCTTTTTGTCCCCTGTTTGAACTTGAGTGAAGAATTGCTCTGCAAATGGATGTTAGGGTCAGAGAAAAGAGGTGCACTGGATGACTTGAGAAGTAGGTGGGGGGGGGGGGGGGGGGCTGTGAAGGATGGGGGGGATGTTACAGTAGTAAAGAACATTTAAAGGAAGTCTGTACATGTTGGCCTCTTCTGCTAAAGCTTTTATAGGACGTCAGCTTTTTAGAAGTACAGAGGAAGTAGTTTTTGAATTAATGTATTTATTGTAATAGGCTTTTAAAGCTGCTTGCCAGACTCTTTCGTTAAATAAGATCAAGTATGGTATCTAAATCAAAATCTAGCCTCCCAGAGACACACTTTTAAGCTTCTATGCCTCTCTGCTGATGTCCCATTAGCGAAAGCTCAACCTGTGTTTTTAATTTCATTTGTCCCTCACTGGTGTTTAATCGTATTTCCTACTGCTGGAACAAAACGTCTGATCTGTATATGAGAATTTTGGACAGGTTTCTGTATAATAAGATTTCTGGGTCATTCTGGAAAAATATCTGATTTCCAGATTTTATTCCATGTCTGTGAGTATTCCATGTCCTATTTTACAAGTTCCATCCATCCATCCATCCATCCATCCATCCATCCATCCATCCATCCATCCATCCATCCATCCATCCATCCATCCAGTCCATCCATCCAGTCCATCCATCTATCTATCATCCATCCATCCATCCAGTCCATTCACTCATCAATCTGTCTTCCCTCCAATTGATAAAACAATCTATTCATCAGTTTTTGTCCATCCATCCCTAATCCTTCCTCCATCCATCTGTCTGTTCACTTTTTTCAACATTTAAAGCCTGTCCCCTGCAGAAATTTTGGTTGGTAAACTGGTCAATTTACTGTGAACTTTTGTAATTGTTAGTTATAAATAGTAGAAGAAAGTACTCTGAACTCTGGAAACTTTTAACTTTAGGAAAATATATAATTTTGACATGAAAAACAATGTGTGGGAGCTTTTCCGGTTTTCCTGGTATGAGCTCAAGGTTGATCAGATTTCAGTTCCCTATAAGGCACAAAGTGAAATTATCTGTTTTGGAGCCTACTTCAGATTTAGATTTATCCCAAAACTTCCACTTTACTGGCATTTCATGAAACTACTGTACATGGAAGGAGAATATTACATTTATGAGTTATTAGCACTGAGGAATACATGTCAGATGAGAAAATCAGATGAGAAAATAAACAAATTTTGTCCAGTTTAAATTCTGAATATGGTCGTTTTCCTTTTCATCATTTACTATTCAGGCTCAAGGATCACTTGAGTCAAACTCCACCTTAACCAGGTAGTTTTAAACCCCTTTGAACTCTTGGTCTGTCTCATCTTCACTGTATCTTCTTCATCCGACTTCTGAGGACAAGGACAGTTTATACTATTTGTTTTTGATCATGTACCCAAGAACGTACCCAACAACTGTACACACACTGTCTGGAAAGGTCAACTCCAGAAACCTTGTTCCCATCCCAGTTAGGTTCATCTTGAACTGTTAGCTGCTCATGGATTAGGGGATGAAAGAATGCCACCGACTGTGAAATTGCCTGATTTTTATCTGGGATGTTGAGGGAGCAGCTGTGCACAATCCTCTGCCCTAATCTCGAGGCTGGAGACGGGACTTGGGTGAGGGAGTTTGTGTTATGTGGCTGCAAAGGTGCGTGGCACAGTGGTGTTTATGCACGCTTCTTCAGCTGACTATTTTTACCTGATATGTTATCCCAGTGTTTTATCAGCCGTATGGAAGAGGTTCGGGATATTAGGGAGGCGATAATTTTTGCTTTTTTTACGTTTTAGCTGATAAAGACCATCACCACTTAACAGATGTGTCATAACATTATTACTGATGCATTGGCTGTTTAATCCTGCCCGTCCTAACCAAGCCTGACCGTTGAAAATAGAGATAGAAGAAAACAGATTGAGGAATGGGATATAGTTATTTTAATATTTTCTGTTGCGGGACAGTAAACCCAGGTTTCATCTAGCTTCCAAATGCACCTCCAGCCCTCCATGATTCCAGATAAAAATGTTTCTTGAATCAGTTATTACAGTGTCGTGTACGAGTATTCATCATCCTTAAAACTTGCCAGAGTTGCAATGGAACAGTCTGGATCAAATCAAACCTTATGTGTCAGGATGGCCTAGTCAAAGTTCAGATCCAAATGAAATTCAGAATCCATGACTTGAAATTTAATGTTAGCAGATGCTTTACATCCAAAAAAGGAACGGGCAAGAAAATGCTCACAGCTGTAACGGCAGCAAAGGTGGTTCTACAATTACTAAGTGAAAAGGGGGGCACAATGAGTATGAATAATTATGTAATGCCCTGTGTAAAGTGGGCTGGAGACTGTAGCCCGGTTCACACTGTGCGTTTCAGTCGTCACAAAAGACTGCTTCATGTCACACTGTGCGAGCTCTAGAGAAGTGGCACATTGTACAACACAAAATTTCAGTGAGTAATACTACATGCTGTCTCGCTCTAGCAGGACATGCCAACGTCATGAGCACAAAAAGAAATACGCCACCGAAAAGAATACGTCACTAAAAGCTGACAGATTCCCCAGATGGCAGCAATAAAATGTCATATACAGTCTTTGTTGCCAGAGCTCAATAAATTCGGCTTCTTTGTTGCTCCACATGTTCTTGTTTGTAGCCTCCATTGTTGCTAATATTGATAGTGCTAGTGCAGCATTGTACTCTCTCCTCTGTGGATTTTTGCATCACTCCCTGGGTGTATTTTTATTGGTCAATTGCGGACCCTAGTCGCAGATTTTCTGACACTGCCTGAAGACTTTCAGAGGCTGAGTTTGGTCATGCGAGTGCTCAATAAGGAGTCAGACGGCCCGTCTCACTGGACGCCCACAGACCTGTGACTCACGTGCTCCGATTTTCGTCACGACAAAAGATTTGTCCACTACGGCCGAAAAATGCACAGTGTGAAAAGGGATTATACCAACTGTTTAAAGTGAAGGATAGACCCTGAATGGGAATGTATTCCACCAGGCAGAAGCAAACTAGCTACATAAAGTTGCCTGGGAATGGGCTGGATGAAATCAATATTGAAAGAAAAGTTTGTGTCATTTGCTTAGTTCTTTAGACGTATTTTCAATAACTGGAAATGAATCTTTTACATCACTGTGGGTGAATTCGGACCCACTCTTGATAGAATTGCTTTAATTGAGCCACATTGAAGGGTTTTAGAGCATGGAGGGCGAATTTAACACAACACCATAATATCTTATTTTGAGTCATTCAGAGGTGGACTGGCTGGTGTGCTTTGGATCATTGTTCTTCTACAAAACTCAAGAGATCTTGAGCTTAAAAGGTTACATTGAACTTTTTGAATTGAGGGTCTGTGAATTTATTAGCAATAGTTCCTTTTACTTGTTTAGAAATATTTCATATCACGATTACCGATAATGATAATACATCAGGAAAAAGCAGTTTTTAATCAAGAAAGTTAATGTAGCTGATTTTTTTTTCTTTATCTGAATTATTTGGTAAAATTCTAACATCTTGTGCCTTCCTTCAAATCCAAATTGTGTCTTTAGCTGAAAGTAAGAGGAAGTAGCTGGACTTCAAAGAATGTAAGATGTTTGGATGATTTAAAATCTCTTTTTCTGTGGTGTTTAAAAATTTTTTTTTTCTTTTTATAAAAGTTTTCAAAATTGGAAGTCATACTCATCCTAAAATGTATATGTGTTTGTATACAAGTTAATGGACGAAGAGAACAGGATATGGAACCAGGGGAAGAGAACCAAGGAACAAATGAAAACCAGGAGCTTTAATATGGAGGCAGGGGTGGAAATGACAAAGGAACCAGATGAACTAATCAGAGGAGATGTGGAACAGCTGTGGCAGAAGGAAAGCAAGAGAACTGAAGAAGTGAGATTAATTAACACAAAGGGAGCTGAACTAAAACTCAGAACTCAAAAACAGAACTGAAAAATAAGCTGAGAAACTGAACACAAAGGAATTAACTAATATGAAAATACGTCACTGACAACAATGAACACAGAGTAATGAACTGAACTCGGCAAGAGCTATCGAACATAAATGAACAAGAAAGTGATCAAAACCCAAAAAACCAAACTCAGATAGTTGCATTACATTTTAATACTACATCCATCTCCTTAATTCATCAAAATATATAACTGAAAAAGAGAACTAATCGAACTCAATTTTTAAGTAAGAGCGGGTTCGTTTATGGATTAAAAGTGGAAGAAGGTGGCTGTCACCAACTACTAAGATCACAACAGTAGTTTTGTGGTTTTTATTGATGAACGCACTCAAATGGAAAATATGGCGCAGCAGGGTGACAGGGAGGACTGGAGATCGGTCTAGCAGACATGAACTTGCTGGACGAGATGATGGAGGAGTTCTGGTCTGGAGAACCAGATGACAGAACGGAGATGAGGTAGGTGAAACCATCTTTTTTCTGGTGACCCAGCCAATGGGATGAAGAGCTGTTAATTGGAACAGGTGTGAGAGGTAGGGACTGATGAGGTTCTGGCAGTGGCGATAGAAACGACCACACATGGGTATGAATTGGGGATACAAAATGGGGGAATTGACCCGGCAACCTGTAAACTATAATATTGTTCTCCTTATGAGAGAAATGCTTTCCGGTCCTAAATTAATGTATTTGAAAGGTAGATTGAGAGGAATCATGTTGAAAGCGTTATTTTAATCGAGTTTTTATGTCTATCACATATAATATTTACGAATACATTTACGTATTTTTTTTAGGTTAAATTCTCAGCTGGGAGGCTCTCACCATGCATATTACTCTGTTTTTTCCCCTCCATCCATAAACATGTATTTTAAGCCACTTTAAATTGTCCCCAGATGTGTGTGAGAGTTGGTGTGTTTTCTTGTGTCTGTTGTTGGCCCATTGATGGGTTGACCATCTGTTCAAGGTATACTCCAACCTTCAGACGCTGGTCCCCCAGGACCCCGAATTGTTAGATGTTTCAGTTGATGCACATTAAAATGATTTTCTTTTATTATTTGCATCTTGACATACTATATTCTGACCAAAACCCAAAAGGTTTGTCTTAATTTTTACATTTCCAAGAAAAACTGAATTGTAACAAAAGAAAAATTAGAAAATCTATTGTTCTAGTTTCACAGTTACAATTTTTAAGGGGTTGTAATAAAATACTCTGAGAAGATAAAGACGCAATTACTAAAAACTGAATATGTGGCCAGTGTTGCATTTTTGGTATTAAAACACTTATTAATTTATTGAATAATTGAAATCTGATTGACCAGATGAAATAAAAACTAGTGTGTGAAGTACTCAGATTAGAAAATATCCCGATTTATTTGTTTCAAAGTACAAACACAGTGCGGGGTTATGAAATCTTGTCCTGCGTTTGATCTAATTGCCTTTGAAGAGACCCACATCCAAAAACATGTTCATCGTGGGCAACGCATGCCAGCTGAATTTCCCTCTGCAGCTGGGGGACCGTCCCTCACGATGGAGCTCTGATATTTGCATACGCTTGGATTTGAAGCCTCGCTCTCTCTCACTCTACCGCTTCTGATGCTGAGAATCACTCAGCGGGCGACGGGCAAACATATGCCTGAGATGCCACGGGGTGCTGAAGCCGGATCATCTCCAAAGGCTAACTGGCAGGTCTGAGCGGGGACGGCGTTAATACATATTATTCACAAAGAGCATGGCTGAACAGAAAAATGTGCCTGCCGTGTACCCAGCTGCTTTGTTGGCACGGGGTTCAGCTTCTGCCTGGGTTTCAAGACCGGGCTTGGTTTTAGCCACACGTTCACCGAATTCCCCATGCAGCTCCGAGCCTTTCATTCATTCATTCATTCATTCATTCAGCCAAAGGCAGGGCTCTACCGACAAACTGGTGTCTGCGTCTGTGTGAGAAATTTTAGAAATGACAGCAAGCTTGGATTTTTAACGCCTCTATACAGTAAGGTCTGTGGATTCTGCACAAAAAGGCCTCTATGATGTCCCAGGTGCTCTCCCTGTGGGAGCTGAACACAAAAATGAAGCCTTTGACCTTTAGGACAACCCTCCGTGAGCAATTATTTTATTCATCACAGCAAACAAACACAGTTTTTACATTTTTCATGTCATTCACAGATTCATTTTGACACATATTGGCTCCATACAAAGCGAAACTGAGCAAATGCTTCCTGTTTGCAGCCAGACACAGCAAGAAGCTGTTCCCTGATCTTCTCACCCTCCACATGGGTGTTTCTCTCTGTAGCTGTTTACATTCATGAACATGGATGAATGTATTTTTCCATAGCTTGTCTCTTCGCCAACAGGTCAGCAGGTGCTCCTGCGCTCACCAGATGGTTTGTTTGCCTCAGTGTGTCATTGTTCAGGAATGTTTAGAGATGTGGCTCCATCTAGAGGGGAAAATGTGGAACTTACTTCATCTTTAACTCCAGTCGTCGCACAATAATTTATATTAAGTTGAATATGGAGGAAAGTTAATATTTATTTATTTAGGTAGCTTACTTTTAAAAGTGATTAATACAAATCTGGAATTTTACAGAATCAGAATTAAAATAATACATTCATCTTTACGATTGACATTATACTTGTATGCCACAATTTATATTTAAGGTAATAAACGTCATTAAAATCCATTCAGAAATGAAAATAATTACAAATAGCTTTGTTAATACTTGTAAATAAACATTTAAATTTTTCCAAAGACAACAGATGAAGCATTGATACACCTTTTGAGTGCTGGGCCTCAAGTCCAAACATGGGCCAGTACACATTTTCAGATTTCTTCTGTTCTTCCTTTTTTTCAAACTTAAGTTTCAGATCATCAAACTAATATTAATATCCAACAAGGATAAACAGAATAAATACAAAAACTCTCCATCCATTGTCTACATTCTCTTGTCCTGGCAGGGACAAGAGCCTATCTCCAGCAGCTGTTGGGCGAGGAGAGGTACACCCTGGACAAGTTACCAGTCCATCACAGGGCAGCACAGGGACACACTGGACAAACAACAAACTCTGCGCAGAAAGACCTCAGGCTGAGACTCAAACCCAGGACCTTCTTGATGCAATGCAACAGTGCTGCCAGCTGCAGCACCGTTCAGGGTCAGTCAAAAATGCATTTTTGAAATAATTAGTCATTCATTAAGGGCCACATTGGAGGGTTTTTACACATGAACGGGATGCTTAAGGTCATGTCAAGGATCTCAATCAGATTTCCATCCAAACTGACTAGTCCACTCTACAACCTTCAATTATTATTTTTTATTTTGATCTATTCAGAAATGGCCTTGCTGGTGTTCTGTGGATTATTGTCCTGTTTCAAAACCCAAGAGCATTCAAAATGAAAATCCTGATTTGATTGGTGGATTCTTTGCAAGAGCAGAATTCATGGTTCCATCAGTTACTGCAAGCCGTCCTGGTCCCCAGACTTTCACACAACCATCACTACGTTTATTGTTGCTGCTTTTATTTTTCTGAAATGTGTTAATTTTAACATTTCATAATCTTGCACATTTATTTTCTTGGTCTACAGAATATTTTTCCTTAAAGTCTTAGGGATCATCAGGATGTTTTACGGTTGGGGTTGGACGTGAGCAGAGTATTTGTGTTCTTTTTGGTCAGCGATGGCTTTGTCCCTAATACTCTAAACTGGATGCCATTATTGCCCAGTCCCTCTGTCTTGACTGTTTGATGATGAAAAAAATTACCATAACTAAGGAAACTTAGGCCTGTAGTGCTTTAGATGTTCTGGGTTTTTGGGACTTCCTGAGGAGTTGATGATTTACTCTTGGGTTATTTTGGTTGGCCAATCACTCCTTAAAAGGTTCACCACTGTTCCATGTTTTCACCAATTGCAGATCATGGTTCTCACTGTGGTACTCTGGTTCCCAAAGCCTTAGAAATGGCTTTGCAACCCTTTCCAGACTCCACATCAATGACTTTATTTCTCATCTGTTCTTGAATTGCTTTAGATTTCACTGCACCTGGTGTAGATTTTGGCATGATGTGTCGCTTTTTGAAATAATTCAGCCTACTTCATGTTGTCAGATGTGTCGTATTTGAGGAAACTGTTTGTTCTACGGGTCAGGAAGTAATTAGGATAGCTGTCACTAGGAAATTGAACTAAAAATAATTGAGGGAAGTACATTTTTCAAGGGCAGGCACAAGATGACCACAATCATTGTAGTTTAGTAATCCTGACTTTTTAATACTTTTTATTGAATATATGGTCATGGTGAAAAGAAAGTACACCCTCTTTAAAATATAGGGTTTCAACAAACAAATCATCTGGCCTTTACCAGGCTCTAAAATAATTTAAATCTAACCTAAAGCGTACGAAAAAACAGATAATTTCACCCTACAGGAAGGAAGGGTGTACTTTCTTTTTGCTGTGACTGAATCTTGACCACAGAAACCAGCCGATTCCAATTAAATAAAACATAAAACATTGGGTTTGTTGGGTATTCACAAAATGAGAAGATTTTTCGTTTTAGGAAAACATTGAAAGGTATCTGCATTTATAATGCATATATAACCTTAACATTTATGTTCACCGTTTGTCTGCTTTCCGAAAGTTCTGCAAAAAAAAAAAAAGAAAAAGAAAAAAAGAATCAGTAAGTTATAAATGTATTAGTTTTACCTGATGAATGAAATACATGAACCTGTAAACTAAATGTTAATGTTCTTTCTTGCTAATGTAGGACAAACCTTTCAGGTAAACTCACCTGCTGCCCTTTTAGTGGCTTAGTGTAAAACTCAGATTCAGATGGTTGGTCTCCTTTGGAACTCTCATTTACCTGGAAACCTGAAAGGTGGTGGAAAAAATTTTGGTAACATGCACAGCAAAACAGAGAACTGTTCATTCTGAGAAATGAAATACCCCATTACTGCTGCTAAAACTCATTACATCTAAACTCAGAACCGAGGATTTGACTAAACAAATCTCCGGTCTTCTCAGAGGATTAAATCCCCCGGCACTGAAACTGGGACTGCAGGAACTACAAAGGCATGCAAACACAGATCTCCACTGCTCTGAGATAAACTTTTAAAGACTCACTTGGTGTATGAACGTTGTTGATTTTATCTGCAGGGGAGAGAAGAGGGACATTTATGGCTTCCAGTTTGGAACGTTACAACACCAACTCTCTCTGTGCTAACACCAAAAGCTCCAGGGCACCAGGATATTTACCATACACAAAGTCGTCTCTGTTGTTGATGACGCCAGCTCTCAGGTGACTCAGCTTCTCCTAAGGTGACAAAAGCAGTGTCTTCACTCGTAATACACCTTTTTAATCCCCTAAAATGTCTGTTGTTTACTTGCTCTTATATGGTTCACCTATGATATTCTTAAAATGACTGAATTAACTAGTATGAGCTTAGTTCAGAGTTGCATTTGGAGTAGGAGTCGGCAACCTGCAGATCACAGTCACTCTAAATAACTTTGGCTAAAATAATGACAAACCAAATAATCTTTATAAACATTCATATTATAAAACATTCTGTTTTAGCAGTTTTTCATAGAATTTTTGATCTAGTCAGTATGTTGGAAACTTTGTGCTTTTTAACATATTTTTCTACAAATATCAACGTCACTTAGAAGAAAATATATCTGTAGTCTTTTTGCAAAGCTTTTATGGTTTTTTTCTTTGTTTTAAAACCTAATAGAAATAAAATGACTGTTCTTTAATAAGAAAAAATAATTGTAATAGATAATAGTATGATTGCAAAACTCAGTATACTATTTTAGCAGCACTTAAATCCCCTTTGGCCTGTATGAAAATGATGTGAACCACATTAAAACCTTTTAGATTTATAGATTTCCAATAATGTGAGAGATTCTGCAGAAAGAGCTAAACTAGTTTGGCGATATGTTGCTTTTGTCCTGCTTGTGTTATATCCACTCATAGTGCTCTGACATCCTACCTCCTGCTTGTTACCCGTGTTCTTGTTAACCTGTTGCTGCTGCTGTTGGTCGCTGAGGTGATTGAGAGCCTTGGCCACAGAGAGCGAGCTGGTTTTTATTCTCTGCTGGAGCTCCTTGAGATGCTCAAGCTGCAACTGATTTGGTACGAAGGTATCGTAGGTGCCAGGGGCGCTGCCTTCTTGCCTTTGTGCTGAAGTGCACAAATGAACATCTTTTACAGATCAGGGAATTAGTTACTGTTTCAAATTACTCGTTTTATATGTTTACCTTAAAAAACAGCACTAAAATGGCATTTGTAGCTGTATACAATTGTTAATTCTGTTAGTCAATGTGTTTCAGACACAACCCTTAAAGTGTCTTTTTGTTTATTTGTTTAACTTACTGACACTTTTAATCACCAGCTTCTGAAACTCATCATTATCATCACTGACAGTTCTTCCCTACAGTTTGAATTTTACAATTTACAACAAATGTTTCTGTACAACCCAGAAAGAAGGATTGTAAAAGTCCTACAGTATGCTTGAATGTACGTCTGAGACAGGGTAATAAATACAATTCAGTAAGATCAGTGGTTCTCCCAATTGTTATACTAAGTAAAGCGGTTAGAGTTAGGGAAATTTAACTTTGGTTTCTCTGTAAGATGCCAGGACTCTGAGTTTGAGGGTAAGGAGCTCTTTCATCCGGATGGATGGATGGATGGATGGATGGATGGATGGATGGATGGATGGATGGATGGATGGATGGATGGATGGATGGATGGATGGATGGATGGATGGATGGATGGATGGATGGATGGATGGATATTAGGTCTATGGAAACATGGATGGATACTGGATCTATTGTAGAAGGATGGATGAATGGAATGACGGTGCAGTGTTAAAAAATATTTTACCAAAAAACCAGGATGGAAATCACTCAAAACACACACAAAAACTAGATTTGTGTAATATGACTTGTTATGACTTGTTTCCAAGTTAATATAAGAGTCATGGTGGGCAACCCGTCACTCACCCTGTTTAGATGCAAGTGAATACACATCAGCGTCCCCCTTGAGTATTTTCTTCTTTTTAAAAACTGTAGAAAAAACAGAAGCTGTTAAAAGGGCCTCATAGAAACTTATTTTGTTTCTGCTGTAATTCCTTTTCATCCACAAGATGGAGCCATAAGCCACATTTTAAAACAATGTCTGAGGACAGAAAAACCTACACATCAATAAAATCTAACATATTTGCATATGGTCTATAGACAGGCATTTACAGACATACTCCTGGATTGAATTATGCGCCAATTAAATTATGCTTGAAGTTAGCTCAGAATGAAAGACTACACTGTTCAGCTGCCAAATGTGATGAATCTGCAGCTGTGTGACCAATGTGGGATAATGGTTCCACATCCACACCCTGGAAGATGATCTGACATCATGGCAGCCTACAAAGAAGAGCCTCTTTTATAGGCAAAGTCAGAAAAAAGAAGCTATTTTTATTTAAAAACAACTATTTAGTTTGAATGTCTAATTTTCCTTATTAGACTTCAAATATCAACAGAAGGAAGCTCCACCTTCCTCATGTGATGGGTAACTGGCTCTATGCCTAATCCTGCACCAAGCCTCGTCTCTCCTTTCCCATCTCTTGACTGAATCCTTATGTGGTTTAAAGCTGCACTGTCTCAATAGACGGAAACCTCTCAGTTTCTCTTGTACGCTCTGGGGACAGGCGAGGACGGTGGAAAACATGTGTAATGACTTACTCTGGCTGATTTGGCCTTGGCCCGTCCAAGATTGGTTACAGATGGTGGTAGCCCCGGTCTTTCTCTCTCTTTCTCTATCACCGAGAGGATGGCTTGGAGACAAAAAATCCTTCCAAACACTCAATTTCTCGTTTTGCTTTGTAAGCCCCATTGGGAACAGAAGTGGCTCAGCAAATGCATGCAAGCTCAATAAAAAGAAAATAAGCTGCATGAGGTAGAGAGGCTGTCCACTGAGTAATCTCAATCCTTACTTATGGGTTCTGCATGCAGTCGAAGGTGAGGGACAGGTGTAATGTTGTTTGTGGTAACAGCAATTGATTTTTGAGCAGGTGTTTGCTTCTGCAAAACAAGTCGGAGCTGATTTAATGATTTATAAGCCTTAATCATACCAGTCACTTCTGGATCTTTCGACTTCATAAAATATTCACCAAGCTGAAATTGAACAGTTAGGGAACATGTGGGCTCTTGACGCAGGCAAACTTGTCTTTGTGCAGCCTCGCTCTTGTTTGTTTTGCAACAGGGAGCGACCATGCTCATGTGGTTTATGGAATCAAAACAAACCACATTGCACAAAAGGCTCTTTGCCCTGTTCGGCAGCACTCCAATGACAATGGTGGTGCACATTCCAGGCTCTTCCTCCCCTCCTGCATCAACACCCCTTCAGAGATTCAGGCTTTTTTGTACTCACAAACTATCTCTCATTGCATCATTATGCAGATAAGTCATGCAACAAAAATAAGTTACCTTGTGCAATGTATGGGGTTCTGCCCTCTTTCAGCTGCATGGACTCAGGCCTGGGTGTGGGTGCTGGCGGGCGGTTGGTAAGGTTCACCGTCTTTTCAGATTTGAAGTTGGAGTTTGATTCATCATTCACCCCTAATGCCGTATAGAGTTCCTCATCCTCCCCCTCGCATTGTCGCTGTTTGCCTACAACCATGATGGAGAGAGTCTTGAATGCACAAAGTGTTCATGCTGTAAGAGTTCTGCTTGTGCTATTATTTCACAGCTGATAGGAATCATTGTTGCATGATGTTCAGATCAGTGAGGGGAAAAGGCATTTCAGTGGTTGGAAATACAGGCATTAAAAAACTAAGTACACCATTGCTGTTTTTTTGCCAATTGGATGGGATTTATAAAATGAATATAAAATGAAAATGTAAATGTGTCTATGGTCAAAGACGAAAAACATCATAAATTACCTTAGAGTTGCAACCATTGCTGCCCATCAATCTTGGACAGCTTGGAAAGGCTGCCTCAAATCAGAAATTATCAATTTATAAGACAGAGGACAGTCTTTTCAGGTGTGGACAATCAAGGAAATCCACCAAACAGGTCAGACTGGAAATCCATCTCAGATTATTTAACCCTCACTTAGTATGTTTGCAGAAAAACACTAAACAAACCTGGCTGGTTTTACAAAAGCCACCAGGAGGAAGGTGCCTTCTTTCTGAAAAGAAAACAGCAACAACATTTCTCTGTAAAACTCTATCTGAATTAACTTGACCAAATAGACAGTTGAGACCGAAGTAGAAATGTTTGGCCATAGTTAACCATAAAAACAAAGAAAATCAGCACAAACACCAACTACATAAGAAGTGAAGGGGCAATTTGCACCCGCAGGACCTTAGTACCTTGCGGGCATTGAGTCAACCATTGATTCATCTGTATACCAAAGTATTTATTGGTATATATCTGAGGCTACCTGTCTAAGATGAAGATCAGCACAAACTGGGTCATCAACAGAGCAATGTTCCCAAACACAGCAACACATTTACAGCAGAAAGTCTGAGACTAATACTTTGACTGGTAAAACAACCACTGTGGACACCCACATATTTGTGCTTCATATATATATATATATATATATATATATATATACAATGATTTTTTTTGCGGAAATTTTGCCTATTTGTCAATTTTTTTCATGGAGCATGTCGAAAGTATTTGAAAGAAAATCAAGCTTGGGAAGCTGGAATAGCACAGCCCTATCCTGCTTGATACGCTGTTGGCTGCCGTCTGAAATACCAACCAATCCAGAAGCGCCATTTATGTTGGATGTAGCCCAAGAGCAGAGCTAAGTAAGACTGTGGCTATTTGCTTCTGGAGTGCTAAGATGGTTTCCCCTATGCGTATTAATGCATATTAAGTTATATTTGGAGTTTGAACTATTAAAATAGGCAGTTATACACGTTTCAAAAAGAGGTCTCAAGAATCCATATATTTTAACTCTTCGCTGTAGTACTTAACTTTCGAGAATACAGGGACTCCAGTGTACTTCAAGTTATTACTGCTGGCACTATGAGCTGCTAAAGCATGGGTGTACTTAGTTTTCCACAGACAGCTTTTTTCATTTTTGCTTAGTTTTTCTTTAATAAAAAATATCTTTGGTTTGAGGTTGGTGTAAAAGATGTTAAAACCTGGTGCAAACCACCAGAAACACGGTTGGGGAAAAAGAATCCTCTCTTACTTGCATTGCACATCATTTCGTACACATTGTTGTCGTCGTCGTCTGAGCCAAGCATCTTCTGCAACAATAAAGCAGGAAAAAAACTTGATTCCTCATACAAATCACAAAAGAAACACTTCAAGTGGGGTAGTTTGAATAAAGTTATGCTCACACAGAGATGCTGTTCATCTCTTTTGTTGAAGATCATAGTTTACCACATGGTACTTTTAGTGAGTGTTCACAAATATTACACTGTGGGCTCATAATTTCCAAAAGAAATGTCCTCTGCCGCAGCATCTCCTGAAGCCATAAAAGCAGAGATGACCGTCCATAAAGCTGGCTGTGCATCCGCAACAGTGATGAAATATTCAGTGTTGTCATAACCGTTGTCATATTAATAATTTAGGGTTCTCACTTCTTTGCAGGGCTTGTAATTTCAGGGCTGTAACATGATGTTCAGGCGGTGTACTGTAATGCTGCCCCCTGGCTCACAGAAAGCATGTTTTTTTTCTCTCCCTTTGACAACAGAGCTGCTCCAGAGTCGGTCTATTTGCTAATTGCATGCTGAGAGACAGACAGGGCTATGATCAGGGTAATTATGAAATCAGACAATCTTCCCCTTTCAGTTCAAACATATCATTTAGGAAACGACTCGAGAACTGTGGGGTGATTTCAGACTGCATCCAGAATTAGAACCAGATTATTATGGGTAATAATTTGCTACTTTTTTCCAGTTTCTGGCATGGATATAAAGCTGTGAAGAGTTGCATCACTGACAGCAAAATACACTAAACACTTCCTTTGTAGTCATCTTTTTTAAGTTTGGCAAAAAAAGGTCTAAATTTTTGCAGTCAAAGTCCTTTTCTAATTTATACATTATCTGTTCAATAACAAATGGCTGTAGAGATCTGCAAAATTTATGAGACATAGCTCACTTGGATCAAAATATCACCATCCAGCACACTGAGATCTGTCTGCAGTTTCCAAGCAACACAGCCAATCATGACTCAATTACAATGCCGTGCTGTTCCTAGAACTGCAAATGAGCTATTGGCTACCATGAATGAATTAATTGACAGTTGAGATTCTTTGCAGACCCAACAGGTTGAAGGAGCAGGAGGGGGGAGTGGATTATTTACCACTGCTCCAATGCTGAATTTTAAAAGTCAGAACGGCGTGGCATTTTGAAAAGAACAGGAGAGGTATTTATTTACTAACCACAAATGCTAAATCATTTTACAGATGTCTGAGAACTATGGAGCCTTGGGCCTTCCAGTCAAATTTAGTTTCAGTGCTGCAATGCGAGCAGACAAAGCTCGAGACACGGATTTTATTACAATGGCCAAGAAATCTACTTCTACTAAGAAAGCTACTAGTACTTGTGCAAGCTACTATAAGCAAAAGACAGTTGCAATTGGGCTGCCATTAGTAACTCTGGCTCAATTGCCAATTTACACCTCTGTTAGCAATACCAGCTACAAGTAGCAAGGCAAATGACTATTAAAAGATTAAGCTAATGTAATCCAGAAAAGGTACCATTAGCAATTCAAGCTTCTACAAGTAGCTACACAGAGCGACTATAAACAAGATCAAGTTCTTATTTGCAATACAGGTGGCTTTTATCATTACAAACTACTATTAATAATGCAAGCAACAACTTGCTATACAGGCTATATTCTTAATACAGCCAACTGTTTGCAATACAAGCTACAAAAATGTGTTCAGTGTGCAGTTGGTGTTTGAAGAGGAGGTTTTATCTAGTGCAAACCCTCAGAGGGAACATAGATTACTTACTAACTCTAACAGTGTTTCTTTGGCAGCAATACTGACAGAGGAATTTAAGGGCAATTTTGGAAACTATGGTTGTCTTTCCATTACATGTTTGACTTAATTCTGAATAAATCCAAGTGTTAGGTTTCACATTGGGCTCCCATTATAAAAACTTTGCCATTAAGCACATTAGCATACTAACGTTAACTGAGTTGCCATGACAATCAAATGCATACAGATCAGCTCCAATGGTATGTGTGGCACAAGCTTTTAAGTCAGAAGCTATTTCTGATTCATATAGCCTAATTCATTTTTGCTTAATTGCTGCAAATATTAATGAATCATCCGGTCTGTAGTTGCGGTATAATCTAAGTTAAGGAAACTGTTTCCACAAACAGGGTGAGAGTAACGACAGCATCATTCAAATAATAAGCAAATCTTTGGAGTTTGCCTGTCTGAACTGTACTGCAAATAACACTGCAAACGCAGTATGCAAAGCAAAGTCAGTAGACTTGACAAATCCCAAGAGAAAGAGCAGTACTACGACATGTCATTTGGCTTGCCTGGATTTGGATAGAAGTGTTCATTCCACATAGAGTGCATGCTGCACATAAATGGCTGTTTGTTCTCTCTGAAAAGCGTACAGTTGGAAACTAATTTGTATTTATTGAGCACGCACACGAAAAACTCGAACCCCATTTAAACGGCACTCATAAATTTACAACACAATGTCCATTTGTGCCTGTAATTCATCAAACATGATGTTGCAATACAAGGACCCAAACATTATGAGTAAGAGCACTGCATTGTCTGTATTTATATTTGAGTACTGCCCCCCGCCTGCCCCCGTCCGCCAGAGCAGTTCACAGCTAATTAACAAAGAAGTTTGAGGCCATAGTCGGCTAGTGGATGTGACGCTGGGCCCATGAGTGATTCAGCCTGTGAACGAGGCAGGGGACTGATCCATCTTGGATTTATTGACTGAGCACTGCTCTGCTAGCGCACAAATCACTGTCGCATCAAGGGATGATTAATTGGAGGTTGGGGGAGACGTACCACATTGGTTAATGGAAGTGCAAAAGCTCAGCTCGCCGCCAAGACCCTCAGAATTTTTTTCCAGTATACATACAATCATCAACTTAGTGTGCAATTCTGGCCGCTGAGATGAATTTTAATCACCCAAATAGAAGGTGCATGCTTGTGCATGTTGAATCTATTGTGTTACAGCTATAGGCTTGTTGAGGTCCCTGTGGAGAGACCTGTGTTTGACTCCAATGCTCCCCTGGCAGCTTGTTCCCGGCTTACAGCAAGCTCTCACTGCAGCAGTCTGATCAAATCACCCTCAGTCTGCAGTCACTCTCAATTAGCTGTGCTGCTGGGACGATAAGTACATCTCAGCAGCTGTTAGGGTGTCTAAATTTCCCTAGAGGCCAAATTCACCATATGTGGAATTGAGGCATGAGAGAAAATCAAAAGTTGCTGCTAAAGGAAATGAGTGATGAGAGCAGAGTATTTTTTTATGTTTAATGAGACAATGTGGCATTGTTTTGTTGCAGGCTGAAAATAGATTTTCTCAGCTGCATTTAAAGGATAGTGAAGGAACTCACTCACTAGCTGCTTTAGCAGGTATACACTGCTTGTGCCAGTTGGAAGTACTATCATCATCGCTTCAAGGTGTGAAGATGATAGCCAACGGAGAGGAATGCAGCACCTGACTGCCTTTAGTTCTGACACTTTGTTATCATCATTAGTGATAGCCATTTCTAACTAAGGCTCCTGAGAGCATTTCTGAGAGTAGCATTGCATCTGTCACTGTGAGATCTCAAGAGAAGTTTCAGTTGTGTGCCTCAGCTCCTATCATAAAATCTGTCCAGCAGTAGATACAAATTAGATAGAGATTAACAGTGAGAGTCAGGAACCAAGTTTGGAAGGAGTTACCAGCGTCTCCTTCAGCATGACGTGAAGCTCTTTATGGCCGTGACTTTTGGCGATCTCTGCAGGAGTCTGTCCGTGTCGATTGGCCATGCGCAGAACTCGTTCAGTGCCCGGACACTGCAGGAGCAGACCCGAGACGCTCCTGAATCCATACCGAGCGGCGAAGTGGAGGAGTGAGGGCACGTCCCCATGGTGGACCTCTGCTGTGAACATTTAAACAGATGTTAAAACCCTTTCAAATCAGTGAAGTAAGGCCTGAGAATTAGCATCTCCACATTTACACACGTCATCCCATTCTGCTTTTATGCTTGTTTTTGGACTATAACTTCTCTCTTTGGAGGGAACTTGAGGGTGATGTAAAGCAATGTGGTCAATCTGATCCATCCAGGAGAGTCAAAGAAAGACGACTTTATTGACCTGTTTGTCATGGCAACATCTGCCTCTGCCCTTTTTAACAGAGTAAAAGATCAATCCCACAAGCTGATGAAGCCATCAGTCTGCCACATAATGAGCCTAGAAATAATGGAAAGCCTTTTTTCTCTCTTATGGTGGATAACTTTCTTCATACCAGAAGAATATGTTATTTTGTCCATTTAAATGGGCTTACAACATTGCATTGTATCTTCTGCAGTCGTCTGTTTTACAGTGGATCTGAAGAAGCCTTTGTCTAAAAACACTTTGTTGTTATATGACGATCTCATGAGGAGGATTGTCAGAGTTGTCTATTATGTTTATTTTATGAAGAATCCTTTGCTGCACAATCATCTCTAGAGGTTCCAGAGCAGTCCCCAGAATATATCTAGTCCTCTTCATCATTTTTTAAATCACTGGCTCTGATGCTGCTACCCCAACGGTTGATGATGGAAGAGATTGCTCATTCCACAACAGACTTTCAAAAGTCAAGTCTAGTCTGTGGTCCAGGTGATCACTAAAGTATTCATACTCCTTTACCAGCTCCACCTCTTCTCCCATGATGGAAATAGTGGTTTACATATTCTTGTTTCTCTTGAGATCTACAAGCATATAATTTGTAGAGGGCTTCCAGTGGTCAGGACTTTTCATCGATTGGTAAAGTTTTTTTAAGGCTTTAAGTTTTTTCTTGTCCTCACTTGTCCACTTTACTCATTTATGGAGATACACTGTATAATTGTGTGTGTTTTATTTGGAATCGAAAGAAATACCACCATTGAAATTCCCAATTGGAAACTCGCTGTGCCCTCACCTCACTATCCAGTAGTATTTGTTTAGGTTTTCTCACATTATGCTTATCAAGCAGCAGTGTTGCTGTACCTCTTTCTTGTGTGTTTTCTATTTGCAGTCCTTGAAAGCCTCCTATGGGTATCAGCTCCAGCAGCATGGAAGACAACTTTTGATCCAGCTTATCCACAGAGCAAACCTGAAGAGCCTACAATGCAAACAAAGTTTAACATTTTCTGTTGAGTAATGACTGCAAAAAGAAACTTTTCTATTAAGGCTAGATGTAACTCCCAGAGTAAATCTTGAATTATATGAACCAACTCAGAAAACAGTGGTAGTGATATTGAAAATCCATTTAGAGACACAATAAAAATGCCAACTTTAATTTAACCATGCCAGCATCAAAGTCTGGCCTGACTTTTAGCTTGCAAATTCTTCCTTTTTCATAGCTTTAGTTTGCTGCTTCAGCAAAACGGACCTAATCAAATCAAGTGTTCAACAATGAAAGACAGATGAAACATGATCTCCCTTCATTTCAAGAGAAAATAGCACTTTGTCTCAACATAATACCGTTCATATTTTTGATTCAATTCTGTGTTTTGTTTTTTTTTCTTATTTGCAAATTCCAATAAAAATTAGTAAATTAGTTGCAAGACAGTGGTGAAATAGCTTCCCTCTCCAAGATTAATTTGTCAGGATTATATATAAAAGTTGTTGAGGCCAGGAAAGCTGCATTCAACCACCTCCTGCATGACCAAGTTCATTATTTACTATAGATATTTGAATATTTTTGGGAGGGATTTACTCAATGTACAAAACAATTGCTTTTGTACCATAACTGCTATAAAATAAAAAAATCTGCAACTACTAATATGTGGCTTTTTTTACTGGGTTTGGAAGAAAACCCTCACCTGATCAGTTTCAAATTAAAAAATAAAACAAAACTTCATTTGTGAACTTGTACTGTCATACCAATACTAATGTGTATTTTACTACCAGCATCTAAGTCCCTAAAATATAGGATTAGACCATGCTGAACTGGTTAGAAATATATCACTAAGCAACTTCAAAAATCATCTTTTGTGGAAACAAAACAACTACAACAAGCAAATTTTATTTTTAGGTTTTAATTGGTACTGGTCTGCGCAAAGGTTGCAGGCACAGATCTCACTTTGGATATAAAAATACTTGACTGGTAAAAAAAAAAAAACAGGACCCACCAAAGTAGCCTATACTGTCCCAGCATTTTCACATAAGGCCTGAAGTCAAGTCAAAGTTTTATTTTTATTGCACATATAAAAACATGTGTTGACCAAAGTGCTTTACATGAGGAGTTACAATAAATAAAAATGTAACAATAAAACAGTAAGACAGGGAATGATAGAATATCTAAGGTGATATTACAACAAGAACATGGTAAATGGCCTGTACTTGTATAGCGCTTTATTTAGTCCTTGAGGATCCAAAAGCGCTTCACACAACATTCAGTTATTCACGCACCGGTGATGGCAAGCTACATTGTAGCCACAGCTGCCCTGGGGCACACTGACATAAGTGAGGGTGCCGAACACTGGCACCACCGGGCCCTCTGACCACCACCAGTAGGCAGAAGGGTGAAGTGCCTTGGCCAAGGACACAACTACTGAGATGGACGGAACCAAACTGGCAACCCTCCAGTTACAAGATGAACTCCTAACTCTTGAGCCACAGTCGCCCAATACAATATAGTATGATCAATAAAAGGCTTTGGAAAAGAAGCGTTTTAAAAGGCTTTTAAAGGTTTTAACATTTTGAGAGGTGCAAATATGTAAAGATAGTGAGTTCCAGAGCCCGGGGGCTACCACCACAAACGTATGTTCACCTATTGTCTTTAAAAATCATACAATGTGATTTCCTGGATTTTTTTGACATTCTATCTCTAACAGTTGTAGTGTACCAATGATGAAAATTACAAACCTCTCTCATCTTATTAAGTGGGACAACTTGCACAATCCGTCACTGCCAAATACTTTTTTGCTCAGCTGTATGTTAGCAGTAAACATCTTAAAATCGATCTGGAAGGTAACGGGAATTTTAGAACTGGGGTAATGTGATCACATATTTTTGTGCCTTTAGAAAGACAAGCTTCTTCATTTTGCACTACTTGTAGGTGATGTAAAGATGACTGATCAAGCCCTGCATACAAGGAATTGAGTATTCAAGACAAGAGGCTATAAAAGCATGTATAATCATCTCAAGATGCACAGGGGACAGAACTGGCTTAGCTTTGCCAATATAGCAAAGCTGGGAGAAACTAGCTTTAATCCTGAACTGGGGCCATGAGAGCCCAAATATGATCAGAGTTTTCAGCACCTAAGGGTGAATCTGAACTATTCATCATTATAATTGCAATGACGAATTTTGAGAAGAAGAATCTTCTATCGGTTCACGGCAACTTCTTTGAATAAAAAAACACTGAAGGCTTTACCTGACACATGAACTCTACAGGGTCTGCCACACTTGACAGAAGATTGCTGAGTTCTTCAATTCTTGTGTAGTACTGCAATTTAGAACTTGTTAGGGATTTTCCACCACTGTAGACAGTCACTCTTACATTTCCTGTGGGAAAATCAGCTGCAGAAAACATGCAGGAGTAATAATCAGGCAAAAAAACCAACAACTGAAAAGTATTTACACCGTTCTACATTAATCATGTGTTGTTGTCTACCTGGTGCGTTGACACACAGGATCTGCTCACTCCAGCAAACCGGCTTCACTCTCACTACCTTCCTCTCTGCCTTGAACTCGACCTCGCAGTTGCAGCCAGCCGAATCATTTTTCAGGAGTATGAACACCTCCGAGGAGCTCTGCCAGACAAGTCAGTATGGGGCATCGCTGTGTTAGTTGGTGTTGTGGCTGCTTTCTGAATAAACATATGTGTTTCCAGAGAAGTGTCTCTCACCCCACAAGGAACCCTTGAAGGAACAATAACAACACTGGATTTGACCCTGTCGGCTCCAGATGACTGCATCTGCTCAGATCCAGATGGTCTAGGTGTCATGGGATTCATATTTGCTGTCATTGCTGATGCACCTGTAAATGATGGGTGCAGAATATATTGCGTTTGCAATCTGTGTTTAGATACCAGCAGCCAGTTTGGAGCAGTGACATGCACAAAAGGCGTTTTTCTCGTCTAGTTATTATTACGAAACATTTTAATCCAATAATAACCATACATCAGCAATAAAAGGAATTGTTATAAGTGCCAGAACACGCAGGAAGGGAGCAGTTCAATGATAATTTTTTTTATTATTATGAAAAGTAACATTCTGACCCCATGTTTATTCAATGAAAGCTACACAAATGATCAGAGTTCTAGTTCCAATTTTTAAACTGTGCCCAGACATTTCTGTCGGGAGATTTGTTGTTGAGCTACCGTTTTCTTCTTCAGTTTCTAAAGAAAATGGGATGGACTGTTGAATATAAACAAACTTCTTCATGATTTCTTGATTTTTGAAGTCACCCATATTTGATAGACCATTGGTAAAGTTTTATGATTATGTAAACAGAGGCTGGTATTTAAGGAAAAATCTACTCATCATTTCCTGAAGTCAAAATCAAAAGTTGGAGGTTTATAACAAGCTCTAATTTACAAATATAGCTTAGAAGCATATAAAATGTTGTTGAATTTGCAGAAATGAAGTAATTTTTTGCCTTCCAACCGTTTGTATCTCAGTGATGCAAAGACATATTTTATTCTGTTCAACATTCATTCATAAATGTCTTTTTTTAGTACTTCATTGCATAAAATGTTGAGAAATACTTTTTGTTTTGGAGGGGGGGGTTGTGGCTCGCCATTAGCCTTTCTTTTCAGAAGTCAAACTGTATGTTCAGGAAACAGTGTCACAGCCAATAAAACCATTCTCCAAGTGCAAGTTAGAAAACCCGTTGGACATTACTAATTGTTTATCTTAATTTCCATACCAACTACAACAAGCACTATAGGGCGACAACACTGAATTTCTCTACATTTGATTCATTTGAGCAGTAGTAATACTGTCAGGTCCAAGTTGTACTATAGGTACTGACTGGTTAAATGAGGTAAACCATCAGATGTACAAGTTAGACATTGTATAATTCCATCTTTCACCGTGGTTTTGTATGCGTGGCAGTTATTTTGGATTTTGAGGTTGGGTTATTGGGGAACTTTAGACTTTCCAAGTCATAATTCAGGCTTTTAAGGCATTACAGCTATTTTTTCTGATATTAAACTCGTAAACTCAAGCTTTCGAGTAGTAATTCATCATTAGTTTTGTTATAGTGATTGCTGTTATTGCTAATAGCTTAACTTTGATTACCGCCACCTGGGAGATCTTCTGGTTGTGTTGCATTAAACAAGTTTAAATCACACTAAAAGGGAAGCTTATTACAGAAAGTCTGTGTTAAATATTCAACTTTTAATGAAAATGGCTATGTATTTATTTAAATAAGCCATAAGTATTTTGATTTGTAGCTGCTTTGTGTTAAGTAGCAGTCACATGTGTCAGAGGAGCATGTTAGTGTTTTGATGTCAGCCTTTAGCCTAATCTGGTTCATACCAACCTGCCAGACCTGTTTATTGTTCTCAGACAAATTTGAAGCACACAACAAAGAAAACCTCCAAGTAATTACAAAACATTTAAAACAAAATATGATTTAATAACACATAATTGATTTGAATAAGCATGTTAGCATTATATTATCTTTTAGCCTAATCAGACTTTACTACAACCAGTCACAACTACTTTACGGTAAAAAGACAAATCTCCTCTGCAGTCATTTTACAACAAAAAGTCAAAATAAAACATGAGTAATTTTTACTTGCAGTAGCTTAGTGTCCAAATAAAGTAGTCAAAGTAGTCAAAGTAGACAAAGTAGTAGCAGTGAGCTGCAATTAGTCAGAAACATTATGCTAAAAAGACAAAAAAATATATTTTAAGAGATTTGTAAGAAAAAATGTGTGGCTCAGTTTTGATATAAAGTAACCTCTGGGCTCACTGGAGCATGTTAGCATTCTGGTGTTAGCCTTATACTGAACGACCTCTCAGAACTGGCTCACGAAACAATGTGTCATTTATGATATTTTTGAATTACTTGGCTACTTTTTAGACATAAACCGAACAAACATTCTTGTCATTTAGACTGGATGTTGTATTTAAAAAAACAAAATCCATCTGTGTCAAAAGCAGAACTACTCCTGAGTTAAAATATAACTATTGTGGGCGCCCAGCCTGAAACACTTCACTGTATCACTGCATTGGAGTGATGTAGAGTGCTATTGAATTTGCATATCTCGCAATGAGTAATCAGTGAAGGCCACATTTGCATTGAATGTTCCTCCTAACACACCTGTTTAAACACAAGCCCACTCCTCTATATTTGGTTTTTAGACAAATTGGTGAGATTGGGGGAGCAAATGGGAACAAGGTACAGATACAAACAGTCTTAACCCCCAGAAAAACGTCATTTTTATGAAAAGGGTTTTTAAAGCTTTTTCAAAGAGGTCAGAAGGAAAATGGGATTGGTTTTCAGTTTTGAAACTTTTCAGACATATTTCATTATGGCTGGATTTGCCTGTGTTCACACACAAATCAAAAACAGATTATCAACAAGCACCACTTATCCTCCCAATAATTTATGTTTGATGTTATTTGGTTTACATCCAAATAAAACATTAAGTGGCAATTAAAGTGTTTTAGCACTTCTAGTCCGTGCGAGAAATTGATGGCAATGCATTCTGAACCTCTGATCTAAAATTTAAATACGTTTTGAGATTAAATGGTGTTTTTCCTTTTTTCTTGTAACAGAACATTTTACAAAATAATAAAAATACTAGATTCCTCAGATTTCAAAGCTTCTTTGCGTTTACTTTAAAGATCTGTAAAACTGTGCTTTTCATTCTTCTGTTGTTAATGAACCGTAATCTCTATCAAAGCACTGGTGGAAATATTTCGTTTCATTTGGTTTTACCTGCATATACCACACATTTATTTCAGCAACTTTTATTACAAACTAATAACTTATACTGTGTTCCCTGATGCTTTTATTTTTTGTTGTTGCTAAGTTTGTTTTGCACACGACTGATGAGCTGCTGTAATTTAAATTGTTCTTGAGAAATAAACCTAAACAGATTTAATGTGGGATTTAAGTGGAAGCACTTATCTTGCTTGTCTGGCCTCTAAAAGCCAATCCTCATTTCCTTGAGACATTAATCCTTCCTTCTGATTATTAATCTAAAAGCCTTACGTTGGGCTAACCACCAAATAAGAGGACATGTGGTAATTCCAATAATTGATTTTGGATCATATGCCCTACCTTTTCGTATAATATCCATCACCTTGCACACATACTCCGGAGCGTCTTGCTCACAGGAGATCTGCAGGCATTCGTCCCCGTTGATGGGCACCCGGTCCAGCAGCGGGGTCAGACTGTCCACGCCACACAGCAGAACCACCACACAGGCTGCAGGACTCAGCACCCTGGACAGGAAGAAGCGCCTCATCTGGTGAAGACCTTCCATCATTCCCTTGGAAAGTATTAGCAGCTTGCAGGCGTAATGGGACAGTCTGAGAAAGTCATCCTTTTTGCTGGACGCTGTGGTAACGTCATAGCAGCATATCCCATCCTCTGGGATTTGCCCGTTGAAGGCAGACTGAAGGTAGTTCGCCCATTGCTTTGCCTCCGTCTCATAGATGATGAGCAGTTTTTCTGTGGGAATGCACAATCGTTTCTCTTCATACTTAAGCAACATAACCCCAATTGTTCTTCAGTAACCCATGATTTGCTATCAAGACTCACACATATCAAAACATTAATCATCTTCATTATCTAATATGTGATGTAATTAAAAGATGAACGGGTAATGGAAAAGGTCCCTTACCTGTGCGGCTCATTTTTACAGAGCTGCTCCTGTTGGCAGGTCTCACCTCACAGTGACAGAAAAACAGAAGGGCTATTGTCAGCAGCAGTTCAGATAAGGTGTTTCCTGCTATGTTAAAATGAACAATTTTTTTAACAGCATGGATCCTCATCACAGTAAGAACAGGTTTTACCACTGTATTTGCTTTCATATAGGTCTGTTAGGTCTGTGACAACAGAATGACATGAAATATGTTGCATGATTTTATAGTATAGACCAACACAACATAGCAACTAACTGAAATTAAGGAAAATGACGGAGGGTTTACAAGCAAAGAATGGGAAAAGTCGGGCTCCCATTCATATTCAGCCTCATTTACTCTGACCCAAGATGGAAAAAAGTGCGGCACACTTTGAAACCAACCAAGAAATGGAATACATGAGCAAAAAGAGCATTAACCAGAGAAGCAGCCTGTAGCTCCATGGTGACTCTAGGGGAGCTCCAGATATCCAAAGCTCAGGTTGGAGAATCTCTTGACAGAACAGCTATTAGTTGTGTACTTCACAAATTTTGTCCTTAGGAAAGTCAAGGGTGAAGTTATAGAGCTACGACTGTGGACCCACCAGGATGTCTTCGTCCAGCTAAACTGACTAGCCTGGCAACAAGAGCATCAGTAAATGCCCATCACACTTTTCCCTTATTATTTTAGTTTCCACTTTACTTTCCACTTAGCCGTTCTTTGCCTTAGTCTGACATATGAAATCCAAACTAAGTAAAATGAACCTTGTGGAAAAAGTTAAAGGTTATAATACTTTTGTAATTGACTGAAAATCCCCACTTGCTATTTTTACATTTTCAGTTTTGCTATCCTTATTAAACTTCTGGCAGGAAGAGTGTATCTACCGATTTGAAGTCATATTCCCAAAGAAGCAGGTAATAATCACAACTGGTTGAATGGAGTGGTGCAATTGGATGAAGAAAAGCTGCAGTGCGTTCAACCATTGTAAAAAAAAAAGGAACTTTGTTTGTGAATAATTTATTTCTAACCTCCTTAAATTTAAATAACTTCATAGGCAAATAACAAAGGTGAATGCCTTTCAGACAACCAGATACCCGAAAAAAATAAAAATCCCGAGTGTTAGTCTGGACCTGAGTTTAATTAAGTCTGCATCCAAAAGAACCTGAGGTGTGTTGCAGCTAATGATCTGTGGAAAATGTCTCTAGTGCGAGCATGGATAAAAAGGATGCATTGACCCAGACACGCACACATACCCTCGTTGAGGGAAATGTAAAACTCTGCTTCATTAACTTCTGCGGCACCCGACAAACAAATGACTCATACCACACCGGTGTCTTGCTAATACCAGTTTGGCACCGTTTATTTATAGAGTGATGGGGAGAGAAAGCACAGTTGTGAAAGGTGAGGTCCCCTTTATGCAAATATCTGATTGTGTCAACCAGCAGCAGATCAAACTGTTCCAGTTGCATGCACAGTCGCACATGTTCACTCTGTCATACTCTAATGATAAAATCTTCAAAATCTGTGGTGGCTTTTGTTAAACAGACCACTTACTATATGACACCCAGTCACAGTGTCACAGCGGCCAAAAAGGGGTGGCACGAAGGCAAATATAAATGTAGTGTTGGCCAGGCTGTTACCAATGTCAGCAAGAGTGAAAGTGCAAACGCTGTCCTGAGGGTGGTGCCAGCAGAAAAGATATGAAGGTATTTTAAATCATAATTATGTTCATGGAACCATGAAAACTGACAAAGCTATTTAGTAGGTTCGTATTTACTAAGGTAGGTACATAAAGTCACACTATAACATCATGCTGTGCACCTGGAAGAATTTTTTATCTTACTTACCTGGCAACAAGATCTTGTTTTTACATCTGGGAGCAGCTGATTAGCATCTTACAATCTCAATTAATATCTGAACAACGACCCCAAATCCCAGAGGAGTTGAACAGGAGGCTTCATGGATGCAGAGCAGAGAAGGAGGAAGTTCAAACCATCTCTTCTATCCACCATAGTGGGCAAGGATCATACTCCCAACTCCAACATCTCTCTGCCTGGGTGTATCTTTAACGACACAGCCAGATAGCGATTCAAAGAGGAGCGGCAAAAGCAAGTGAGGTGGATTGGCAGTGCTTGCCAACAACTGATGGTGTCATCCAGGACATGTTACTGTGGATTATTGTCTCTGCTGCCCAGGTATTGAACTGTTAGCATGTCATGGCAGTCATGAGACTGTGACGCAGCCAGAGTCTTCGGTCAGAGGCCTCTTCAGATTTGTTGCAAGGCTGACTGCTGCCGAAGATCCTTCCTGTCCACACCACCATCGTCTGCAACAACTCTTTGAAGATACCTAGGTGATAGAAGTTACAACAATGTTTGTTTGGCTGAGGTTTTGTCCGTGCTCCTACAACACTTCAGTCTTTGTCTTTTCACATGTTTCTTATCTGGTCACAGTACTGTTGCATGACTTCCACTGCAGTCATGTCGCATCTGTCAGAAAAATACCATCCCATATGAAATCACAAATCCATATCCATCACGATCAACAAAATTAGGCTTTTTTGACATATAGAAAAAAAACTTTGATGTCAAACTGGAAACTGATTTCTACAAAATAATGACAATTAATAAGAAGATTTAACATAAAATAAGTGATTGTATAAATATTTACCCCTCTATAAAAGTGACTGACCTAATTGAAAAGAGGCCAAGTCAATTGGTGCTAGTGAATTAATTTGTAAAAGCAATTAAAGAGTAAAACTTCCAAAGGGGTGAATACTTTTCACAGTAACTGTACATATTGATTACACACACAGTGATATATTTAAAGTTTTTATTTCCATTAACTTAGATGATTCTGACTTACATCTCATTAAAACCCAAAATAAAATACCAAGCTGAGGAAGAACGTCGAGCAGACACTTTATTTCCTAAGAGTCATCAGGAAACATATGGGATCAGAACAGTATCACCTTGAAATTAAAATGAAAATAAATATTGGCATTGAAAATAAAAATTGCATTGAAAAATATTATTGTAACTGAAAATATTAATTTTGAATCGGAAATAAACGTAGTGAAATTTTTTGTATTGAAAGTGATTTTTTACAATGCCAATCTTTTTTTCAATGCCATCATTTCTTTCAGCTTCATTCAGGTGATACTGTTTTGACGCTTGTGTGTGCACGCGCATGAAGGGCGGGGCTTCAGCCCCCCATATGTTTGCATGAACGAGGCAGGAGGGAAACTCCGACTGTCCGAGCGGGATCAACATTTTCTTTGCTTCCAATGTGGTTTGTGGAAGATGATAATCTGCAGTTGGGGACCCGATTTATGACAGTCTTTCTGTAGTCTTTTGAATCAAACATGTTTGATATTATCGCAAGTCCTAGTGTAGTCGTTGTGACGTAAATTAACCAACAACTAATAAAGCTGTTCTCACACAAGTCAAATTAAAGTCAATCAAATTTATTTTTGTTCCTGCGGGAAAGTAGGCTTTAAACATAGGTGTCATACTTATAAATAACAGTTTTGTAGCCACCTATGGAGCCTGGCAGGGTCTATACACAACAAATACAATATTTGTGTTCCATGGCTGAGTAATGGGCCATAAATTACAAAGTGTATGCCAACCTTGCCCCCTGGAACACAGACAAACCAGCGCCATCTGTGCATCTGCATTGAGCAAGTGGTACAGCATAAACACCTTGCATTAAAAAGATAGGATTTAACCAGTTACTTGATGATACAGTACCCACTTTGAATGCAAGTCTTGACATAACATTAATCTTGCCAAAGAATGCTACAACATTCGCACATAAAGAAACTGTATAATGCTGAGCATAATGGGAGGAATATTGCGGGAAGCTAAAATAGCCTAGGTGTAGTCTTAAATAGTGTCCCAACAAGATTCAGGGTTTATAAAATCTTTAGTCTGAGACTTAAAAAACTGTTTTTAGTCTTTAGATGTGAGCTGATAATCTTTAAGAATCTTTTCTAAATCGTTTCAAAGTCTTTAGGTGTACAGAAAGCATAATGTGGTTTGTGGAATAATATTTAATTAAAAAATAAGATATAAACAGTTTCTTCTCAGTTTGCCATGGTAGTTGGTAGTTTTTAACTTTATGAATGGGTAAAGGTAACTAAATTAATAATAAAAAGATTCCCATGAAGGCATCTGAGCATCGTCTCAGACCCGAACCATGTACCCAGTATATCTCGCTAATCAGTAATAAGGTAAACTAATTAAAACTAAAAACAAAATATACAATTTTTAATACTGTGTGTGTGTAAGACACACCTGATGAATTAAAAATTTTGATTTTTTTTTGTGTAGCTGACCTCTTACTGCGCATGATACAAACCACTTCATAGTCCAGCTGGCACGTAGCAGACATATGTTGCGGAGTTCAAAGATGGTTGTGGCAGAGACTCAAGCTAAGGCAGCATTACAATACTTATACAGTAGGCAACTAGTCATCATATCTTCCACTCCTTCAAACACATATTAATGCATAGTAGTTCACATGTGGTTCTTTAATGTATTTGCAATGCACTAAAATGCATACATTTGCAATGGACATATCTGCGGCTGAAACAGGTAGCCTATGTGTATCCCAATATTTTTAAATACGAAACTTTTTATATAACATTTTGGCCTTTAGTAAAAAAAAAAATGGGGAGGTGTTGCAGTGCTGTGGTGCAATTTAATCTTCCTTAATTGCATTTTTTTTTTACTTACATTACTTTTATACTTTGAGTAGTTTTGAAACTAGTACTTTTTTCACTTCAGTAAAACCTTGACTGGATATTTCAATACTTCTACAGAAATCTTTTTAAACCCCAGTATCTATAGTTTTACTATGAATGTAAATACGTTAGACACCTCTGGCACTATATAAATAAACTGAATTAAATTTGATTGAACCTGCACCTTAATCTCATTATGGCATGTGAATGATAAGGAGAATAAAGACATCTTATCTGTACAGTCTGTGCAGTCCATACTTGGTTGTGGCTTCTTTTGCATGAATTACTGCATCAGTGTTGCGTAACTTAGAGACATGGACACATACTGTGGAGGAGAGTCTGTAGAGCTGCTTAGGTGTTAGGGACTCTAGGTTGCTTTAATAGCACCATCATTATATCTATTGCATTTAGGCAGTACAAAAAACTGTCTTGGATTGCATGTGTATATTTATCATTCTCACTTTCACCTTCCACACAACCTTTCATTGCTATGCATGTCTACAACAATCTGTTATGGTCTTTACTGGATTACTTTTCACAAAAGAAGGATAGTCGATAACTGCTAGCTGATTAAGGAGGTCATAGAATAACTATTCGGTATTAAAAATCAAATTTTTGTTTGTGTTATGTCATGTTAAAATTTTCCAAGTTATTGCATCTGGGGTTTTCATTAGATCATCAAAATTAGCTGTAATAAATTATTGAAAAAATTCACTATTACCATAATATATAATATAATATAATGTTTGAAGTGAGGAATTATTTATGACTATTCCCAGTCCCTCCTCTTTTTTCTTAGTTAGGGATAAGAAAGTTTTTATTTGTTCTTGTGGAAAAGTAAAAGAATCATTTTTCTTTTAAATATCTGGGAGAACATATTATTCTGACATCTCATGCCCTCCTCAACCAAAGATCGGGTGGATGGTTTCCCCATAGCTCTTGACACCTAACTGAAAGGCTGAAAATGTACTTTTGCATTTCCAAGCATATTTTCACAAGCTTTGTTTTTGTTGAATGAATGTTGACTCTGTGTAACTTGCAACTCATCTGTGCCACTATTTAAACTAACTGGAAGACCTTAAAAGAACCATATGACTTCTTTATGTTTTTATCATGTCCGGGTATGCAGCCTCAGTCCAGAAGAGTTTATTTGCAAAAAAAAATACTGTACCCAGTACTGATTTGTCCTCAGGGTGGTGCTAGAGAACATCCAACATCCAAAATGCCAAAAGTTGTTTCTCGTGGATAATTTTCTGATCTGTTCTGTGAAATCGGATTTTGTCTTACCAACTTTCTTTCTTTCTTTCTTTCTTTCTTTCTTTCTTTCTTTCTTTCTTTCTATCTATCTATCTATCTATCTATCTATCTATCTATCTATCTATCTATCTATCTATCTATCTATCTATCTATCTATCTATCTATCTATCTATCTATCTATCTATCGCACAAAGTTGTGATAAATTAGCATTGCAAAAAGCAGATGTACTGTATGTATGTATTCAGTGTCATTTAGTTCACTTTCAATTCAGAAAAGAATGATCAAGAAAGGCATACAATTAACAGATTTTGACAAGCAAGAAATTACTCAAACATTGAAATGAGGACTATTAGTTTTATTGGTATTGACTATTCAGCATTCATAAGAATAGTTCATTCTCACTGACATGAATGAAAATTATATAAACAACAACAATGATGAACACAATGGCTAAATGTTGTGAAGGTTGAACGAACAGGCTTGAGAACTTTTACTCTGATCAGGGAAACACAAAGGTGGTTCTAGAAAAGAGCCAACAGAGGCCAGTGCCCCTTTATTGAACAAGTCCTGGCCCCTCTAATGCCCCCTATACTGAAGAGATGATACAAGATCCACTTTTTATGATAATGTGCACTGGCACAGAAAAAGTAACAAATTGGATTGAATTATTGTAATAATAATAATAATAATAATAATAATAATAATAATAATAATAATAATAATAATAATAATATTATATTGATGCACCATAAATAGGTATCAACATCGGCATCATGTTAGTCATTTTTTAACATATCAGTATCTGTCCACTAGTCAAAACTGGGCCAATAATTAAGAATGTTTATTTCCATCTTGTAGTCATTTGTGTGTCTATTTAAGGTGTGGGAGTATGGGATCTGACCCCATATTCCCCAAATGGGAGCGATGATGGTGATGCAGCGTAGGATTATGGTGTGTTTTACTAAAGCAGAGAAGCAATGTAGACAGTGTGGTCGCTTTTACACTGTCAAAATTGTAGGTAAACATATATATGTATATTTTTTGCATCCCTATTAAAATAATAATTATTATTATTAGTAGTAGTAGTATTTGTATTTTTTATGTAGTATTACTGTGGTAGTAGTTGGAAAAAAAATTTGTTTAGTAATAGGAGCTTTTGTTTAACATTTTACAACAGGATTTTACAGGATTTTGACACAACTGTTGTTTTACAATAACCAGACTAAAGTCTATATATCCCAATTCTATCCCTATTTCACAAATGAACTCAAACTACAAGAATTATCTTTAGATAACAACATCCACTGCTTTGTTTGTGTGAAGTTCATTGCGGCTTATTCGCAGCAGTTAGAATATTTAAATAAAATAAAATAAAATAAAAGAAATAAAAGTGAGCATAAAGACGACGACAGAGTCAAGCCGCGGTTCTCCACCAATAGGAAGCGTCGGAGGGCGGGCCTCGAGGCGTCAGCACTGTAGAGTGCACACTGCGCTGAGCCAGGCAACTTGGCTCAGAGTAACAGTAAATCAGACCGAGCAGCCCCTAACAGCTCCTCCAGCTCCTTCACTGAAACTGTAACCCCCCGTTGCAAGTATTTTTGGCCGCTCAGAGGAACCCGGGTGAGATCACTGCGGTCTCTTTTCCTCGGACACACTCGAAGAGTTGTTCGGCAAGAGCGACGCAGCAGGGACCCGTTTTTTCAGTCTCCTTTCACATATATTTACACATCTTTAATTTCATATCACACTGGACATGTCCGAAAACAAGCCGAATGATGAGCCCAAGTTATCTACGACGGACAGAGTGGTGAAATGTAAGTGGGAAATATTTTTTAATAAAAAAAAAAAATAATTTTATTTTCCCCTCTCTGCGTGTCTGGGAGAATTTCGTCGCAGCGGCAGAAATCTCGTCGAAAATTGTTCGCTTGCTCATGGAGGAAGAAGGGTGTTAGCCGAGCCGTGACAGCAGCTGTAAACTAGGAAGTGGGGGCAACTTCAGCCTGCAAGAATCTCACACATACATGGATATCTGTTATAAAAATAAGAATATCCTTAAATTACACGAAGCGTTTCCATGTGATTGCACAGCCAGCAGGTTGATGCTCATGATTTCTATGTATGTATGCATTTGGTGCACAGTGTGCATGCAGATCAGGCATTGCAAGCAGCACCAAATGCGATTTTCTCCCCCTCTTTTCTTTATTGTGCATGCATCATCAAAGCTCTATCTCTCATGTTTGAACAATCGCACAATTCTACTCGATGTATATTTGGTTGTGGGGGTTGCTTTCTTTCACTGTTCATGCCACATGGGGTGGCTCTTCCTGCCTCTCTCTTGTGTTTACAGGTCTGGCATTCCACCTTTCCAGTCTACCATAAGAATGCAATAAAGATAATAATCAGTTCGACCCTACCTACCCAGCTCGCCCAGCCCCATTTTTAGTTAAAGGCTGCAGACTTTTAACTCTGAGACCATTTATGCACAAGGAGCTGTTAATGCGTCACTGAATGACTAGAGCAAAGTAAGATGACAGAATCTGTGTTTTGTTTGATCCAGCTCTAGCTGCAAATCGATACTCCAGCTTCTGCACTGATCACAGTGTGCAGCAGCACATCAGGGAATTGAGGCAGGGATTTTTTTCTTAAAAAAAAAAAATTGGGCTAAGTCGATTGAAATGCATTGATTATCTGTGGAAAGACATGAGAGGAGCCGATAGATCGGCAGGAGGGGGAATTATTACCACTATTGTTTTTTTTGTGTGTGTGTGTGGAATAAGCAAGTACAGAGCAAACCAGTTGTGTTCTGGCCATGTTTTTGGTAGAAAGTGGAGGGTGGGTGAGTGGAGTGAGTGTTGAGAGACTCACAGAATATCTTGGGTGCTTTTGTTATGAATTTTTTAAGAGATCATACCCCTACAGTCTCCAGCAACTTGAAGGCTAATGAAAAATGGATATGACAAGGTTCGGCTATAAAGAGACGTAACAGTTTCACCGGGCAACTTGGGCCGGTCGTGTTATACGGGTCCATTAGCTACAGTGCTTTGCAAAAGTATTCACACCACTTGAACTTTTTCACAATTTGATGGGATAACATAAAAAAACACAGACAGTCAATGTGTTTTTATTGAATATTTGCGTGCAGTACTATACCTCAAAGTACTGCATAGTTCTGAAGTGGAAAGAAACGGATGCGTTAATGAAACATGGTGGCGGCAGCATAATGCCCCAGAATCTTTTTAAAAATATATTTTTAGCAGGTTAATACCATAAACCTGCAGTTTGCCAGAAGCCCTGCAGGTGACACAGCAAGAGAGCTGATGTTCAGATGCTCTCCATCCAATCTAACTGACACTGAGTTTCTCTCACACAAAATCCCAATAAAATCCCCTCCTGATTCTGTTTGTACTGCACAGGAAGACTCTTTTGAATTTCAGGCTACAATGTAGCCCATTCCAATGGTGTGTCTTCCATTAGCTCCCTGCAACGCTTAGTAAAGGTCTGCAGTTATCTTAATCAGGTATTGATTAGACATTGAAAGGGGCTGTCAGGCGACATGAGAGCCCAGATTCAAAAGGCGTCGGCTCGAGCTCGTGGAAGTAAGTTCACTCATCGAGTTTCGAGAAGTCCCATGTTTCTTGTTTTTGTGTGTTTTTTTTTTTTTTTTTTTTGGTAATGCATCAGTATTGTGACAACACTGGACGCTGGCTGTGTACATACAAAGCATCGACGAGGCTGCAGGCTATAGGTGTGAGGTAATTTGTTTTCAGCTGCCTGTTTTGCGACGCTGCGAGGCGTCTGTCCAACTTATCACGAGCGCGCTGCAGCCACCTGTTTTCAGGAGGCATTATCATAATGCTCCTGAAAGCCACTGCTGCAGAGTAATTACTCCATCCTCTTTAATCAGCTTCGGCAAGGCAAGTTTGGGGGGGCGTCTTCATGTTTTTATACTCGACAGAAATAAATATAGGAGGAAATGTCAGTTCGGAGCTTTTCACTTTAATGAACTATGACTACAAATCTGGCTCAGTGGTGGACCATTACTGCAGCTTTTAAGGCTTACCTGATTAAGTAGCTGCTGGTTAGGGATTAGCCATGACCTGTGATAATCCGCATTGTTTTCTCAAAAGTTCTAGTCATCATCGTTGTTAATGTGTTGCTGAATGTATTAGCTCTGAAGTTATTTGAAGCATTGGTTGATGGACTCATCTTGTGGTTGCCTGATCAATGACCAGATGTTTAAAACAACAGAAACTGAATGAAGGGCCTCAAATTGCTGTTAGTTTGGCATTTGAAAAATTGCAGGGAAATTAATAAAGAAACACGTTTCTTTTTAGCTCAAAATGCATGCTGTTGTGAGCATTTGTTGGACTTAATTCTTTTTAATTTTAGATTACATAGACTAAAACTATGAACATTTTCACATGCTTTCCAGGGCTATAAAATATATTTAAAAAATGTCATCTTCACAAGATGAGTGTGAGGGATATAAACTGTTTAGAATGCAATATTTGCCTATTATTATCTTTCTAATTGGCAGGAAATCACATTTTGCTCAGCAGCTACATACAGTGGACCCCCGTCTTTTCACAGATTGTTCTGTGGAACTTCACTCCAAATTATTCGTAGAAGAAAAGCCTTTTCGGCGATTTTTCCGTAGAGCATGTCAAAATATTTAAAAGAAAATGCAGCTTGGGAAGCTGAGATACCTAGACGCTATGCTACCTGACAAACTATTGCAAAGTGGCCAATCCAGGAGCAGTTTCTTTGAACCTGATTGGCTGTATGCCCAAGAATGGAGATAAGAAAAACTTTAGAGAGAAATCTTCCGCAGTTGTGATAAGATGCGTATTAAGGTATATTTGGTGTTTGAACTATTAAAATACACAGTTACAAGTGTTTTAAGACGGGATATCAATTGGTTCTCCCAATGCCAAAGCACCCATTTCTTGGTTCCATGCCGGTGCTTAACCTAGCACCAACTACTTGCCGGGCCAGAGCTGGTTCTTTCTAAGAACTGCTTTCTCCTCGCATGGCAATTTAACCAAGATGTGGGGGCGGGATTATTAAAGGCAAAACACGCAACCGCTATTTTCAATCGTAAAAATAGAAATAGGAAGTAACCAAGAACATGTTATGTACACAACTTTGCACATCCAGCAAAGTGTGGAAGCACAACAGCAGTACCTGTTGGAGCATGATGAACTACTCCATTATTAAAATGTCTCTTTCTGTTCACGCGCTTCCTGTTTTCTTCTCCCCATGTGGGCGTAGACAGTTGCGTTGCAATGCTTTAGATGGCAAATTGGCACTGGTTCTTTTTTGCTGGAAAAACCCTAAGAGACCCTCAGAAGGATCTCAATGACTGGCAACAAAGTATGGAAAATGTGGGTTTATCGCAATGTCATCGCAATATCTGACAACAGCTTTTCCACCGTAATATTCTCTAATATCGTTCAGGCTTCATTCTGTCCCAACACAACTTTCAATATATTTCATAGGGATTGTATGTGATTGAAAAAAACTCAGAGCATCATGAAGACCAAAGAATTTCACCAGGCAGATCAGTGGTAAAGCTGTGGAGAAATTCAAAAGATGGTAAGGCTATGAAACAATATCCCGTGATTTGAACATGCTCACTGTAAAACATGGGGGTAGAAGCATCATGGTGTGGGGAGATAAGAAAGATAAACCTGTAGGAGGCAGCAGAAGAATTGATACGGTGACGTTGGTTCATCCTCCAGCAGGATAACAATATTTTAGATCAAAGCGTTCATATGTGTTACAATAATTCAGTCAGAATCCAAATGTATGACTATAAAATGTAATATTCACAGAAACTCTCCATCTAACAGAGGTTATTTGCAAAGAAAAAGGGCAAAATTTTTCAGCATCTAGAAGTGAAAAGCTGGAGGAGACGTACTTCAAAACACAGCAATTGTAGCAGAAGCGGGTTCTGTAAGCTGCTGACCCCGGGGGCTGAATACATGTGCAGGCCACACATCTTCCTTCCACTTCAAAACTATGCATTAAATTAAAGTTTGGGATTGTAACGAGTAAAAAAAGGGGAAAAAGTCTACAGGATATAAATACTTTTGCTAGGGATTGTAGTTAGTAATTTGGTTGCCATGACAGCAGTGGCGCTCCAAAGTAGAATAAGCATAGTAATGATGTTTTTCCGTCACCGTCCTGCGACGCTGGGCCTCCTGCCTCTCCGGTTGGTGGAACCCAACCACACCTCCCGATGGAGCGCCGGGTGCTTTTCTGCGAGCGTCGATGGATAACATCTGACATTTGACTTTTCGGAGAGGAGGGGCCCTGTGCTCAGACCTGCGTGGGCTGGGGAGGTTGTGCTTGGTGACGGCGACGCAATCCCAGCTGGACGGCGCTAGGCTTTTATAGAACTATCATCGGACCTCTCCTCACGAGAGCCTCACCTGCACACCTGCTTCTTGTTTGTATGCCAGCAGCAGCATTTCTGGCTCTTATAAGATGTAAATGCAGAGGTGTGCAGAAATGAAAGAATTTTCCTGAAGGTCCTCTACCTCTGAGAAGTATTTTCGCAATAGCTTCCATTAACTCTTTGCAGCAAGGTAATTTAAAAAGGATTTCATATTGATTGCCAAGGCAATACCTTTAGTCCTGTGTTTTATGGAGGACCGTCCATAAATGTGGGAATAAATAAATAAATGGGTAAATAAAATTGAAAATAAATAAATGTGGGAATAAATAAAAAAGTTTATTTATTTGCACATTTATTTATTTATTTGCAAATTTATTTATTTATCTGCACATTTATTTATTTATTTCCACATTTATTTATTTATTTATTTACACATTTATTTATTTATTTCCACATTTCCATATTTATTTATTCACTGAAGTGTATACTAATAAGGGGGGTGTTTCTAACACTGGCCTAAAGCTTGATTGGTCAGCTCCGAGACTCCAGTTCACACAGAACTGGCTCTCTTCTGAAGAGGCTAGCGGCGGCCGGCTACCCTGTGTGTCTGTCACAGAGATGAGATACCCGGCTGCTGGAATCTCACGGTCAGATAAATGCTGGTTCAACACCAGGGCTGTCCCTAACAAGGAGGTCTCCTGTGAACAACAGACCGAGGTGTTATAGGTGGTTGAGGTGCTGGGGTGCAGGGTTAGCAAGTGAAGGTTAAACCTCCCGGTCTAGCTTCTAGCTTAGCTAGCTAGCACGAAGCTTGACCCCACGACCGAGCGCTCAGCCCGCCTTCGTGTTTCGTCTGAGGTTTTTGACAACGTTTCACAACCACCTGTCCATGTCTCATTGAATTTCCTATTAAGGACTGCGGTCAAGGGAGCAGACACTTGAGTCAAGTATTAATTTTTTTATTTACAAATGTATTTATTTATTTCTCTATATATTTACAAATGTATTTACAAATGTATTTTTATTTCCACATTTATGTAGTTATTTATTTATAAATACATTTATTTATTTCTCTATTTATATATTTCCAAATGTATTTCCAAATGTATTTATTTATTTCAACATTTATGTAGTTATTTATTTATTTCCACATTTATTTATGTATTTCTATATTTATTTATTTATTTACAAATGTATTACCTCATTTATTTATTTCCACGTGGATGCAATATTTCATAGGTGATTTATATTTTCAGTACCATGGATTATAACCCTAAATGGCAATAATATATTTAGTCAGTTGTATGGATCATTATAGCTGAACCTGGTTCAGATTTCAGCAAGAAAGATGACAAAGCTTAAAGGGGGAACGTTGCGAGGTGACCATGGCTCAAATGGTAGGAGCTCGTTCTGTAACCAGATGGTTGCATGTTCGAATCCCCGCTCCATCCGTCTGTACTTGGGCAAGACACTTCACCTGCCTTGACTGCTGGTTGTGGCGCCTGTGTTTGGCAACCTCACTTCTGTCAGTGTGCACAGGACAGCTGTAGCGCTTATTTAGATAAAACATGAGGAAAAATGTAGGTTAATTGCAATCTGTGTTGTGGTGACGTTATTCCACAATATCATATGGCCTAATGTCACCAGATTCATTTATAAACATCGTTTTAAACAAGTGATTCCATGAATGCTATTTAAAAGCTAGATCAATATTTCCGAGACAGAGCTACAAAGATAAGCTACGCACAAAAGGATTTCTAATCACTGGCTAATAATAAGATTGAGCAGCATTTCTAAATATTAGAAACCATGTTTGTAGGTTCAGCTGAAAACAGTCTGTGACTTTAGCTCTCCTTAACGCACTAATCTACACTGACGACATCACTGGAGAAAGATGAAAGACTGTAAGATGCTCTTATGTTTTATTGACATAAACCTCAGGGTTTTTATTTTTGTCTTAAATTAGGCAGATACAAACGAGTTTTAGAGTTTTATGTCTGGAACTCAGAACTTTTGAAATGGTTGTTGGTCTCCATGAGCCCACCTCCTGCGTCTAATTGGTTCTATCCTCTGGACCGGCTAAAAGTAATGCTGAGTTAGCACCTGAGTTAGCACCACAGTGAATTTTTGTTTCTTTAGCTCTCATTTTGCTAAATTACCAGCAGTACTCCCACTATTTCAATTACTCTGGATGTTATTAGAAGGATGCTAACTCAAACTGATTTAATTTGAAGGAAGCGGTAATGATGCTTGTTTGCACCTCCGTGGGACGGAGGCAGCATTTACCTCTACTTGTGTACTTGTCTATTTGTTGTGTGAGTTTGTTGTTTTTCCTGCAAAGGGAAATGTTTAGCAAGGTTAAGCATATGATTTATTGTTGGTTTTACGTCTTATTATTTATAATATTTCAGTGCACTAAGATCTGTTTGGTTACTAAGCAGGAACACTTTGGTGTTTTATTTATGCTGGTGATTTTTCTTTTTTTTGTCCATTGTGTGACTAAAGTAACTGTTGCTTCTCCTTTTTAAAAGGGAGCATATTTAATCTGACACTGTGACTGGCCACACAATTGATTTGCTGCAACAAAGCAGACGTTTTAGTGGCTGATCGTCAATACTGTTCCCAGTCAAGGTTAATTGTTTGCAAGAGGGGAAAAAACCCCACAAGATAAGTGTTATTAATTGTGCTGTCACACTCTGTTATCTAAACTTCTTCAGTGTACAATGCAGCCTATCCATAAGTTGAATTTATATGTAATAGTCCAGTGAAGAATGATCCATTTTTGGTATTTATGAAGTTGACACGCATTTCTTCTGTTGATAGTCATCTTCTTGTACTGTTCTGAATAGCAAAAAGGTACTTCGGAGAAAGAAATGAAATAAAAATAGATAAAATGTGTATTTACACTGTGAATACCAAACGATTATTGGGAGAGCTGTTCTGCTAATATGCTTACATTAGCATTTCAGCTCTGGTTAGTCAAAGTATCAGTCTTAGCTACAAAATGCCAACCTTAGTTGACTTGATAAATTAGCATGCACACATGTTGGTTAACAATAGGTAATTTTAGTATATATGCTAATTTAAACATGGTAGCTCAGATTACCTAACACTAGCTTTCTTTCTAAAGGCAGTCTTTGTAAGAGTCTTACTCAAAACGTGAACCTTTACTAAAGTATCCTAGCTAAAAGGAGCAAATATTAGCCAATATGCTAGAATTAGCATGTTAAATCAGATTAGTTTACTGTAGCTACTGTGCTATAGGCAGAATATGTAATAGCTTTACCCAAAATGCCAACCTTAGCTAATGTATGTCAGCTAAAATAGCTTAAATTAGCTAACATACTAACATTAGCCTGTTTCCTCAGATTATTTTGCTCTGTTATGTAAAAAGCAATTTATTTTAACAGCCTTAACCAAGCTAGGTTAGCTGCCTTGATAAATTAGCATGTAAACATGTTTGTTAACAATTGCTAAGATGAGCAAATATGCTAATATAAACATGGTAGCTCAGATGATCTAACACTCGCTGCTCTGCTTACATCAGTGTATGTAACATCAGTAGCTAAAACGTTAACCTCTGCTAAGCATTTTAGCTCACAATAATAAACATTTCTAATGTGCCAACATCAGCTCATATGTTAAAATACTAATATTACCATATCAGAATATACCCCAATTAAAACTAATTTTATAAAAACGGTAAATGATATTTAAAAGGTATAGAGAAACCAAAGCATTTAGCTTTCAAATAAGATGTTTGCTGGTTTGAAAGTTTCCCTCATTAATTTTATAAGAATATTTGTAGAAAAATGTACATATAAGTATAATGTTTATAAATGACAGAAGTCTAAGGAATGTTCTGATAAAGCTGAAAGTTCTTCTATTTAACTGTTTGAAATGACAGTAGTAAGGGCAAAAACACATGGAGAAAGTATTAACACTGGTAGAGTTTCAATAGTATAAATTCTTTGTTGCATTCATAAAACAAGCATGCAAAGCATCTGTTACAAATCTGCTACATGGCTCCCACTAACTCTCTGTTCTTGATTACATGGCAGTGCAGGAGTTAAGACCTGAGCTGCTACCACCGTTATGATGTTCTTCTGAGATAGGACGCTCTGTGGTATTTTGATCCCCAGTAAGTGCACCTTTACTGCTCATTAGATTAAAGAGGAATTAGACTTTGTTGTGGATTTGGGGCACAGAGAAAGCAGTGGATTTGGACAGATTAAGATCCATATAGGGGGATAAAGTCAGCTCTGCTCTGGGGTTGTAATCTGACTCCATGCATTAGCTGCTGCTTTTGCTAATTCGTGTGAACAAATGGATGCTGGGCGTTCATGAAAGGAAAAGGGGGAGTGAAACTGTTTGCCTACACTGGTATCTTTTTATTATTACTAATCCAAGTAAGTACAGTTGAAGGTATTTTGAGGCCTTGAAGGTCATGTTGTTGATTTAGTTTACTTATTACATAATTGAAGCTGCAGTTTTGTAGCTTATACAATGTGCTGATAAAAACATGTTTTTAATGTTGCTTTCTGCTATTGTCTGTTCATTAGGAATCCTTATGAGCACCACATGGGTCTTATTTTCTTTGTTTGCTTTGGGCAAAACAGAAAAATTACACTCGTGATTGCTTGCATACACAGCGGCCAACTATGACTGGGCAGATCATAATGCTCTGCTCTCATATTTCATGAAAATCATCCTGTGTACAAACAAACCCTCAGTATTTCCCAGTTCAGATGGCAGACGGGAGCACACAGTTGGGAACAAAAGCCATCTGCAGGACTGTTGTGTGTCATTAGATAGCTCTTTAGAGTGGGTCGCCCCAAATTAATCGATACAGTGTCTGGCGCATGTTTATCTGCATGTTGGACATCCAATTTGCAGAGATTGGGGGAGGAGATGGTGACACCGTGAACTGGGAGCAGGAAAGATGCTAGGTTGGCTTGTAGAGTAGGCCCTTCCGCTCCCACCAAGGGAGAGAGCGGAGCACAGACAGGCTGCAAAGTTTATGTTTACATTAAGAATGCAATCGTGTTTGCACAAACATTTGGGCACGCATGTGTGCACATGGGTCACTTCAAAACGATTGAGAAAGCTGATGTCTGGGGAAATCAGTTAACGGAAAAGAGGAGTTTTTTTTGTATTAGTTGCTTGTTTTAAGGGAAATTTGTGAGAAGAGTGCATCTATTTTGATTGTTTTTATTTATTTTTTGGCCGATTTCTGAAGAGCCAATTTATGTACAACGTTGACCTGCTGACACAGATTTTAGCCTGTTCTCAATTTCTATTAAAAAGGAAAAAATACAATTATGTAGATGTGATCATTCCAGTTTGGGTCTTATTGTAGGCTGACATTTATTTAACTCCACAGTTTCATGTGAAACATACATCCTGTCCAATATTCAGAAGTAAAAGGGACATTCCCCCTTTGTAAATCTCAGGGTTGCCTCTGTGGATTGGGACAGGCCCCTGCGTCTGGTACACGCTGCTGTGTACCAGACGCAAACACAGACACACTCCTGCATTGAGGCAGGCGGGTGTTTGTGTTTAAATATGGGCAAAATGAGTAAGGCTGCTTATAAATGGTGGATTAGTAGGCTGAGAAAAGCCACCGCACAGGAAAAGATAGCTATGCAACAGAATAATGTAAGGTATCTGTTGGTAAGTGTCTGCTGACATGGCCTCTGAATGTTCATGATACAGTACGATACAGTTTAGATTTTCCTTTCCAGAATTGCGCTGCTCTGGGTGGCTGCATGTTGGAGTGGCTCTGTTGGCTACATATTAAGTTTTGGTTTTTTGTACATTGGTTCCTCTTTTTTCTTAAAGAAGATTACATTTTTTTGACCTGTATACTTTCTAGTTTTTGGTGCTATGAAGCTGCAAGGATTTTTGCTGTAAATCTTTCCCTTTTTGACAATTTGTTATGATGCGTAACCGTGGCAACAATGTGGTTTACAGCCGGGAGCAGCTGATTAACATCGCAAAAGCTGAAATAATACCTCAACTGAAGCCACAAATCCCTGATGAGTTGATAAGGATAAGATGTGGATGCAGAGCAGGAGCGAAAAGGAGAAAGAGGAAGTTCAAGCCATCTCTTCCATCGATCATAATGGGCAACGTAAGATCACTGGCTAACAAGATGGATAAACTCCAAGCCCTTAGAAGGACACAGCCAGAGTACCATGAATGCAGTGTTATGTGTTTTACTGAGACGTGGCTGCTGGATCATATCCCCAACTCCAACGTCTGTCTGCCAGACTTCCTGACTGTACGAGCAGACAGAGATCTGAGCAGAAAAAGAAAAGGTGGTGGAGTAGCAGTGCTTGTCAACAACAGATGGTGTCATCCAGGACATGTTACTGTGAAGTGTCGTCTCTGCAGCCCAGATGTCGAACTCTTGGCAGTGAGTTTTCGTCCATATTATTTACCAAGAGAGTTCACCAGTGTAATTTTGGCAGTTGTTTACATTCCACCTTCAGCCGTTGCCGACACTGCATGTGATGTCATCAGTTCCGTTGTTGCTAAGCTACAGACACAGCACCCCAATGCATTTGTGGCAATATCTGGTGATTTTAATCATGCCTCGCTCTCTACTACACTTCCAACATTTCAACAGTTTGTCAGCTGCACCACAAGAGAAAACAAGACCTTGGATTTGTTTTATGCAAATGTAAAGGATGCATACATGTCCAAACCAAGACCTCCTCTGGGACAATCGGATCACAATCTTGTTTTTCTCTGTTCAGAATATAAACCACTTGTTCAGAGGCAACCTGTGACAAAACGAACTGTGAGAAAATGGTCACAGGAAGCTGAAGAAGCCCTGCAGGGTTGTTTTGCAACCACAGACTGGATGACTCTTTGCCAAGCACATGGAGAGGACATCAATGCCATGACTGAGTGTGTGACTGACTATATAAACTTCTGTGTGGACAACATCATCCCCACCAGAACAGTGAGATGCTTCCCTAATAACAAACCCTGGATCACCAGTGACCTGAAAGAACTGCTAAACAAGAAAAAAAGAGCCTTCAGGGAGGGAGAAAGGGAATTATTGAGGAGTATACAGAAGCAACTTCAAGTCAAGATCAGAGACAGCAAAGAGGCATACAGGAAGAAGCTGGAGAACAAACTACAGAGGAACAATATCAGAGATGTCTGGTCAGGAATGAGAAAGATCACAGGTTTTAAGGACAGGAAGGATTGGATAGATGGAAGTCTGGACAGAGCCAATGAACTGAACATATTCTTCAACAGGTTAAGTTCAGGAACTAGCTCAGCATCCCCCTCTCCTGTTCCCAGCCAAACAGACATCCCACTCTCCTCTGATCAACAGCTTTCCTGTTACACCTCTGATGTTTTATCCTTCACCTGAGCCATGGACTCTTCTAATTCCACAAGTTTGACTTCAACCAAGTCAGGAAATGCTGCTACCCCCTTTGCCTCCCCCTCCCACTTGTCTGTCTCCAAAAGTCAGGTGAAGAGGCAGCTGGAGAAACTGAACCGGAACAAGGCTGCAGGTCCAGATGGTGTCAGCCCCAGAGTCCTGAAGACCTTTGCAGAGCAGTTCTGTGGGATTCTGCAGCACCTCTTCAACCTTAGCCTAACTCAGGAGAAGGTTCCAGTGTTGTGGAAGACATCCTGCCTTGTTCCAGTACCCAAAAGAACTCACCCATCAGTCATCAATGACTATAGACCCGTTGCCCTGACATCCCACATCATGAAAGTCCTGGAGAGACTCCTGTTGGCACCCCTGAGTAAGCAAACAAGAACGTATCAGGACCCACTGCACTTTGCTTATTGCTGTGGAGATGGAGTTGAAGACGCCATCATCCACCTACTTCAACCAACCCACTGTCATCTGGACAAAGCAGGCAGCACTGTGAGGCTCATGTTCTTTGATTTCTCCAGTGCATTTAACAGAATTCAGCCTGATTTGCTTTGTCAGAAACTCCTGAAGACACAGGTGGAGCCCTCAACAATCGCCTGGATCAATGACTACCTGACCAACAGACCACAATTTGTGAGACTGAAGAATTGTGTGTCAAACCAGGTGGTCAGCAGCACAGGAGCACCACAGGGGACTGTACTCTCACCATTCCTTTTCACTCTGTACACCTCAGACTTCCAGTACAAATCAGAGACCTGTCATCTGCAGAAATACTCGGATGACTGCAATTGTCGGGTGTATCAGAGATGGACAAGAAGCTGAATACAGAGAGCTGGTGGACCGCTTTGTGACATGGTGTGGAAACAATCGTCTCACCTTGAATGTGGACAAAACAAAGGAGATGATTGTAGATTTCAGAAGAAACAGGGATAACTCAAAAACTGTTTCCATCATGGGAGAAGAAGTGGAGGTGGTTGAGGAGTATAAATACCTCGGAGTTCACCTTGACAACAGACTGGACTGGAGGTGCCACAGTGAAACCGTCTACAAGAAGGGACAGAGCAGACTGTACTTCTTGAGGAAGCTTAGGTCCTTCAAGGTTTGCAGCAAGATGCTGCAGATCTTCGACAAGTCTGTTGTGGAGAGTGTAATCTCTTCAGCCGTCATCTGTTGGGGTAGCAGCATCAGAGCCAGGGATTTAAATAGGCTGAACAACCTGATAAAGAAGGCTGGTTCTGTTCTGGGGACGACTGTGGAAAATCTGGAGATGATAATGCAAAGAAGGATTCTTCATAAAATCACACAAATTATGGACAACCCTGAGCATCCTCTTCATGAGACAGTCATTCAACAACAGAGCATCTTCAGTCAGAGGCTTCTTCAGTTTCGCTGCAATACAGACCGCTACAGGAAATCCTTCCTGCCCACAGCCATCATCATCTACAACAACTTCTTAAAGAATTAATTATATGAGCTATACCAACACTTAATTTCCCTCTGGGATCAATAAAATATTTTTGAATTGAATTGAATTTGAATTTACAAAATACAATTTTCGAGAATTAAAATGAAACCTTGACATGTTTTCTGATGGCCTAGCTTTAAAAAATCGACAAATTATCTCCTAAATCACTGTACTGGAACAAATCCTCCACATTAACGCCAATAAGGCCTGATTTTTCTCATCTCATTCAATGTGGCACACTCATCACGTATTGTTTTTTCTCTCTCTTTTGAGCCTGTTTGATAAAGACAGTCGGTGCCTGTAACAGGATCTCACGGAGAAGTCCCAGTTGTCTTCAGGGCATAGCTTTGCTTTCCACTGTAGGTTTGTTTTGGCGGGAGTAGGGCTTTGGCACATCACTTAGGAGCGTGATCAGCCAACATGGCAGCATCCGCAATGTGCATTCAGACACTCAGCCCTCCCCAAAGTTGTTTCTGGCAACAGATGAGCTGTAGTCTTTAAAATCCAGTTGGACATCGTCCAGGGACAGATTCGCTGTGTTTGATTCGGTATCAGTAAAGTGAATCATATCAAATGTTTTGTACAGCAGCTTTCCTGTTATTTGCTGCAATAACTCAGCAGCTGACTTAATGACAATTTAAAGTTGAATTAGTTTTCCATTCTATAAACGCTGCATTCAAGTATTTAGTCTACTCTCAGCAGTTTGAGCCTCTTAGTGTTTCTTTTATTCCCTCCCACCCCCTCTTAGCTAATATGTTGTTTTTTCACACGTTTAAATTCTAAAGACAGACATTTTAAAGCTGTTTTTGACCAGCATTATGTAATCTTTTAATGTGCTATTTAAGAGATGGTTTTCTAAATCTTTTTCAGTTTTACTTCTGTGTGTTTTACTTCTGTGTGAAACTGCAAAGAAAAGCTTTTCAGAAAAAACTTTGGAAGAAATTGATGACATATTGTAAAATTGCTCTAAGCAAATACATTTTACTCTTACTAATTGTTGTTTACATTATTGTAAAATTGCTCAAATAAACACATACATTTTACGCTTAGTAGTGGTTGTTTTGGTTGTATTAAAGAAGACATGGTGTGAGTGAAAGCGGGTCAGAAACAACTTTCCCGAACTGGGTCTGACCTGGAATGATGTGATTCATCAGCTGTCTCCTTTCTCAGCCTGCAGCTGACTGGCATCTTCCCAGATATATTTTAATAACCCAGATCTCCCGGGAGATGAAAGTAATTCTCAGGAATTCCTTCTTCTTTGCTTCTAGTCTGCTCAATTATTGAATTACAAGAGTTACAATTGTGACTTTTCTGTACAATGGAAAGCATAACTTTAATTCTGTGTATGCCAGCTATTAATACAAAGTACAATACAGTGATTTAGTCAGACAAATGGGATTCCTTTTAATCAACAGACCAACATTATTCTTGGAGTGTTTTTCACATTTTTAATTAACCCTGAGGATAAGAACAGGAGTCCTTTTAACCCGCTGTGTGTTGGATACTCCTTTTTTAGTCACACAGCATTTAAATTCATTGTCACACTCTGCTGTGAAAGGCAAAGGCTATTCTCAGGCTTCTCATGGAGCCTTTTTATTACTGCAGATTATGTTTATTGCTTAAAATGAACAAGCTTAATTCGAGCAAGCCCTTTCAACAGATGGGTAAATAAGCAGATTATGTGGCTTGAGGTTTTCCTGTGTTCGTCCACCGTTTATCCCCGGTGAGTGAAATCATATTTCCGGGAGTTTTCTTTCAGGTGTTGTCAGGATTCCGGCTAAAATAGCCAGTGTGAGGCCGAGATAGAGAGAGACTTCAGCTATACAAATACAGCTGGGGGTAAGCTAAGGCCCCAAGGTTTATTTGTACACATTCACTTGTGTTAATTATAGCCCACCTGGCTGAAAATTAACCCTCTTATTGCATGTGAAGGTAAATTTGGCAACTGGTTATCTTAGTTTACCACCAAAGGAAAAAATCTGTCATTGGACAGTCTATAATTGGCCTGACAGGATGTTTGGAGCTTGTTTGATCAGACCTGACAGTCCTGAATGTCTGCTGTCCACGTGGATGTACTAATGACAATCTATGGCTTTTTTAGGTCATATTTTTATTTCTGCGACTAAAGCGGAGAGGTGCTAACAGGCGTTAATGTTTGCCTCGGAGCCGATGATGGGACTCCTCTCCCTCCTACGTGGAGAGGTGAGGGAGTGGGACTCGCTCAGATCGCTCCATGGAGTCGTGACTGTGGGGCTCTGTGTGTGCGTGTCTGGGGTAGACTTCCATTAAATTAGCCCTCTGAGTTTTTCCTGTGAGGATAATTGGGATAAGCTTGTTTGATCTTGCTTATTTATATTTAATTGCCAAAAGTTGTTTGCATTCTGAAATGTTGGCCCCCACAATCATCAATCTGAGCCTACAGAGTGCCTCTGTTTGCCGGATCAGAGATGGGTTTGTGTCCTTTGGCTCAGATTGATTCATCGACGTACAGCCTTGCATTACAGTGACCAATCGGCTGAGCTTTAATGGCGGTTGCATTATTGATTACAAACAGAAAGACCGTCCGCTGGTTGTGGTTTACGTATAGTGCCTTGCAGAAGTATTCAGACCCGTTAAACTTATAACACATTTTGTAACAGTCCACACTTCATTGTTTTTTATATTATATATCTACATAAAGTAGTGCATACATGTAAAGTGGAAGGAAATTATGCATGGTTTTAACACTTGGTTTTCAAGTGTATATACATCAAAGCCAACTAATTGGAATCCATTTGAGTATGAATCCAGCTGTTCTGTGAAGGCCTCCGAGGTTTGTAAGAGAGCACTGGAGAACAAATCACGTCATCAAGACTAAGAAACACAGCAGACAGGTCAGAGAGAAGGTTGTAGAGATGTTTAAAGCAGGGTTTGGTTATAAAACAATACTGTGGAACCCTGGTATTTGCGAGGGTCATGAATCACAGCCACTCGTGAATTACTTGAATACTTGAGACCCCCTCTAAAACACTAATAACTGACTATTTAAGCAGTGCAGACTCCGAATATAGCTTAATATGCATTAATTCAATTCAAAAATACTTTATTGATCCCAGAGGGAAATTAAGTGTTGGTATAGCTCATATAATTAGTTCTTTAAGGAGTTGTTGTAGATGATGATGGCTGTGGGCAGGAAGGATTTCCTGTAGCGGTCTGTATTGCAGCGAAACTGAAGAAGCCTCCGACTGAAGACGCTCTGTTGTTGTATGACTGTCTCATTAAGAGGATGCTCAGGGTTGTCCATAATTTTTTTGATTTTATGAAGAATACACACAGTGGAAACCGTTATAGCACTACCACTGACGCAAATATCTACAATCATCCTTATCTCCACTCTTGGTGCTACAGCCAATTAGCCCCAAGGAAAATTAATGGCGCTTCTGAATTGTCTGCTTTGCAAACGTCAGCCAATAGCGTCTCATGTAGCATTGAGAGAGAAACCCTTAAGGGGAATTCCCTATGCAGTTTGCCACAAGCCATGTTGGAAACACAGCAAACTTATGAGAACGTACTCTGGATATAGGAGAATCCCTTCCTCTCAATGAAACAGGGTGAACTGTGCTGTGGGAATGCTTTCTTCTGCAAGGAAATTTGGATGGAGCTAAATGGAGAGCAATTCTGGAAGGAAACCGGTTAGATGATGTAAAGGACTCTAGACTGGCGCGGAGGTCCATGCTTTAGCAGGACAACAACTCTAAACAAACAACCTGAACTACAATTCAGAAAGTATTCATTTAGAATGACCCAGCCAAAGCTCAGACCTAAATCCCAAAAAAGTTATGTTCACAGATGCTCTGAAGCTGAGTTATAATAATTATATAATGCGCTGTTTATGTACGTTCATGTTTGAATTTATTCTATGTGATAAGGAAAAGTTCCTCTTGGTCTACTTATCCCTCGGTTTAGGACATGGCTCAAAAAATTGCCTGCTGGGGTTGATCAAAACTTGAAGGTGTATCAACTAGGGCTGGACGATATAGGAAAAGCGCATATCAATAAAAGGAATAGTCATATTGATCCATATCGATAATTATAATGATAATGGTGACTATCAGAAAATGTATTAAGTTTATTTTAAGCGTATCCCTGGTCATTTTATGTCATTCTTTAATGAACTAATTTCAATAAAGAATTCAACTCATCCCTTTATTCAAACACCTTTTTTTTTTTTTACTATAACTGAAAGTTTGTAAAACTTTAAGCTGTAAACCAATCAAGTTAAGAGACCTGAGTGACAAGCATTAAGACAAGACTAATGTTATCAACATTATATTATTGATTGCATTTTTTAATTATGTTAGTAATTTAAATATAAGGCTCATCTTGATGCTTTTGTATATCTTTTAAACTTTTTATGACACTTCATTATATTAATTATATTAAAAAGCTACTCACCGATAGCTGAGTGTAAACGGTGCCCAAAACACTGGAGCCCAGTCCAGTGACTGAGCTGGTCTTTCCACCCCCGTTTGTATTTTTGAAAGCGTTTTGGCTACTAAGGATGTGGTGAGTACCGGGTGGACATTTTAAAAGCCACCCGGTACCCAACCTTGTGGCTGAGTAGCAACGCAGCCCTGGCGTGTTGTGCCTGTCTCTGCACAACTGTGACAGCAGCACCGGTTCACAGCGGGCTGGGGGGTCCTGCCACGACAACTTTGCTGACAGTTTTATTTTGCGTATCGGGTCAAAACGGGACGCAACATGTACCTGCTGGTGAGTAACTGAAACTTTTTTTCGAGACAATTTCCTCTGCTGCTCCTCCCTGTGACATCTTTTGCAGTTCAACTAATTTGCCCCCATTTGTAATATGAGAAGAGCAGAGGCTTGGTAACAGACCTGCCAGGGTCTGCGTTTTTGATTGGTTTGGAGTAAGTGAAGAGTGTAGTATTAAGCTACCCGATTGGCTATAATGTAAAAGAAAAGGACACTTTTATGTTTTATCAACCCTTTTTTTTTTTCTATCACACCACACATCTATCGATATACAGCAGTGGTCCCAAACTTTTTTTTTGCCACGGACCGGTTTAATATCAGACAATATTTTCACGGACCGGCCTTGAAGGTGCTGCTGATAAATGATAACGAGGTATTTTTAAAATTATAACAATAGACGTAAATCCAATGTGCATTCGCAGCTTTATTAACAGCGTCCTCCTAACATCGAGCAGACAACATATTAAGAGTAACACTAAGCCCCCTAACGCTCTCTGGTCTCCATGGTAACATATAAATATACCTTTAATCATTCAAGATATACCACAAAAACAAATACAAAGTGCATGAAAAATCTAACTCACCACAACGCTGAATCAGTGAGAGCCTTGGGCCTTTTCCCCTTTCCAAAGAAAGGATCAAGAGACATTTGTTTTTTATCCATCTTGCTAGCTTGTGGGATTACGTGTCAAGACTGAGCTAAGTAACGAGAATATCCGGTCATTTTTCAATATAAAACAACGGTCACCCTCGGATAATAAATAAAACGGAAATACTGGAAGTTATTTATTCTTTGTGTGGCTCGCGGCCTGGTACCACATGACCCACGGTCCGGTACCGGTCCGCGGCCCGGGGATTGGGGACCACTGATATACAGTACAGACCAAAAGTTTGGACACACTTTCTCATTCAATTGAATGAGAAAGTGTGGTCTGAAACTTTTGGTCTGCACTGTATATTATTGATTTGTCGTTCGGCCATAGTATTAGCATCAAAGATGTAGAGAATTATAAAGTATTTGAAGATCCAAATCTGTTTTTTTTTACGTGCCAATTGAATAGCTGTACTGTTCTTAGTGTAAGACAGGTTCTTTTAAAGGCCTGGGGCAGCAACTTCAGGGGAATGTTTACAACACAAACCGAACGGCAGATGTGTCTTCCAGTTTATGCAAAACCAAACCGGTTTCTCTGTTCATAATAATGCTACATGCTGGATGTTTACAGTGCCTTTAAAATGAATTCCTACACCTTTAAATGTCACTCTTTGTCATGCTACAACCAAAGATTAAATGTATGTCATTGAGATTTTATCGAGTAGGGGAATTCTAAGTACTGAGTAATTGTGAAGTAGAAGGAGAATGATATGGTTTTCTTTTTTCCTTTTTTACAATCTCTGAGGTCTTTGGCTCCATGTCTTTACCAGCTTTGCATGTGGAGACTGAAGGTTTTAGCCCGTTCTTCTTGGCAAAATATTTAAACTCAGTCCGATAGGACTGAAAGTGTCTGGCAATATCGATTTTCACAGCTTGAACTGGATTTAGGTCTGGACTTTGAATGAGCCACCCTCACACATAATCTAAACCAGGGCAGTCAAACTCCAGTTCTAGAGAGCTGATGTCCTGCAGCTTTTACCACACCATACCAATTTATTTATTTAGCAGTTTTCATAGACATGGCAGTCAATCAAAGCACTGTTCAGGATATGTATTCAAAAAGTGACATATAAAAGTACAAAGAATAAAGAATAGATCAAAGTTACACATCAAACCATAGACAAGAAAGTGTCAAGGCGAGTTAAAAGCTAAATCGAAGTGATATGTCTTCAAGCGTGATTTTTAAACGTTTGAGGATGAGGACTGTTTAATGTCAAGGGAGAGCTCATTCCATAATCTAGGGGTGCACACTGCAAAGGCTTTTTCGCCTTGAGATTTAGAATGCACTTTTGGGACATGCAGGAGAAGATGATCTGTAGACCTGAGGCTGGTAAGGATGTAGAAGTTCTGACAGATAGGGGGGACCATTCAGTGATTTAAAAAACAAACAAGAGAACTTTGAACATATGCTGAAATGAACCGGTAACCAGTGCAATAAGCTCGAAATCTGTGTAATATGAAATCTCATATCCGCCCTGGTAAGAAACCTGGCAGCTGCATTCTAAACCAACTGGAGATGGGCGAGGGAAGCTTTATTAACGCCTACCAAATAGCAATTAGAATAGTCATGGCGGCTGTGAAAACGCATGAATAACCGATTCGAGATGCTTTCTGGACAGGATGGGTTTTAGCTTGGAGATTTGTCTCAACTGAAAGAAGCAAGACCTCCCTAATGAATTCATCTGTGAGTCTGTTTTCAATGTCAAATCCAGCTGGATTCTGAGTTTGGTGACAGCAGGACTGATGGAAAAAAGGAAAGTGGTCACATCTAAAGGAAGTACAACCCAGAAGGTGCAAAAAAACCAACCTCTGTTTTGGAATCATTTAAGTGTAGAAAATTATTGCCAGCCAGTGTGTAACCCTGTTAAGGCTGAAGAAGAAGTGGCTGAAGGGAGGTGTTAGGTTTGAGTGGTACATAAAACTGACAATCATCAGCATAAAGATGAAACTGAATCCTAAAAGTTTCACCCAAGGGAAGGAGGCAAAGGGGGAAAAAAGGGGACCCAGAATAGAGCGCTGAGGGACCCCCCCACTGCAGAGGTGCAGAAGATGAAATTTTATCCTCGAGCATCACACAGACTCTGTTCTTTTTGATGTGTCTCTATTTCATCACCCCTAAATCAAATAACTAGGTCCCCAGCAGGACTTTGTAGGATTGACCGCACGTTTACAAGGTAATTCGGCTATTTGATTGAGATGTGCTGGACCAGGGACACATCTTAAAGTTGCAGGATGGCAACCCTCGAGAACTGCGGTTTGACACCCCTGATCCAAACCACCCCAGCCTATCTCTGGTTGTATGTTTTAAGATCGTTGAGTTGCTGGAAGATGAAGCTCCGTCTGGCTTCAAGTACCCTGTATTTAGCATAAACTCTGACCAGCTTCCTGTTCTGTTAGATAAAAAGAATCCACACAGCATGATGTTGCCACCACTGTGGTAAAATGTTTGGGATGGTGTTCCTTGGTATACATGATACTGTTTGTTCACCAATGTCCTCTACAAACCCTTGAGACTGTCAAAGAACAGATAATTGGGGGATGTTAAATGCAATAGTTTGGGATTATGGGTGTTTGAGTGTATAAAGACATTTGCAGCACACTGTAGTTGTATGTGTGATATGGAAAAAAAGAGCTCCAAGCAGCTTCACTTCCATTCAGTGCAATAGAATGCAGTGTAAAAGCTACAAGCTGGATTTCCGTCAAAAGAACACTCTCCTATGTCTGGTAAATAGTATCACTAACTGTCTGAAAAGTGAAACAGTTTATGTAGGGACCTCCAACATCTTGTCGTGTAAGTTTACTAATTGACTTTTAAGTAACTCTGCACCTTTTAAGGTTAGTTTAACTGAGGGAAGATGTAGTTTTATTCTTCTAGCGAAACAGAAATGTGTTTCACTGATTTTAGCCCAAATCAAAGAAAACATTTCTACTCCAGACTATCCAGTCTATGACAGGTTTTATATAATACACCTTCCTGTTCTACACCTACATGCATGATCTTGCTGGCTGTCATATTCCTGCCAGCTTGGTTGTCTTTTTCTATATAACACAAACTCTAAATGGTGGTCTACTCTCAGAGAATCTGCTGCTCAGTAACTGGAGTTTTTTTCTGCATCCATGTCAGGCAGTCTGAAGAGTACTTAGGGGAGCAATGTCTTTGACAGGCTCTCTACCGAGGCTCGACACTTACCTCTGTCAGCCTAAAGTGGAGACATACTGTACCAGACCAGTCCCCCCCCCCCACATTGACTCAAAAGTTTTCCTTGCCTGTATTTCAGTTACTCCTGCTTATATCTTTACATTTGTTTCAACTTTTCTTCCTCCCTTTTCTTTCAACTACAGCTGCAGTCCTTCGTCTGTGCTGCTTGCCGTCATTCATTTGGTGTTTCTTTCCTCTCCCCCTCTCTCCTTTGGGCCCTTTCTTCACTGGGCCATGTTGTAAGACCACGTCTCCCTGTATAGAACGTAATCTGACCCCCCTCCCCCCCTCTCTGGAGGAATGTGACGAGCCTTGAGGACGTCCAAATCGAGGTACAAATCAGCTGGTTGCCTCAGCAGAAAGCCCAAGTCATTTCAGGCCGGGGCTTTGATAGCTGTTTGAGGACAAGAATCAGTTCTCTATTTTGGTGCTCTGGACCCAATTCACAGCTATGTTTAATCTGACACACCCCACAGAAGTAGTGACGTGAGCATAGTTGTAAGCTGCATTAAACATTTGTTGAGTTTTCTGTGCTTTTTATTCAGCAGTTAAAAGGCCAGCCTAACAGATGGTGTATGCAGCACAGAGCTGGGCAGTTCTGCAGCACTCTGTGTCTTAAAAAAGCCTGTTTGCATTTGTTAAAAGTAAATATAGTGTGGGTGTTATGAGAGCTTGATAACTTAAACACCCTATGCTTTATATGCAACAGTGTGTTTTGTCACTACTATATGCGAACAGTGCAGCTCCTTTATGTAATGCTCGCTGCAGGAATGCAGCGAAAGAATTTGGAAATATTGACTAATCTCATCTCTGGTCTCCAAGATTTGCATGCACAGCTAGTGAAGTGCAGTTGAAGAGAGTCGAGATTTCCCTCAGGCATTCAAGCTGTCAAGTGGACTGAGCTTACTTGCTGACCTGTCCTCAACAACACATGAACCCTTTGCCGTTAAGGGATTGAGACATGCCCCTCGGCCGCTTGACCCGCGCAGTCCAATGCTTCACGGAGTCTTTTGAAAGCTCTGGTGCACTTGTATCGGTCCGGATGACGACTGTGGAGAAGGCTTTTGAGTATGATGCGTTAACTGCCTTTAATCTCACGGCTGCTAGTAAAGCCTGGACAGATGGTGCCTTCAGCATAATACCCCGCTTGTGAATTTTGAGAGTGCTTTCTTTGCAATATGGAGGTCTGGCTTGCAGCAGAGACTGATGATTTACTTAGCAGCCCTGAAAGGTTGCTCGATAAAGGCTGTCTTAGATGGGTTTGTCGGTTTTTCATCTGGGGAACTGGGAGGGGGAGATGAGAAATGTGTTTGAGGTACATGCTGACTCAGAATTCCTTTGGTTTGTTGAGAAGCAATTCCTCTGTTACCCACCCTTTCTCTTGTGTTGTTTTTGCTTATCCGTCTTGGCAGCCGGGTACCCCTGCTGGCATGAGAACCAACCACACCCCCGCAGTCATGGCCCAGAAACAGAGCTGTGCTTTAGAGATGGGTGTGGGGAAGGGGAAGAGAGCTCTTTGGGGCCTTGTTGTCCTGGCAAGAGGTGGGAGGAGGTGGCTGACTGTGCCATCCCACTGCCTCGCCACCTGTCCTCTGCAAAGCTACAGTCACTGGGCCAAAGATGCAAACTCAAGAGTCCTTGTTACAAGGGATGCACAGAAAAATCGGCTGATGACTGGAATTGGATGGTTTTCAGCTTGTTCGGTCCCGAGCAGTGACTGGACAGTTGAAAACAAAATAACCTGATCCTTTGGGTTGGCGAGCTACGTAGAACAAGCACCTCGGTCTATTTGTCCACGAAGCAGTTGTCCGGGGTTTCTATCCAGACCCGTTTATTTGTCTGAGTGCTGTGCACGAAGGCACCAAGCACCTCAAAATCGTGACCAGTGTTGTTCAAATCAGTACAAGGACCAAACTGAAGCAAAACCTTGTTGCTCTGACTGCAACATTGTTCTTGGTAGATATTGTAACTGCGGGAAGAGGACTCTGAAGCTGGCTATTTTCAGTATTAATGAAGCATGAACCTGTATTTTCTGACATGCCGAGACATGTCTGTGGTTCATTCAGGCTGCGAGAGAACGAAGAGAGCAAGACTTTCAGTCTGCTCTGTTTCATCTATTGTCTGGGAGCTTACTGTTTTATTAACGACATGACAGAGATGGGGACTCGAGTTTGAGACTCCGACTCGTCGCACACACAGTGACTTCAGACTTGACTTGAGACTCGTCCTCGAAAGACTTCAGACTCGACTCGGACTCGAGCTGAGGGACTCTTGAACAATGTTTATTTTTAGGAAACAACTGATGAGCTCGCAGTTATTCCCCTCCCTCCGTTACCTACACTGCCCACGTCAGTGTTTCCCCACACATAGTTGAATTTGTGGCGGTGCGCCACAGATTCAACACCGACCAAAAAAAATAAAAAATCGTCACCGACTGTCACATGTTGCGTTTCGTTTTTCTTTTTTACACTATTTAAAACACGCAGCATATTCTCTGCTCTCTCTTCGTCTCTCTGTCACTCACGCGTCTCTCTCTCTCTCTCTCTCTCTCTCGCTCTCTCGCTCTCTCACACACTCACACACACAGCCCCTCCCCTCCATGCATAGCACGTCTGTCTGGATCACCTGTGGAAGACGTGGCTTATTTGATGCAGAGAAGATGGCTGGCGAAAGGTTGGTATCTTGTGAACACTTTTAACACACAATCACACATTAAAAAGTGCTATAAATATTATATATTGTGAATACAATAGTTTCAGTGTGTTGATGTTACTGTAGGTCCCGACCCTTAGCAAACAAGTGATTGCGCCTTCTTTAGAAAGTTAACAATAGTCACAAGTTTGCGATAAAAAACAATAGGGTTTTAAAATCAATGTAATACAGTCTGTGTAAACAATTATTAACTTTTTTTAAACTTATTAACCTTTAGGAATTAGGATATCCCTTTAGGAATCCCCAACCCTCTTTCTTAATTTCTGGTCTGTAATGTACTGTGTGTTCATGCTACAAGGCAAAATACAGATATTAACTTAAGAGTAAAGCATTCTTGGTGTTTTGGTCATGTTTCAAAACTAATTATATATCAAAATCAAAGCTGATACTGTATGATAATAGATAAAGGAGTCATAATAACAAATTACATGCTTTGAATTCCTTATATATAGCTATGCAGTGTTGGATGGGGCTGTAAGTGATGATGCAACACTTATAACCGGAGACTTAATATAATAAAGTGACTTGAGACTTGACTTGGACTCTAGCTCAGAGACTTGTGAGCATCTCTGCGACATGATAATCACCAAAACAACAAAAAGACAGTGCTAAAGACAGTCATCACCGTAATCATTTTAAGCATCGTAATCATTTTACTTTGTTTTAGACTGCTCTCTCACTCAGCAGCATTAGACAGAGGCTTTGGAAAACAAGTTAAATTTATTTGTATAGCACATTTCAGCAACAAGGCAATTCAAAGTCCTTTAAGTGATAAAACATAACTCAATAAGCAAACAAAAAAACATTACATTGAATTGGCAAAAAAGAGAAGTAATGAAAAGTTGTGATCCAGACAAGAATTCACTTATTATTAACCAAAGGCAGCTCTAAACAGGTGGGTTTTTAGCCTTGATTTTAAAGGGATTTTTGCAGTTTTCTTGATGTTTGAGGAGCATAAAAACTGAAAGATGCTTCTCCTTGCTTGGTTCTGATTCTGAGGATGCAGAGTAGACTTGTACCATGAGCCAATACATGAGATGATATCAATTATAGTTAACTAACATTTACCTCACTTTTCTCTCTTTTTCATCACCAAAATGTCCCCCACCTCTCACCCTGAGCTTTAGCATCTTGGTCATTGAGACCTAAATCAGTTGCCGGCATGAAGGTCATCAAAAGTCCATACAACTGGCTAAATATTTAATTTATGGTATTTAAATATGGTTATAATGCATTGCTTATAAAATCCCTATAGCTTACCATTATTGCATCCAGTTTCTACTTTGCGACTCTGATATTGCTTACTTTGATATTGGGCAACTCTAGTTACAAAACTGGAGATTGAGTCGACCTCAGCTTTTTAATCTGTGCATTAATTCTTTAGAAAACATGTCTTTTTTTATTCGCAGCCTCTGACCCAGCCCTGTTCTTTTGTCACTGCATGCAGGAATGCCACTTCATCCATGTGATGTGGCTATTCCTTTACGGTCGGGAGGGTTTGCCCCAGTCCACAGATCGTTGTGATAGTCAGCAGCACTCAGTTCATTTTGAAGTGGAGCAGGTAAATCTTCCAAGCGGGGACGAGTCGGCGTGGGTGGGTTAATTAAAAAGGAGGGTGTTATCCGCAGTTCAGACCGTGTTTTAGTTGGGGCAACCTCAGGTCTGTCGTGCTCCGTTCACCGAGCGTCGGTGCAAATATAGATTGGCCTCAACCCTTCTGTATGTGTCTTGTAATTGCATTCTAGAAATGCCAACATTGCGGCTGCCAAGTAGCCCTCCTTGGGAGGTGCGATCACGCCTGTTCAGGCATATTATCTCAGAAGCAAGCTGTGAATGACTACAGAAAACACTGAACTCACTTGGAGTTTCTGGAACGTGACAGCATTTTTCTCCTTATTTATATTCCATATTGTGAAAGGGTATTTCTGATCAGTGCTTTGTAATTCATCGCTTATTGTGAATTTCAAACAAAGCAGCAATTTCCACAATTTCTGTAGTGTTGTACATTATAATGTATAGTATACAGTGCTTTAAAAAAAATTTCATACTCCTTGATATTTTTATTTATACTTCAGTGTATTTTATTAAGATTTTGTCTGAGCAGCACATATTTGTGCATAATTACAAAGTGAAAAGAAAATCATACATGATTCTCATGTATTCAATCAGAAAATTACATTTTGTATGTATTCTGCTTAGTCAATACTTGATCAGCTTGCTCTGTAAAAACAGCTGCAAGGGTTTTTTGGTTCTACTAGTGTTGCATAGTTAGAGATTGAGATTTTGCCCATTTTCATAAAACAGCTCAGTCAAATTCATATCATATGGAGAGCGTGTGTGAACATAAGTTTTCAAGTGCCACTGATTCCTATCAATCTAAACCTTTCTATTATATCTCTAGTTGTATGTTTAGCCTTCCTATTCTGCTGAAAGCTCAATCTACACCCCATTTTTATATCACTAGCAAGCTTTCTTCCACTATTTCCCAGTATTTAGCTCCATCCATCACTCCATCAACTCTGACCAGTTGATGTTTAAATCAAACACAGATGGGCTCTAAAATGAGGCAACTTTTCTTCTTTACAATTGTGCAGGGCTTTATGTTCTGTTACGTAAACAGTTTGAACGTTCGGGGTTGAAATCTGACAAAAAGCTCAAACAGTGTGGATATTTTTGTACGGCACTGTAGCTCTTACTGGGGCTGCACATGCAGTTGCTACCACTGTTGCTTTGCAGCAAGAAGGTTACGGGTTCGAATCTTGGCCCGAGCTCTTTCTGCATGGTGTTTGGATGTTTTCCCTGAGCATAAGTGATTTCTCTCTGGGTACTCCAGCTTCTTCTCGCTGTCCAAAAATAGGTTAATTGGTTTCTAAACCGCCCATTAGTCTTTTAAGTGTTTGTTCTGTGTTGCCCTGTGATAGACCGGCCACATGTCCATTCAGGATGCACCCTGTCTCTCGCCCAAACGAAGGATGTAAATCTAACATTACTACATTCAACTACATTTTGTTAAATGTATGGTAATATTTCCCTGTTTTGTCCAAGACACCTGAAGCAAATATTTTCCACAAGCTGAATTTTATTTTCACTTGTCTCCCCCGAGGCCTACATGCTGTATGAGATGTGAGGTTTTAAATATTTAAAAGGCTGCTTCAGTATGACTCTGGATGGTTAACTACAGCTAGCAGGGAGGCAGATGAAAATATATTTAGCTGTAACTTCAAAAAACAAAACCAGGTGCAAAATCTAATATTTTTGTTAGTGAGCTAACACCCGGCAAACATTTCAAAGCTCTTCTGCAGATGTTCCTGTCAAGCTGCCTGCTTTAATTCTGTTGGAATACAGAATTATATTTTGACTTGCCTGACATGTTATCATTATGGTATTTAGTTTCACATGCTTTTGAAGTCAGATTTCTGACTGTGTCACTGCAGCCCTTACCCCAGCTGAACTGCATGCCGCGGATCTGTGTCATGTCCAGCCACCCGGCAGCATGTCAGCGCACACACACAGAACAAGCCACCAACAAGAAGAAGGCTTTGTGTACTAGCTGCCGGAGCTCTTGCAGAGCTCTCCAGGGTTAGTGGGGACATATGGTCTCGATAGACTTGTGTCGTCAGTCCTTCCTAACACAAGCGCCAGTTGACAGCATGATTGAGGGTGGTTGAAGCTTCGTACAAAGGTGGTTCTGTACTGTACAAAGCTGGGTTTTGGGCCCAAGTTGAATCTAGACTTGGCCACCAGTCCTTCTTCAGTAGTGTGATCTTTCTGTTTTACCAGCTGGGGAAATATTGGAGTCGTAGCTTTGAAGCTCAATGTAAATATGGCCCTGGATGCCAAAGTTCATTTGTTCTAAAAATCATTCTTTAAGATGTGTTTGTAAAATCATATTTTGAGGATCTTACGGATTTTTATATGCAGAGCTTATTTTATTCAGAACCAGTTTGAGGTGGTATTCTAAGAAGCACGGATTGCTTTTCTTCTTGCTGTTTACAATTTTCATAACCAAGACTTCTGATTTTTCTAAGCCCATTAATTTACTCTGGGCCAGCAGGGTTGACAAAATGCAAAAAGCCACAATGTAAACGGCATAAATCCTTAACGCAACAACAAAAACCACAATTTAAATGGCATAAATCCACAATGCAACGGCAAAAATGCTAAAACAGAAATTATGCGAGCAAGTTTTTGACTATGCTAGCAACTAGGGCTGGGTATTGTTAGGAATTTCACAATTCGATTGTATTTCGATTCTTGAGGCTTTGATTCGATTTCAATTCAATTCGATATTGATTTATTAGCTTCAATATCGATTCAATAATAAGTAAATACACAAGTAATTAAGTACCTGAGTATATTTTTTAATAAATGAGCCAAATGTCGGCTTTTAGCGTTGGTGGTGCAGACTTGAACGGAGTGCAGCTGCTGTCCGCCATCTTGCTGTTTTAGTAATGCGCGTCTTGTACAACTCTGAACGCTCTCACTAGAGTGTTGCCCACAGCGCCGCCGGTGGGCTGAATCGATTCATAGGATTTGATGAATCGATACTGAATTGAGAAACAAATAATTGCAATGCATTGCTGAATTGATATTTTTACTCAGCACTACTAGCAACTTCCAACTAGTCTGAATATTTTAGATATGCTCTTCAAAAGAAAATCTCTGGTAAAATGCAGCTTGTGAAGCTGAAATACATAGCCACAATGCTACTTGACATGCTATTGGCTGGCCTGTGCAACGCAGCCAATCCAGGAGCAGCATTTATTTTGTTGGGGATTGATTGGCTTTAGCCCCCAAGAGCAGAGATGAAGAAACCCGTGGATGTTAGCTTCTGCAGTAGTGACAGTTTCCACTGTGCATATTAAGGTATATTTAGTGTTTTGAACTATTACAAATAAATAGTTGTAAGTTTTTTTTAGACGTGGTCTCAAGTATTGATGGATTTTAACCATTCGCGAACAGCTGTAGTCCCCAACTGTTGCAAATATTGGGGATTGTTGTGGCTAAAAAAAAGCTTCCTCTTAAAGATGAAACTGAGTCTTTTAGACATTTTTAGTATTTAATATAACATGTCGGCCAACGTTGAGGGACAGAGTGAACCAAAACAGTTCCATTCTCACATCCCTACCCAACCCTTTTAATCCACCCTCCTAAATAGTATTTAGCAATCAATGTTTATCTTCTAACAGCATAAGCTCAGTTTGCGTGTCTGCTCCTGGAGAGTCAGTCAGCCCCTGTTATGATTAGGGTTTGTGTGTTCTAAAATCAGAGCATAGTTTAGAGCAGGGGTGGGCAAACCTTTTGGTTCTGGGGCCAGATTGACTTTTAAACTTTAACAGACGAGCCGAGCCAGCACCAGAAAAATACATACCAAACATAAAAGTCATCACGGTAATCATGGTAATACTATTATTTACTTTTAGTGGGAACAGTGTTGTTGATCACCCTTTTTTTCAAGTGCATCAAAGTCTGGTTTTAGTTTTGTTGTGGCAATTCTCAGAACAGACCTGAGGTGTTCATCACTCAGCTGGGATCGGTGGGGTGCTGTGTTGGTGTTCATCGCACTAAATGTCTGTTCACAAACATATGTGGAGCCAAACAACACCAGCATCCTCTGTGCCATCTTCTGGATTTTTGGAAATTTGGCTGTGCTTTGTGAAGCATAAAACTCATCCAGTTTAAGGGAGTTGAACTTCTCCTTTAAGACGGTGTCACATTGGAGATCAATCAGTTCCAACTGCAACTCCTGTGGTGCTGTTTCTGGGTCTTGTGTGAAGGGACATGACACCAGCTGAAGTGACTTGTTGATTTTTGCTAAATCAGAGAACCGACGCTCGAATTCTCCATACAGGTCATCGAGAGATCTCCTGTATTTTTTCACATGTCGGGGGGCCTCTTTCAACGTAGCCAGTGTGGGGAAATGACCAAGTAACTTGTTCAACATTTGCTTTGAGAACAAAGCTAGCTTGGTTTTGAAGGCTCAGACGTTTGTGTACATTTCATGCACAAACTGGTCTTTCCTTTACAGCTTCAAGTTTAGTTCATTCATGTGTGTCAGTATGTCCACAGCAAAAGCTAAATCACAGAGCCAATCTGTGTCACTCAGCTCAGGAAAATCGCCAGCTTTCTCAAGTAGCTCCAAAAATGAGATTATCTCCTGTTTGAGCTTGGGTAGCTTGTGCCTGTTTATGACCCCCAACACGCTGTTATACAAGTCCTCTCCCCGTGTTTTCCCTTTTAAGGACTCCATGGCCAAAAACTCCTCCGTAATCTCAAAATTGTCATTAATCCCTCTGATAAAAATCTAAAGCTGACCGGTGTCCTTTATGTCATTGCTTTCGTCCAGTGCCAAGGAATATAATGTAAATGACTCCGCTTTTTTGTTTAGCTTTCTATCTAAGTCTTCATCAATTAGCTCAACACGGCGAGTCACTGTCCTTCGTGACAAGCTAATTTTTTCAAATTTGTTTTTGCTCTCTGGACACAAGTTACCTGCTGTCTCTACCATGCAGTCTTTGAGAAACTCTCCTTCGGAGAAAGGCTTGCTGGTCTTTGCCAACTTGAATGCCAGCAAATAACTTGCCTTCGTGCTTGACTCTTGGATAGCAGTTTGTCGAATAAAGGCGTTTTGCAGAGCTTGCAAACTAGCTGCCAACCTCTGAGCTGTAGCCGCTCGTTCTTGCGTCGACTGGTTGCTGCCGTAGTTGGCGTGCTTGGTGGAAAAGTGACGGCTAATGTTGTATTCCTTAAAAACTGCAACAGTCTCTTGGCAAATAAGACATACAGCCTTTGACCGGACTTCAGTGAAAAAGTATTTAGTTGTCCAGTCCTTATTAAACACTCGGCACTCACGGTCAACTTTCCGTTTTTTTGGCTCACTCATTGTTTTAGATGGGTTTTGGTTCATAGCAGTAGCAGAGTGATAACGGTAAAGGTAGCAGAGTGATAACGGTAAGCCAAGCGTATCAATGCGCCTAACGCGCCATCTGGTGGACCACCAAAGCATTGCAGAATAAGGTCAAATGAATGCATTCATAAATACGATTTGATTTGGGCAATTTTATACTAATTTGGGGCTACTAACAACGGCCTGGATGTGGCCCGGGGGCCGTAGTTTGCCCATCCCTGGTTTAGAGGCTGACATCTGTTTAGTCACTCTGATACATTGTTATCAAAAACATTACACACAGAAGGCTTTTGTTTTCTTTACATGACCTACTGTCCTAGATGCACTTACTAAGACCGGGAATAAATAATCAAATCCTAATTACATAATAAAAACTCCCTAACAAGGATCCACTGTAAACTTTATTTAGATCAATAGAGTAGAAAAAGCTTAATATAATTTTTTTGTTCTGTTTTTGACACTGATATGAAACTATAAAGTTAACATTGGCTGATGCATCACTACTATAAAGTGTTTTCTTTCTATGATTAAATCCTGATTTGTTTCCTTTTTATTTTTATAAAACCTACGGGTTAATGCAATACAATTTCAATAACGGTGGATTGCTGATCACTACATATCCCTGCTACTCTATAATCTGTTACCCCAACAATTAATCAAGTAGTGCTAATTGAACTGTAAGTCACACATGTTTAATATTTAGATAGTTAATGTCTCTCCATGTATTAAAATTTGTTCTTGACAACCATTAGATGTAATTATGATCTGTTCTTTTTAAAGAGCTGCCATGAATCTAAATCCTTTGATGGTAAGGGGTCTTTGGGGAGATGTCATTTAGAGACGACTGCAAAATCTGGGAAGTCCAGTGTTGCCATTGACTCCAGTGCATGGAGTGGCTACAGCATGTTTATAAGTGCCGTTATCATAATTAAGTTCATCTTGTTTTTTAATGAGCACACTTAAAGGATTCTGCCTCTGGGGTGGTATAAATAAGTATCTCATAATAAACCTTTAAAGAGGTAAATCTACTTTAAAATAATAATATTGCAAAATGACTTAAAGGTGATGCTCCAAACAAAAGTTGCACATGCCAGAGGGTATATTCACAGCAGAGAACAGATGCAAATGCAGATGTCCAACTTTTTATATTGGTGAAAGGAAGTGTTTGGATCCAGTTATAATTACCTCAAATATTCACTTTTATACAATTTTGTAATTAATATTTATGTTTCCTGTTGTCTCAGATGGCGTTATTCTTTCCTTTTGTCCACAGGCGGCCATGAAAAACCATGTTACTGTTAAATGTTGCACCAGAAACTCTGCCTTTGGATAAGATTACCTAGCTGGTGATGTGAGGACCCTGAAAGACTAATGAAGTAATTAATATTTTGCAACGGCTCTCCAATTTACTTTCCTTGTCATTAAAGTGATCTTTAAGGCAAGGTACACAACACTGGGGAACACTCAGATAAGCTGCAATGACACTATCTCTGCACTGTGTGCCAACAGGTTACTAACAGCCTGCACACAGCTGAACACGGAGCTATAGTACTCCGTCTTCCTGATCCTTTCAGCCTCGTCCATTGTTCCGTCCCTGCCATGCTCCAAAGCTGATTACAGCGCCTCCTCTAATGAAAGCTAATCCTGTGACATGGTATTGTGTAGGAGGAGAAGGAGGAGGCAGGGGGTGGGTGCAGGATTGAGCAGAGAATATCTTCTTTAAGGCCTGTCAGAGCAGCTTTCACAAAAAATGCCAGAGTGGTAACGTCTCCACAGCAGTGGAAATCCATGTGGAGTTTTACACTGTTCTGATCTGTTCTCCTCTGTTTTGATCTTCTGTCGGTTTAAGTTACCTTCACAAAAACCTGTCTGTTGGCATGCAAGTAATAGCCTACAACACAGATGTTCACACCTGCAGAATGTCGCATCCAGACAGAAAGTGAATTTAAGGAAGGCTTGTATGTTACCTTTAAGGACAATATTGGTACAGAAACCAATCTAAGCATGCTGCATCGTAATGACTCCTTATTTTGCATTATGTAAGCACCGTGATCACCTTTTTGTGGTCTTCTAAATAAATGTTATTGTTCTATGTTGTTAGTGTTTATCTTTGCCATAAAGCTTGCAATAGTCAGATCTCCTCTTACTTTATTTTTACACATGCTCATCTGCTCCTGGTACAACACACACAAAGGTCAAACGATGTTCCATTTGTCTTGCTAAGCTTTTTTTTTTACTTTTAAAATCTGTAACCACAAGTTGTGTGGGATGCAAAATGTATGCAAGGATGTTCTATTGGTTGGTGCAGCAGCAGTGTTGGCGCTTTTCCTCGTCACCTTTTGGTTGTCTTTGGCTATGAAGGGAGCAGCTGCAGGAAAACCAGCAGACAAGGTTGAGTGCATCAGGAAAAATGTATTTTAGTTCAATTTTTAGGTGTTTCTTAACATCTTTTAATAAACAGTGGCTGTTATGTTATTACTCCTAATGGCATCAACTTTGTCTAATCGTGTTAGCACTTTTAAGACTTATTGAGGCAAATGGGTAGGAGAACAAGGTTGCCAATAATTTCTATTGTAAAACTTTGACTGATTAATATCTTAGTCTTCTAATCTGTCAATATTTTTACAACTACTCACTTTAGCATTAAGATAATTTCTGTTCTGTGGTCACACCTTCTGTTCTCATGTTTCACTGCACCTTCTCAAGTCCCCACAGCTGTGAATTTCACCCGATGGCTTCACAGAGCATTTTAACTCCCAAAGTTCAAAATCATTTTTTCTCATGTCAAAACCTAATATAGGCTACTTTAACAAGTCAATTTTGGATGATCCTTTAGTGCTTTAAAGGTTCATGAAGAGACTATTGATGATTTGTTAACTTTTATCTTATTTGTAAAAACACAAACAGGAAGATTTCATTGCTTTCTTTGGCATTTAAACCAAAAATACTGTTAGCATTAGTTGCGGTTTTTCCACGTTTTCCAAATTTAATCTCAAACTGTGGATTATGTGTAATATATATTATTCTTTATGATTTATTTAGATGCATTTGTTTACGATGCAACAAAATGTGGCGTCTGACATGTTTTCTGTGGTCTGAGTCATCCTGATTTTGTTGACTAATTGTGCATCTCCCCTCCAGTCACGTCTGCTCTACTCATTTCCTGTAAGGGTCAAATTTTTAGTCTGCAAAGCAAAACCATTACGGAGATTGCTGCAGCTACTAACATCAGCTCACTCACTCTTTAGTAAGTTGCTAAAACCTCAAAGGTTCTTGTGCCATAAACAGAAATATCTCAACAATGTTTACAGCCTTCCTGCAAATTGACTTCAATATTTGTTATAACATGAGTATATTCCACCAGGATGTAATTTGCAGTTAAAGATTTATGTAACTACTCCCGTGCAGAATGTGACAGTCGGAAGAACCGTAATGCATCGCCCTTAAGTGCTGCCCTTTCTGGTAAGAGGAGATGGGATAGCTTTTTCTGTTAAACGTTCCTTTTCAGACATGGCGATGACTGCCATCGGCGCATGACCTATAATTTGCGGTAGACTGTAAGAACTGTAAATCTGCAGGGACACCCTATCACTGGACTGAGTCGGGGTGTGGTGGGGTGTTATATTGGCAGATGGCTCCTCTTTTTTTCTTTTCACGTTTATTTCGATGCATTTTTATGTCACTGATCGATCTCTCCTGACTCATGCCCCTCACCTGGACCTGCTCCAAATTACTGCAGTCATTTGCTGTAATATGGGTCCCTTGCTGCCGCTCACAGAGCCATTACTCTGCGATGTACACACACACACACACATACCATACAGAAACTCACTGCATGGACATCCCTTAGAAAATACCTCACCAACCCCCACCACAGCCTACTCCACCGCCTACTCCTCTCCATCCATCCATCCTCACATGCATAAACATTCATCCATTCCTACATTCTCCCACGTCAGCCTCCCACGCTTTAGCCCTAACCCAACTAATTACTCAGAGAGGTAGTCAGAATGCTCTCCGAGCTGCAACGAGTTTCCATCTTCTGCTTCTGCAGTTATTATCTGCATTTGTCTGCTAAAACCTGTTGAGGCAAAATCAGGACCTGCTTTTACTTTATCACTCATGCAGTCATTGCTGCTGGCCTCTGGGCCGTTTTGTCCGATAACCCAGATGACCAGGACTGTTGTCTTAGTTATGCCGTTGAGGTATTTAGCACAGCCTGTCTGTTTTAATAAGGTATATATACATTACTATCATTGACAGGAAGCTGTGAAAAGACAGATGTTAATGCAGCGAACAGCTGTCAGATGCACCATCGTGGCAGTTCACTCCGCCGGTGTATAATTTAGCACCAGGTAAGAGGAGGATGCGCATGAGTACCGGGCTGCTCAGCTTTTTGCCGCTGGATCAAATCCACGCCGAACGCAACGCGCTGGCAGAAACTCGTTTTAAAGCCAGTATTTTGATGGATGAAAGATTAGGACTCCACTGTGCTGTTTCCTTGGCAACCCCATGACTCACTATTATTGCTCCTGTTTGTTGATGTGATGTTAAATCTTACATCTCTGCTGCAGATGATGACGATGGTCAAGAGCTTTCGGAGGCACAAACGATCTACTGAAGGCATTCGACTAGAGCTGTGCTAATCTAAAGGGATTTGGTTTATATGACGAGTGGTTTTGTAGAGTTTCAGGGTCAACATGTGTGAATGTAATCAAACACTAAATACATACAAGGTCGGGTTTATAGCGCTGAAACAATTGAATGACAATTGCAAAACTAGAACCTCAGGACGAAATCTGTGATTTGTTTTGTTCACGTTAGTTTGTACTGTCCGTCGTTGTATAGAGGAGAAACATGTTTTCATTCATAGTAGGTGTGATGGAAAAAAACCATGAAGAAGGTTGGTGGAAAAACAAAAGATATGTAAAGTTTTGTGCTAAATGAATGAATAAAAATTAAATACTATTGCTTATATTATTATCATTTTGAAAATTGATGGATAGAATTTGATTATTATCAGATTTTTTTTTACCCTGTCAGTCAAAATGACAGACAACGAAAATGTCTAGCATGACCTCTGCTTGGACGAAACCTTACCACAAAGAGAAAAAAACTATGATGCAGCTGTTGTAGTTGGATATGAAATGGTTAGTTTACAGGTACGACATAAAAGTGTAAATAAACAAAATAGCGATGAGTAGGTAAGAGGGGTGGATAGACCCAGAGTAAAGACCTCATAAAACACTACACTGATGCAATTTCGACTAAACTGCATTTACTGCTAAAAAGGTTGGTCTACAATCAGACCAATAAGCAGATCATCCTGAATAATCACTTACAAATGGGAGTACAGAGTTGGGAAAATGTCTGATGTTTTCAAATTATTTCTTCTTAAGCCCCTGTCCACACAAGAAATTTTTTCTAATATGGGTCTAATGCAGGCTACTCTTTAAGACAGCACGACACTTAAGTAAGGCAGATGTCAAGTTGAACTTCATAAATCGGTAAAAGTGCTATAGGTAAATAACTAAACCTGTTCCTATCTACATTCACATTTGGATGAGGACCAGAGTTTATATAGACACCACACACACTGAGGAGGATGAAGGTAATAAACTCTCCAACTCTACTAAATAAACTCTACTTCATAATCACTTTTTATTTTAATTTTTTTATACACTTCTTAACCAAGGAGGCTGATAATACTGCTTTACCTACTTGCAGAATAAAAAGTAAACCTACGCTTTTACTTGTAATGCATTGCTTTGGTTCAAATGTGACCCAAATTACACAGGTTTAGTAAGTTAAAGGCAGGAATTTATTACAAAAGCAGCCAAATCAGAAACTGTATAATCCTTTATGTAGTGTGAAAGGTCACATGCAGAATTGAACCTCTCCTCTTCATACTCGTTGCGTCTCTGTACTGCCGGTTTCACTGCTCTGTGCCAACACCCTTTTAAATTTCTTCTTTACTTTCTGCCTCCTGGAAGGTAGATGCTATTGGCTTCGTTCTCCTTCCAGTATCTCTGTCCATTTCCATAACAGCACACAGATAAAATCAGCAGACTCTGAGCTTATGCTGCGCTAAGCGCTTCTTTCAGAACTGGCTTCTGTCCCAACGAACGCAGGCTAAAGAAGTTCATGGCAATTTCTACTTGACCTCTTTTTTTTATTTTTATTTTTTTTTTTGCCTCCAAGCTTTTTGAATCTGGTCTGCTCTGGCTGAGCAGATGTGTCCTGGATGCCCTTTAGGGTAATTTAATGCACCTTCATGCTGCATGAAATGGGAGTTTGGGTTGTTGTGGTACTTAGTCATGCAAACTTTCTTACAGCATAAGTCCAATGACCCAGAAATATTCAAAAATATTTGCAGTAATGTTTTTATCCTTAAAAACAAGTTTTTTGTTAAAATAGAAAAAAATGCTTTCACAGTAAAGATGAATCTAATCTTGAAAACCTGTTAAATGCTTTTTTTATTAACGAAAATGTCCTTACTAAGGTCTTACTGAAAGTCTTTTTTTTATATTTAACACCTTTGGTTTACGTTTTTTAAAAATAAATAGTAAGTTTTCAAGGTAAAAAAATAAGTACACCAACATATGCAGCGGGGAGGATAAGTATTTGACACGTCAGCATTTTTATCAGTAAGGGTATTTCTACGTGAGCTATTGACACAACATTTCCACCACATGTCAGTATCAACTCAAGTATTTGATTCATGCAAAGGCTTTTAAACATTTAAGTCCTTAAATTGATTTATGTGTAATAAAGTGAAAAGACACAGAGAAAAAGTATTAAACACATGAAGATAACAAGGTGCAAAATGGCATAGAAAGCCAGGAGATCACATGAAATCTGTCAGTACTGAGAGAGAAACCCTGCCCCCTATCAGTACTAGTTGATGGCCTTTAAAGGCTTCACGTTACCCAGGAGGCACACAGGAAAGACTTTATGATAGGTAAAAGCAAAGAACTCTTCCGAGATCTTCGTAATCTTTTAGTTGAAAAGCATTCTGATGTGAATGGTTGTAGGTGCATTTCCAAAATCCTGACTGTTCCTGTGAGCGCTGTGGGGGGCCATTTTCAGGAAATGGAAACAGCATCAGTTCATCATAAACATCAAAATCATAAACCAGCCACAACCAGGTGCTCCACGTAAAATTTCTGACCGAGGAGTCCAAGGAGTAATCAGAAGAGTTCTCCAAGAGCCAAGTACCACTCAGGCAGAACTTCAGGAAGACCTAACATCAGCAGGTACTGATGTGTAAAAGAAAACTATAAGCAATGCACTGAACCGCCATCCATGCACGTTTACCACGCAAGACTCCATTGCTGAACAAAAAGCATGTTGAGGCTCGGTTAAAGTTTGCGAAACATGTGGAGAAGCCTGTGGATTACTGGGAGACTATAGTATGGTCAGATGAAAACAAAATTAATATTTTTGGCTGTCATTCGACACACCATGTTTGGAGAAGAAATGGAACTCCCCACTACCCCAATAACACAATACCAACAGTTAAGTTTTGGGGTGGAAGGATCATGGTGTGGGGCTCCCAGTCAATCACCTTGTCCTAAATCCCATTGAAAATCTGTGGAGTGAACTGAAGATCAAAGTTCTTAAAAGAGGCCCAAGGAACCTTCAAGATTTATAGACCGTTTGTGTGGAAGACTGGACCAGAATCACTCCTGAGTAATGCAGACAACTTGTCTCTCCATACAAGAGGCGTCTATAAGCTGTAATCACCAACAAAGGCTTTTCTACAAAGTATTAAATAAAGTGGTTCAATACTTATTCCCAGTCATTTCACTTTATTTATTATGACTGAACTTGTATACTTAAATGTTTTGATTTCTTTGTATGAATTCAATATTTGGCTTGATGGCAACATCTGGTGGAAATTTTGTGTCAATAGCCCACTTAAAATACCCTTACTGAAAAAAATGCTGATGTGTCAAATACTTACTCTCCCCGTTGTAAATTATCCGGCCTTTTACTGGAGCACAGAATTACTTGAATCTAATCTTAAATCTAAATAAAACAGATTCCAGATATTATCAGGTCAAGAGATGAAGCAAATGTGCAAAGGTTTAAAGTAAATGTGTGCAAAAAAAGACCCCTAAAGCCCATAATACGGGTGATAAAGTTATAGAATCGACCCACAGAAAGATGGTTAAACATTCACTTTAACTATGCCTAAAGGATTATAATTATTTATTTGATGTTGCTTACACGTGATTAGAAGGTCTAACTTAATATTTCAGGAATAGACATCTACATTTTGTACATTCTCCTGTCGCGTCTCTGCATCTGGGGCACGGCCCCACCAGAAGTCGCTGTGGAGCTCTATGCACGTCATGCTTAAATTAATCAGTAAATCAAGGTCGTTCTTTACAGAGTCATATTATATAATGATCGATTCTATTACCAAGAAGAGTCTGTTATAAACTTTTATGCATAACTATCTAAGTCTTTGCCACAATACTCACAAGCTCAGTAGGCTAAATCCTCTTGAAGCAGCGATTGAAGCCGGCCCCTTAACGTTTGTTTAAATGATGAACCTCTAAAAATCACAGTGGACATGCCCAGCCTGCGCTCAGCAGAAAGCCAAGGGGCACAAATGCCACGGCCCCAAGCTGAGATTCCGCTACACTCCTCGATAGAGAAAGGCAGCAATGTGCCGTCTGGCGTGCAGTCTGCTGGAAATTTGTTAGAAGAAAAAGAAGAAGAGATCCCGTTATCAAATCACAGCAGGAAGTGACGCGCCCCGTTTTGCCAAATGCAAAAGTTGGTTTTGCAACATAACTCATATTAAAATATTGGAACATCACATGTCACGTTTAAGTTATGTTTGATAGAAGTGTGAAGCCATCTATTATCCTTGCTAGCTACCAAGACACATTTTTTTATTTTTTATTATTGAAGTTGATTTTTTGATGAAGTCTAAATTTAGCACATTGCCTTTTGAGTGGAAATTAGACATTAAACATTTGGGACGTCACAAGCCAGTGGAATTTAACGTCGTTCAAGGACTTTGAGAAATTATTATAGATATCTAAAGGGGATTATTTGAAAGATTATACGGTTATTGATAGGTTTGCCCAGATGAAAGATTTCTGCATTTTTTTTTTCAAGAGAAACAACACTGGTGAGTGATCCGTTATTTGTAATTTCAGGTAGGCTATAAGAAAGGTTTCATTCTTCAATTAAATGTAGATAAAATGGCGTTTTTAGTGTGTAGATGTGTGCTATTTTATGTGGTTCATTTAATATTGAATTAAATTAATCACATAAAATAGCAATCAATATTATCGATCAAAGTCAGATTGTATGCATCACAGAAGAATTAGTTGGAATTAGATGCTCCACGTAATCTATCATTCCAGAGACACCACTGACAGTCTCTATACTGTATTCTTCTCTAGCCCTATCTTGATTAAAAGGGCTTCAGCAAGCTCTTAAAAGTATTTTAATTTAATATTTTCTAGTTCAGACTTTTAAAATGACTTAAATATCCCCAGATTTTCCAGACAAGATCTTAAATTACCGTTTTCAGTTGCAAAGGACTGCTTGGATACAATACTTGGATATTTTATTTCAAGGACTGACTGACTTGCTGATTCAGATTTTATTTAAGATCTCATTAATGCAGTTAAGAAATTGACATGATTTTTAATCTTTTTGTGATTGTGATTAAAATTGGCCTCGGGTTATTGGTAAACAAAATTTAGACTAAAAACTCAGGCTTCAGGTTGATAGACAGATCTGTACAAATAAAGTCCAACTGAAAAAGTGGTCACCCTTCTAGCTATTGATACATTACTTCCTGTAGATGACTTTACATATGTTTTGTGAGATAAATAAATACCAGGTTTGTGATAACTTTCCTCCTTCGTATTTATGGTTAAGATCATCTAAAGAACCATGTGGTGATTTTTGTGTTATTTCTTATGTGTCTAAGCCAAATGAATGAGAGAAAACTTTGCTATTTGTCCCTTTTTACTGCAATGACGCAGAGTACTTGCAACCTTTTTTTCCTTTTAGAGGAAATTAATATATTATTTTTTTAAACATGAACTTTTAAAGAATGTGCAGAGGGTTTTTTGTGTACATCCAGCAGGTTTTGTTTTCTTTTTGAGCTTCAGCATATAGATTAGTGGTATTTTTAGACTCTTCCATTCACTTTCAGTTATTTTTATGCTAAATCTTAATGCTTGGCTCTGCAACATAATTTTTATACCAATATTCATTACTATGTAAAAGTCAATATACCTCTTAGGTTTTATAAGGTCTTTATTCTTTTGTTATTGTCACTTTGCAAGTGAAGGATTTAACGTTACTTTTAACATTGCTTTTTATGTGACTTAGAGGTTTTTGCAAATAATGTATTCCCATGTGTATATGAAGTGGTGGATGGTTCAGGTGCTGCAGCTCATTCTCGTCAGGGAATAAAGCCATACAATCTTGATCTTTTAATGCATGACGGGTTAATCAGCTTCCCACTGTCTGAAAGTTGTAATAAAAAACAACTATGCTGCTTCATCAGATTTGAAGTTGTGGTACTTTTTGGGGCACAGCCTGTCCTTTCTTTCCCTGCCGCCCACAGAAGCTCGTGCATTCTGCTAATCCTGTTATACTATCCCACTCTAATTCGCTGCTGTTATGTAATTTAATTAACAAACTTTGGCTGTCAGTGGAGAGAGCTGCACACACAGCGCTCGGTGGCCGTTATCTGTGCATACAGCACGCGTAAAGGGTGGCGCATCACTGAAAGGAGCATGCGGTGTCTTTTTGATTTTCTGTTGTACGCTAATCTGATGTTATTCAGGGGTGTACTCTCACATTTCAATTTTTTGTGTGGTGATGGCTGCAAACAATGATCGCTACATGCCCCTCGACTTATACTGAGTAATTGGCTTACATGTACCGTTAGGCAAGATTTATAGAGATCTTCTCCCTTTGCTCAGGGTTAAAAGGCACTGTTGGATGCAATGATCATGAACGTTTGCCTTTGCATACTATTACCAAGCCATGCAGTCAAATCACCTCTGGTATTCAATACTTTGTATAAAGTGACCTAGTCCAGGGGTCAGCAACTTGCGGCTCCGGAGTTGAATAAGGTCCTCCATATGGGGTCAGAATAATTGGAGTGGCTTTTTTCCAAAATGATAATTTCATCTTTTTTTAGGACCGTATCATTCTCACATCATAAGGGTTTTATGTTTTTAATAGAAATCAAAGTATTAAGTCCAAAATGGATCTCCAGACACCTGCCCTAGTCATTAGCTCTGCTTCTACAGGGTGTTCACACAAGGAGGCTGAGTTGTTCCAATTGTTTTAGTAATGCTGCGACATTGACGTGTGTAAAATTCTGACTGAATGAAAACCCTAAATGAAAATATCAGTTTGACCAGTGGCGGCTGGCCAATAGAGGGCGATAGGGCGCCGCCGCCCCAGTGTTTCCCAAGTGTTTTTTATTTTTATTTTTTTATTTTTTTTAACAATAATCACATATTCTAAGTTAATTGTGTGTTTAAATTCGATGATTTTAGTGAACTGCTGTCTATAATCTCTGTTGATTTTGACTGTATAATTATTGTTGGTGATTTTAACATCCATGTTGACAATCCCCATAACAAAGGGTCTAAAGACCTGAGTAACACTCTGGACAACTTTGGGCTGACTCAGCATATAACAGAGCCCACACATAATAAGGCTCATGTTTTGGACTTACTGATCTCGAAGGGTCTGGGCATTTCCAAGATTAATGTGCGTGATGTGAGCTTGTCTGACCATTGTTGTGTTTTCTTTGAGAGTATAATTTCGGTTCACATAAATGTTTTAACGGTGGTTATCACAAAACGATGTATAACTGAAAACACTAGTGACATCTTTAACCAGGTCTTCTCTCTAACACCTGCCCTGTCAGGGGGTTCAGTCAATGAACTTGTCAACAGCTTTAATGCTAAAATATTAAATGTTATGGATACTATTGCTCCCACAAAGGTGAAGGTTATCTCTGGAAGGAAAAAGTCTCCATGGAGAAATTCCACACTGGTGAGAAATGAAAAAAGGGAGTGTCAGAAAGCCGAGTGCAGATGGAGAAAAACAAAACTTCAGGTTCATTATAACATCTATAAAGAGAAACTTCACTCTTATAACTTACAACTGAGGAATACAAGGAAGTCATATTTTTCTGACATCATCACCAGAAATAGTCATAGTGCTCGCACATTATTTGCTGTTGTCGACAGGTTAACAAACTCTCCTGTGTCAGTAGCACCTGAACTCTATTCCACCAAGGCCTGCAATGACTTTGCCAAATTCTTCACAGACAAAATCCAAAATATTAGACAAGCGGTTGGTTCATTAACGCCAGGTTCAGGTTATGTACAGTGTCCACGGAAAATCTGTTTAAACACCATGAAACAGTTTTATCTCATAAACAGCAAAGATCTGGAGGACATCTTACATCAACTGAACTTCTCCTCTTGCTTGACATCCTGCCTACAGGCTTTTTCAAAAAGGTCTCAAAGATCTTGGAGTCAGATCTGTTACAGATTGTGAACTCATCTTTAATGTCGGGTGTTTTCCCAGAGCCCCTGAAAACAGCTGTAATTAAACCCCTGCTGAAAAGAGACAATCTGGACAAGACACAAATGAACAACTACAGGGCCATCTCCAATCTTCCATTTTTAAGTAAGATCATTGAAAAGGCTGTTTTTCATCAGCTAAATGACTTCTTAAGACAAAGCAACTGCTATGACGTCTTTCAGTCAGGTTTTAGACAGCAACACAGCACTGAGACTGCTCTGACCAAAGTCATCAATGACATCCGTTTGAATACTGACAGTGGAAAAATGTCAGTGTTAGTTTTACTGGATCTCAGTGCTGCATTTGATACAGTTAACCACATTATTTTACTGAAACGACTGGAGAACTGGGTGGGTCTCTCTGGGACTGTACTAAACTGGTTCAAAATGTACTTAAAAAACAGGAAGTACTTTGTGTCAATAAGTAACTTTACATCTGAGCAGACGGGAATTACATGTGGGGTTCCCCAGGGTTCCATCCTGGGACCTCTTCTGTTTAACATCTATATGCTCCCACTGGCACAGGTAATAAATAACAACAATATAAGTTACCATAGCTACGCAGACGACACACAGATATATATTAGAATGTCACCAGAAGACCAAGGGCCTGTACAGGCTCTTGGCAAATGCATTGAGGAAATTAATGACTGGATGTGCCACAATTTTTTGCAGTTGAACAAAAACAAAACGGAGGTAATTGTCTTTGGAGCTAAAGAGAAAAGATTGAAGGTCACCACAGGGCTTCAGTCCATATACCTAAAAACCACCAACCACGTCAGAAATCTGGGTATAGTGATGGACTCGGACCTAAACTTTGAAAAACACATTAAGGCAATCACAAAATCAGCCTACTATCACCTTAAGAATATCTCAAGAATAAAATATCTGATGTCTCAGCAGGACCTGGAAAAACTAGTCCATGCATTCATCTTTAGTCGGCTTGATTATTGTAACAGCGTCTTTACAGGTCTACCTAAAAAATCAATTAGGAAACTGCAGCTCATCCAGAACTCTGCTGCTCGAGTTCTCACTAAAACCAAAAAAGTGGACCACATCAGTCCAGCTCTGAGGTCTTTACACTGGCTGCCTGTTTGTCAGAGGATAGACTTCAAAGTTCTGCTGCTGGTCTATAAAGCTCAGAATGGTTTAGGGCCAAAATACATCGGTGATCTCCTGACCCCCAGTATGAACCTACTCGACCCCTCAGGTCATCTGGATCCGCTCTTTTATCAATTCCCAGAGTCAGAACCAGACATGGAGAAGCTGTGTTCAGCTTCTATGCTCCACATGTCTGGAACAAACTCCCAGAAAGCTGAAACACTCAGTTTATTTAAATCCAGGTTAAAGACCCACCTGTTCTCAGCTGCTTTTGATTTGGTTTTTATTCTAAGTTTAAAATCTGCACGGCTTCTTTTAAGATTCTTTCAAGATTTTTTTTTTTTCTCATTTTAATTCATGGTTTTTATTCCTGTACTTTTTCTGCACCCTGCTGTAATGCTTTTGATGTTTTATGTAAAGCACATTGAATTGTCTTGTAACATGAATTGTGCTATACAAGTAAACTTGCCTTGCCTTGCCTTCTATGGTGAATTCAAATAGCATGCATCATAGCCGCTTCAAAAATTAGCACCTAATCACATTAACTTGTAGCAAACATGCTACAACCATGTGTTTAACAGATTTAATTGATCCAGTCATTTTTGTTGGCGCTGGACAGAAAGCCTTTTTAAATACAGGGGGAACCTACACTCCCAAACTTTACTCCTAACTAATGACTGTGACCAAAAATAGTTTTCGTGGAGCTTAATCAGAATTAAATGTTAACGTCTGTGTTGTGCTGTAGAATAAAGGAGAGAAACACAGAATGTTGCATGAAGCTGATGCAAAACTGGAGAGTTCCTTCAGTGACAGACTGCTGCATCCCAGGTGAATAAAGGAGCGTTAACGTAGGTCCTTCCTTTCCAACAGCTGTTAGACTCTATAACCATCACTGCTCCCAACAACTCAATAAGTGTTTACTTCCCTGTTGTTATTTACAGCTTTTTTTATTTCTTGTAAATATCGTGTTGTTGCTTTTTTATGCACAGATGCACATGAACATTTTGTAATTTGTTTTAAATGTTCTATTCATTTTTATATAGACAAGACAACAATCTATGCTTTGAGACATTAACACTTTCAAGATCCAATATCATGATGTACCCGGTCCCTAGTTGTCATTGACCTGAAAGTGTCGATGTGGAGGTGTCTGGAGTGTGACCGCTGTAGTCCTTGTCCTGGATACGTGTCTGTGTGGTGGCTGTTGAAGCTCCTGCTCCAGTGACACCAGACACCTTATGAGTCTCTCCTTGAGGCATGAATATGCTTTGTTTCACAATCCTCTCCAGGCTGCATTTATCTGTGATGTCTGTGCAACTTTTTCCACCACACTTTCTCCTTCCACTAAAGTTTCCATTGAGTTTCGTTTGCTATTAAATTGTTTATTTTTCCATTAAAAAATGTAATTGAGATTAGAATTTGTTTTAGAAAAGATGCTTTCAATGAAAATGATATAAGAATATTTCTGGAAAAGTTAAAGATTTGTTTAAAATTGAGGGAAAAAAAGTCTATTTGTAATTAACTTTTTTGTTTTGTTGAAACCTTAAATACCAGTAACTCACTGAGATAGATGGTAAGAAGTGAGTTAAAATTGTGTTTCTTTAACTATTACGTCAATAGATTTCTAAATCAATTCAGCAGAGGACATATTAAAGGTTCATCTCAATAAATTAATTAGGAAAAAGTTTTTTGTTTCTTTTCATATTTTTAGTCTATTTTAAGCCACCTTCCGTGCCACAACTTGAGATTGGGCTTTAATTCACACTACTTTCATAGCTGCGGTTATCTCTGTTCCTTGTTTATCTTTTCTGACCACAGTCTTTTTCCTTCCACTGAACTTTCCACTTTCCAATAAAATTAGATTGGAAATAGCCAGCTTTTGAGCAACGACCTTTTGTGTTTGTGACTGTCTGCTGAAGTTTTCCCTATAATTGTCTGTCGTACCATAGTATATCTCTAGTAAAACAATACAACACTTTTATTTATTTTGCTTTTTGTTATATTATTCAAATTTTCTCAAACAAAACTTAGGGTTTTCACTAGCCTTAAGTTTCATTTATGAAAATAAAATGAAATAAACACTTTAATATATCACTGTGGGTATAGTGTATCTACCATATAATATGAGCTTTGCTTTTTGAATTATTGAAATAAATTAAACTTTGATGATATTCAGATTTATTGCGATCCATCCATCCCCACTTGTCCTTACAGGGTCTTGTCGGGTCTATCTCCTGCGGTCATTGAGCTGGGTACCCTGTAGACTAAATTATTAGAATTTCTCTGTTTTCTTTCTATCCACAAAGCCTTTCCCTCTGTATCTTCAAATGCAAATGCCTTGTGCTGATGTCTGTTCTTTTTATATGTTAAGCGCACCCAGCTATTATAAAGCTGGCAAGCCAAGGAAGGAAGGTGATGTGAAGGAACTGCAGACACCTGAACCATCAGCCCAGTCTCCCAGTTACACTTCATGTTCTTGGGTAAATGAATCCAGGTGCCCTGAGAGCTCTGCAACAGTATCTCACTTTCTCCAATTAAACCGATCTGTCCAGCACCACATAACTGTGCGCCTCCCGCTGCCTCATTCCTCAGAGAAAGGTGTATTAGCTCTGAACTGCAACCAATTTCAACATTTCAAGCTGCCCGTTCTCCTTGCTCTTCTCGACAGTTTCAGCACCGCGGCCCACTGAGGCACAGACTTAAAATAAAAAGAAATTCCCACCTCAGAGTCTGCTCTTTTATATTTTTCTCCCACTCGCTGCGTGAACAAAAAGCGGCTGCTGATCGGAGGTTTGACAGTAATGACCTCAAACTCATCAAATCATTCAAATTTGCCATTAAGCAACCAAATGCAGGATAGTGCGATGCCATTAAATAAACTTTAAAGCTTATTTAGCACACCCGCCAGACATCCAGAGGTTTTACTGGTCTTAAACCTAATGGCTGATGGATGGTTTTAATTTGGAGCTGGGAAGTTACAATGCTAATCTGAGACAAATTACCACAGAAAGTTAAATTAGAGCCCAGATTTTTTTTCTTTTTCCTTTCAGCTGCCCCCGATCCTCGGTTACACTTTTGTCATTTCATTCTTATGTTAGATTTTAGGCTTCAGTGCAATGTCCTCATTATGTAACAGAAGGGAACAGGCCAATGGTGAAATTAATGAAGGCGTGAGCCGCAAGGTAATGGAGGAAATGTCTGACTCTCAAGTTTCAGGCAGACCGCTGTGGATCAGGTTTTGCTCTTTGTTTACATGAGGCTGTATAAGAAAGACAGATCGGTACATCTTTCTGCCGGTTTATTCTGTTGAGACATGAATAACTTTAATTTGACTGCACTTTCCTTTTATCACTGTTTTAAATTTTTGTCATGCGAGTTTTCTTTAACACACAACCTACCGTTACAATGTGCTATGTGATGTTTTTGGCGGGGGGCGGGGGATGTTACACTTAGTAAGAGAAGTTCCAAAGGAGGAAAGTTCACGACGTCGCCATTGTCGTGGCTGAAGGAAACAGAGCGATCTGCTTAGAGAGGAACTCTTGGCATCTCTGCCAGCTTATTACTGTCATCTAATATTATTGTAGAATATGTCATTTAGGGAAGATGTGGATCTCTGCAAACCTCTGAAGTAGCTTGAATATGACTAAAAGCTTCCCTCTTGTTGGAAACAGTAATCATCTCCAATCACCTCAACGTTTACTTATATTTAGCACGTTGTTGGTGGTATTTAAGTTATGAGAATATTTCTTTATGAAAATCAAATAACCACAGATGTATCTTCCTCATCAAACGAAATCGCTATATAGTTACCTGGAGGGCAACATAATGGGAATATAGTAGCAGCGGTAGAATATATTATGTTCTGAATTGAACTTATTTGCTGTACAATAACAGTATATTTTAGATCTACACTATCTTTCAATGTGTTGTTTAATACAAAGAATAACTTTTTCTTTTTAATGAATAAAAAAAACTAAATCCAAACAAAGCTCACAACTCAGTTATGCAATCAGGTTCTTTTAACAGGGGTGAGTGCAACACTCTACTTTATAACCTCAAATGATGCAATAATGGTTAATAAACCACAGGTGTCAGTATTTTGCATAATAATTGTACATTTCAGTTTGTAGTTGGTTTTTTTTTCAGTTGGTTGCTTTCAAAACACAATATAAGGATAATATAATGCATTCACAAATAAAATGAGACATTTACAGTAAACGGTACATAATACCGATGATTATATTCAGTTTTAGATTTATTTTTGGACAGATCTGGTATTTTGAGGAGTAAACTGTCTGCAGTAATACCAATGCATTCATCATTCTAGGCCAATATGTTGGTTGGAGCTATCTCTAACACTTTGTCTTTTGCTTTATTATACCTCGTTTCCACTGAGCGTTACAGGTCGGTGCGGTTCTGTACGCTGTTTTCTTGTCTGGCGTATTCAGGAGTCGTATTCTCTTGCATAACTGGGATATTAACAGTGATTGTACTCTTCAGTGTGGTCGATATATTAACACACAGACAGTAAGTGTGTGTGTTAATATAAGTGGAAGTAAAAGTCTGGTGACTTTGACAGACAAAACAACTAGCTTGACTCAAAGAGAGCGTAGCTGGATGCACTTTTCTGATGACAAAATTGATCAAGTAAATGGTAAGATTTGCCAGGAAAAATGTTTTATCCCTGGTGTTGCCTATTGGGAGGACTACGTGTCTCGTTTGCTGTTGTGTTTTTTTGTCGGAAACGTGGATGTTTCTTTTGTGGGATGGGAGGTGTTTAAGAGATTTTCTACTGATGCTTTTATTTTGAAGTCTGCCCGGGAGTTCCCCAGAAGTTCCTGTTCTAGGAGAAAGAGGCTAAAATAAAGAAAGACACCACCAATGTCGAACCGGTTGACTTGATGTGCTCCACGTCATTATTGCAAAGTAACTAATAAGTGTTTTGATACACTCGTTAACGCCAGCTTGTTTTATTTACACTTTGTACTATTTTACAGCCAACTATAATTAAACCAGTAATTTGCAACATCCATGGTTCCAGTTAGCAAATAACCATTTTATTTCTATAAATTAGTTACATAATGTATAACTAATGGTTTTTGAGTGGTATTTAAATGCAACAGATTTAAATTTAACTTAAGTCTCTTAAGTTTTATATGAAATAAATCTATGTATTGTTGAAATCACATTGGAATGTATGACTCCAAAATAATTTCGGCTGACATTCCTAAAAATATTAGTCTGATTGTGTTCATTATTATTTGGAGCAGAGCCGCGGTGCACCTCCTTGGCCAGTTATCTGTCATTTGCAGCTTTGTGTAATTGGATAATACTGCAACAAAATAGATTTGTATGCTACTGAGGTATCTTTTTAATACTCTAGCATGGTCATTCTTGCATCATTTTGATATTTTGAGCCCAATTTTACAAAAATAATCCATGTTTAATTTTCCTTTTCTTTTTTTTGTTTTCGGAATCTTGTAAGACCGTACCTTAATGCCGAATTTGATAACCTCAAATGAGTCATATGGACAGTGTTGCCTCTGTTGATTAGCCTGGGGGAGCTTACATATCTGACAGTCTACTTAAATCTTTGATGTTTGAGGAGAGAATAATTGTGGTCATTAGCGCAGCTTTTATACAGACATCAGAGTGCAGAACATCAGCATGTTCTGCCCCCACTGACCGTGAATCAACACACAACTTGGCTTTAGATTGAACCATGCTGCGGCTGAACGTTATCCACCGCTGCGGGTACCAAATTTGGAGACAACTCTCCTATTGTTCATAAAGCACCAAGTTAAGTGACATTTTCTACAGCCATCCAATGAAATCTGAAAATAATTGCTGGGAACTGATAAAAATAGTGTAACCCTGTGTTTGTGGTCTTTACTTGGCTTTTTAGTCATGTGTGTTTGGCTGAGGCTGAAGAAGACGGCAACAAATTGATCCAGAATTTAAGTGATGCTTCTAATACTTTTAATGTCTGGGTAGGAACAATAAAGCGTTTTCCAATGCAACACTGAGCACTTGATATTTTCCCCTTATATTGCTGTAATTACAGAGCAGGTATTTGAATGCAGTATGACACTTCTCCAGTCATGTAACATAGATTACTCAACAGTCAGTTTTGTAATGGTATCCAGGCATATCTCTTTAGAAAAACTGGTTCCAGTGCTGCAACAAAAACGGTCAAGTACGATATAGCAATGCTGATGCAACGCAAACATATAAAGATGACATAATACTGACAAAGTCGTAATAAAGAAAGTCCTGGACCTGTCCTTTGTCTTCACTGCACTTTTTGTTGTGCCTGCCTACACAAACAGCTCCATCAACATGAACTGTAAAACTTGCAATAAACCTTGTTAAGATTTCACCTCTCATACATGTTGGTATAGAGTTTCTGCTGAGATTTAAAAAAGACTTTATTAATCTGAGCTTCATTAAATATATATATATATATATTAATTTTTTTATTTTTTTATTAAAAAAGTATGTTCTATATTTGTTTAAAAACACTTTGAAGCTCTGAGATTTGCAAAGAACACTTTCTGAATCTCAGATTTTTGGAAAATACATTTGTAAAGTAATGTTTACTACATTTGAGGTTTAAAAACACGTTCTAAATCCAAAACGGAGATTTGAGAGAAAAGCGTGTTCCAAATTAGAGCAGTTTCGAAAAACTACATTTCAGATTCCTCAGTGAAGGAGTGGGTGTTCTGGCAAATATATATCATTATTTTTTTTCTTGGAGCAAAATCAAAGATTTATCACTATATTCCTGAATAAAAACAGAGCTGTTTAAGGAAAACATACAACAGAACATTTACACTAGAAATGTACCAACAAATTAGCCCGAGATCAGAATTGGCCACTAAGTCCATTAAAAAAAAATATTTTTTTAACCATGAACGGTTCTGATCATGGATCAGCAGATTGAAAACTGAAAAGTTAGTTTTTCTCTTTGGTTTTGTATTATTTTTCTTTGTTTTGTTTTTAAAGAAATATATTTAGTTTAATACATATAAATAATAATCTTTCTTCTTTTTTTTCTGTCGTCTTGCATGATTGGTGCATCTCAGATTTAGGCCCAACAAACTTTTTGAATTTAATTTAATTACTGTACTTTGTGCCAATAAACCAACTTTGTTCAATTGCAGTTCACAATAAAAACGGTGACCTAATTAGGACTTGAAACACTCCCAATCTTTGACTGCTCTGCCTATTTCAGAGATGTTTCATCTAAGAAGGGAGAAAGTACGCCAGGCAGGGAAGGTGCATTCCTGAACATTGAAAGCTCCCTTGTAAAGCTAAAGGAGAAGAAGGAAAAGAAAAAGTAATAGGTCTGCTTGAGGACATAGAACAGTGAATGTATATATGTCCACTGTTGGTTTATGGCAACAGCAATGGTGCACATTTTAAGGTCTATTGTGTGTCTTGTTTTGTCCTGACTTTTGTCTCCATTAAGCTTTTACCAAGTGAAAAGCCAAGAAGTCTGGAAATCATTACCACCCATTCACGCTCTGAATGTTCCTCCTTTGATTTTTTTAAAGTGTTATGTCTACCTTATTGCCACCTAGTGGCACAGGCATGGGTATTTCAACATTTTTCTTAGAATTTGTAACTGAACACATAGGAGATACCTTGAAGGGCTAGTAGCATCTTGTGTTGCTTCGTTCCCATCCTTTCCATCTGCTGCGCAATGTTTCCTACGGGGCATGAATCAGTTTCCATCAGTCAGGGGAACGGTACCTACCTGCTTTGACGACCAGCAAGTTTTCTATAGTTTATTCATAGTCGGCTGTCAGGAAATCTCCTTATGTGACTCTAATAAATATTATCTTCCAGCATGCAGATACTCAGGGTTATTTTGGGTTGATCAAGGGTCACAGTCTCTCATGTTTCATACTTTCCCATATGCTGATCAGAATCACAAAGGAAAAATAAAATCTTCTGAAAAATAACATCTGCATAACTTATGTTATATGTGAGACTTTATAAATTTTTATAACCATTATTCATCCCCATATTAACCAGAAATGCCTCTAAAAAATAAACTGATATGCAATAGTTAAGTACATGGATATATTCAGTATAGTGTTTTGTTGGGGTTTTATCCATTAAGTTATTTTTTAAAATGATAATCACTCAGAAACAAATGTTCACACTGATATTAATTTTTTTTTGACCAGCTGTTATTTGTGGTTTGTAGAAAAAAGGCCCAGTCGGTGTATTTTTGTTTCCAAGAGCATTCACACTGCGTCTCTTCAGCATCTCAGGGGCCCTAGCTTGTAGAGATTGTGTGCCTCTATGGAGTCTAAAGCCCGAAGGCCCTGGCCCCGAGCTAAACTTGTGCAGCAGGTGCTCACTGGAGGCCAGCTTGGGGCCTTAGGTAATTCGATCTAACATGGGGATGAATCTCTGTTTGCCCCAGAAGACTAAGAAAAGTTATTAGTCATTTACTTCATTTCACTTCAGCTTTATTGTCCCAAAGGGAAATTTGTTTTGCAGTAGTGCACAAAATACAATAAAAACAGTTACAATAAACATACTCTCAATCTTCAATCCAAAATAAAACAATTCACAGACAACCGGGCCACACATTTCTCCCACTGGAACATAAAAACTTAGTGGACCCAAGTAATGCTCACCTAATAGTGGAATTCTCAGCAATTGTGCAAGTTCAACATGTTAACAGCAAAGGGCACAAAATAAGCATTTATTGTTGTAAGATTTTGTTTTTCTCTCCCTCCCAAGATTATTCAGTTTAATGTGACTTTAAAAGGAAAAAAAGTTTGCCGTTTATTCTCGTCCCAAAACATTTAGGTCTTTAGAATGCATATCTGAAACTGTAGAGAGATTAGCGTGATATCTTCCCTCTCATGCTGAAAATATGCAGGATGCAAGCGTGCAAGTTCATTAAATCTGTAATTCAACATGCATCTGTGTGGAAGTTTTAATTACCGCAGCTTAGATTGCAAATATTTTCTGTCAGCAAGTGCACTGTGACGCAGATGAAGTGGTGGTCTGATTACATCTGATCTTGCCTTTGGGAGGGATGCTTGTTAGCTCCAGGAAAGTGTTTGTTACTCGCTTCTTATGCATCCTTGATTTCCAAACTGGTCCCAGTGACAGAAGGTACATTTTGTAATGTTACAACATTAAACTTTAACAAATTTTATTGGAGTTTTATTGTAGGCCAGCACAAAGGTGCAAATTAATACATGGCAAGCATTCATATTCATGTCATTTAACTCTGAGACAATTTAATAAAATCCCAGCTGCCTTCAAAAGTCGTGTAGTTTGTGAATAGAATCCCTCTGTAACCTGATCTCAGTATAAACTTACCTATTCTGTGAGGTTTTTTAGACATTGCAGGACTTGGCCGTCAACCTAAACCAGAGGTCCGAAGAGCCAATTGTCCTCTCAGTCCAGCTAAATAAAACCCCTTTAGAGCCACAAATCTTACTCTAAAACTACTTGTAATTTTTGATAAATATAAGCTATAGAAATATTTTTATTATTATTTTATTTCTATTTTTGGATTTTAAAATAAAGAAATACATCAGAATTTTACAAAAAAGGATGGATACATTTTATTCGATGGGATGTTGATATTTGTGGAAAATAATGTAAAAAATGACAAGAAAAATAAGCCTTAAAAATTGACTACTTTTTTATACTACTTTTTATTAACATTGAATGTAATGATTCCCAAAAAATCTGCTTTTGTTATTATATCTGTATTTAAAAACATTAGTTGGTTCTTTATCATTTTTAGCCAAATTTATTGAGAGCCATTGTGTAAGGTCCGAAGAGAGCAGGTTTCAGCAAACCCCTGACCTGAACTAACTGGGCCAACAATGAGAGCTTTAACCAGTAAAACAGCTAGGTGGCTCACGGTGGCACTAGAAGAGCTGCAGAGATCCTCGGCTCAGGTGGGAGAATCTGTTAGTTGTGCTGTACAGAAATGGAGATGGTTGAATTGTTGAAAGAAACCCACCAGGATCCTCTTCTACAGTTGCCACAAGCTGTTCAGAGTACAAAGCAAACATGTGGAGGAAGATGCTATGTCAGAATAGACCAGAATATAACTTTATACTATTCTGGTGCTGAAATATATTGGGGGCAGCATCATGCTGTGGAAACAGAAAGAGAACCTATTGGAGACTTCCAGCAAGACAACAACTCTAAACATACAACCAGAGCTACGGTGCTATGGTTTAGATCCATGCAGATTTGTAGTAGAACAGCTCCAGCTTTAAAGACTTGAAACAAATGTTCTTTATCTCTCACAACTGTACGACGGAGTATTAGGTCCATTGTAGAAAAAAGACAGAGGAAATTGGAGACATTTTCAGCCAAAAGATCTCAGAAAATTTTAGATTGATTTAACATATTTTCAAGAAAAACATAAAAATTCTCTAATGTTGAAAAGTTGTACATTTGCAAGATAACAAAAAAAAAATGTCCATGATTAAAGGCACGACTTTGGGTGTTTAAACTAAAATATTTTCTGACATTGTAAAGTCGTAAATTTGCAAGAGAAAAACTCTTCAATTCATCAGGAAAAGAAGTTGATGGTTGTTGAGAATCAGATATTTCCGACAGAAAATGCCGGAAGTCCTATAAGATTTACTTGATGCAGCCATGTTGCAGCTTCTTCCACACAGTCTCTCCTGTTCCAAGCGTTCATGGCAAGTCTGAACCCGGGAGAAGATGCTCTGATCCAGGAAAAGAGATCAGTCACCACTTACACTTTGAAAAATATTTGGATGCGTATCTCGTAAATTTAACATGTAAATCTTTTAGGACTGACATTTTCTCTTGGAAATAACAGATTTAAAATCTTCAGCAAATTTCTGAGTTTTCTTGAACAAATGTAGGACTTTTTTGTGAAGATTTACAACTTTACAATGTCAGAAAAATCTTTTTTTGTTTTTTTTGTTTATGCATTTAATCATGGAAATTTTCCAAGTTTTCTCGTCCAGATTTACAACTTTTCAACATCAGATACTGCTCATGTTTTTTTCTTGAAAATATCTGAAAATAATCTCAACACTGGAGATTTTTTGTGGAAATGAACTTCCATTTATTTACTCTTTTATCTACAATGGCCCATATACTCTGTCGTATGAATGGGCTTGAACTATTTTGCCAAAAAAAGAATGGGAAAACTTTTTTCTGCTGCCGATGTACATGGAAAAAAAACTCAACTATAATGTATTTACATAGCATATACAACTTTATGTATTGCTGTACAGGGAATTAACAATAATAAAATACATTAGTAATAAAATAAATTAACTTCTACAGCAGTTGGTACGTATCCATCAATGGCAAACAAAGACCTAGAGATCTTCAAAGGACTTGCAGCTGTAACTGCAGCAAATGTTGGTTTCACAAACTTGTAAATCAGGAGAGTAAATTACAAATGCATGCCACACCTTTCAGATTTCTGTTTGTAGATGAGAAAAAAAAAATTGTGAATAATTTTCCTTCCACTTCACATTTATTCTCCACTTGAGCTAAAACATAAAATCCTAACAAACTTCACTAGAGTGTGTGGTTGTAATGGGATTCAATGTGAAATACTTAAAGTGGAGTGAATACCATAGCAATGATTAATCAATAATGAAGTTATATTTAAATTAAATATATAGATTTAATGTCTACCAATTCTATTGAAGTGCATTCTGCCTTAGACCCATTTTAGAAATGTCAGTCCATCTGTTGCTTTAAAAGTTGAGCACTGAGTGGATTTGCTGAACCATCCTTTAAAAGCTCTTACCACTGACAGTAATGGACTGCTGTGGATTTGATTAGTCTAATTTTTACAATACCATCAGTGCTTTGAGATTTTGAATTAAACTGAACTCCTTCATGTCATGCTAGACTCGAGGATTGCATCCAAACGCTGAAAACGTGACGCGTTTTAAATGGTTTTACCCATCAAAACCACACGTGTACACATGTTATTAAGGCTTGGTCCTCATGCGGGCGGCTTTTTATGTAAGTAAAACAACAGATGTCTCGGCTCTCTGAGTCACTGTCAGAAGTGCCATCTCATTAGCTGTGAAAATTGCAGAGCAAACCAGCAAATCTGCGCCTCTGTCATAAATATTGAAAATGAAATGAGTCACGGATCACAGCGGCAATGTGGTAAACTGTCTCAGAGGGTGAGCCGAAGGCACGTCAGTGAACTCCTGCAGGGAGTCGAACCGCGGGGAAGATGGAGAGTACCTGCTAATCAAACGGCTTAAATGGCGCTCCTCATCGACGTGGGCTTAACCGCGGAGTCTTCTGTTCGAAGAAATTTATGGCTCTTTAAATATGTTATGAGAGAATATTGGGTGTATTTATCATTCTTTGTTTTGTTTTTATTCCCCCACCCTGCTCCCTCTTTCCCTCCTCCTTCTCTGCAGCTGTCCCCTTCCCCCCCAGTCACCGGCTGACAGCTAAAGAGGTGTTTGACAGTGACGGGAAGCCCAAAGTGGATGTGCTGAAAGCTCACCTAACCAAGGAGGGGCGCGTGGAGGAGTCGGTGGCCCTCAGGCTCATAGGAGAGGGTGCTGCCATCCTGCGCTCAGAGAAGAACCTGCTGGACATTGAGGCCCCTGTGACAGGTCAGGAAAAACCCCGAAATGAGCTCCCAAATACACAAACACCAAAATAAGAAGGCTGATCATCAGTTATTTAGTTATCAGTTATTTCTCATTACAGCTTCAGACATGAATGTATTTTATTGAGATTTTAGGCGATAGAGCAACACAGAGTAGTGCAATAATTGTGCAGTGGAAGGAAAATGATTCATGTTTTTCATAAATAAATAAAAAAGTATATTATTTGTATTTATAACCTCGGAGTTGATATTTTCTAGAACCCCTTTTTGTTGCATTTATAGGTGCAGGTTTTTGCAGTGTCTCTACCAGCTTTGCGGATCTGGAACAGTGGTTCCCAACCTGGGGTCCCTAGGGATCACTTGGGATCCGCAGAAGTTGTTATATTTGTAAATACTACATTTTTAAAATTCAAAAGACAAAAAGAAACATTTCTTTACAGCTTACAGTGTAGACCAAGAAGAATAAGAATACTTAATTTCGCTCTCGGATCAATAAAGTATTTTTGAATTTGAATTGAATTTGAACAAAAACCTACAATTGCTGTTTATTTTTTGCAGATAAAGGTTTGTAATTAATCTTGTTTAATGGGTCTATGCAGGTAGGAGTTGGGGGGAGGGGGGTCAAAGGCAAGGGGGTCCTCAAGGAAAAAAGTCTCATTTCATTGTTGCTCTGGTTGTTTGTTTTGGGTAGTTCACCTGCTGCAGGGTGAACCTCTCCTCCATTCTCAAGTCTTCTGCCTCCTCTAACAAGATTTTCTTCCAGGTTTTCCCTGTATTTCGCTCCATCCATCTTTCCATTAACTCTGACCAGTTTCTCTATCCCTGGTAAAGAAAAGATTCCCCACAGCATGATGCTGCCACCACCATGTTTTACCAAGCATCAATTGGAATGCGCTTTGTCTTTCTTTAACTCTTAAAATAAATTTCTTAGTAAAAGGATGAGAGGAGGTTTCTTAACTCTTTTAGAATTTAAGACAAGTTGTTAATCAACAAGGAAAATTTTGCATGGACTGTCCTGCTTAATAAACCCCCCCCCCCCATTCCGTATCAGTCCACCCTTTTGCTGTGTCTCTGCACATCTTCATCCCTGACCTGTCTCCTGTTCGTTCTTTAAGCTAGTTCTTCCGAAGGCAGTAGATTGGTGCTAAATTTGATTTATTGGTATCGGACATCGTGGTTAATTTTCCTTCCACTTCACAAGTGTGCAGTACCTGTGTGTTGAACGAATGTGACAAAATGTGAAAAGGTTAAAGCTGTATTACCCCGTGAGACTGTTTTGATTCTATTATTCAGTCAAGACAAATATCTTGAGTTTAGTGAAGACCTGCTCTGTGTTTGGCAGTTTAATGTAACGGCTGTTTTATTTTCATTTTCAGCGTTCCTTTCTCAGTTTCAATTTTCCATTTGGATAGCTTTCTGCTTGCTTACAGTGATTGCCAGTGATTTTAGATTGTTGACTGAAGCTGTTTTCACATCAGAAAATATCTGGATAATGTGCAGAGAAATTTGCTTTGAACTTTTTTTCCTTGCAGTCTCTGCTCACAGATGCACTTCGCAGCTGGAGACTTTCCCCATGAGCTGCTTTTTCCCTGAGAAATGCACCAAAGTGACGCTTTTGTAAAGGGCACAATAGGACACGATAAAGGCTGAGGACCACAACATTGTGCATTGTGTTTACAACCATTTTTTTCTTTTCTTTTATCAAACAATGCAGAATACATAGGTCTGGATGCATTCATTTGAAAAATCCTCCACAAGATTAGATTTAATTAAAGCATGGACAGATGATCTTCTTACCCAATGCTTTCCCACATTAGCTTTTGTTTTGCTTGTTTTTTTTTCTGCTTTTTTTCTTTAAGTAACAATTCATACATACAATTAAAAATATCCATAACTAGCAATTAATTCCTGAAGCTATAAGAGCTTTGTATCCTAATTATACTAATTATGGCCTTAATACTAAATATAGGTCATGTAATTAGCCATAGCAAGCTTATAGTTGTAAGAAGTGCAGATATTTTCTTTATTTTCTCTAAATATATAAAGTGATTTATATTTTTAATAAAACATTCACTCACATTTTGCTTCAAAACTTTTTTTAAATTGTTTTTATTTATTAGTTTATTAGTTATTGTTGTATTTAAACCATTGACCCCAACTCAAATTCCATTCAGAAATACTTTATTCCAAATCATGTAAGTACAAGTGACAAACTCAAAATGCAATAAAGTGCAACTCAACCCCAAATCAACTTTTTTTTTCCTGATAAAGTCCGCCAGGCAACCCCGCCTGGCGGACTTTATCAGGGGAAAAAAAGTCCTTTTGTCATATTTTTTAAACAAGAAATGTGGGTGGAGTTAGACTGTGGTAAAGGGGTGAGTTGCTCTTTAAATAACTTTGAAAGTCAATGAGTTCACCAATTATCCTTTGAATACGCTGGTTAGTCAGATGTTTCAGAAGTTGAGAACATTACAGTTACTCTTCATAAATCAGAATCTCTCTTATTTCTGCCACACTTTGTCCTTCCACCCAACCTTCCATTATTATCCGTAAACTAGTGTTTGATTAAATTACTGAAATAAATTTTGATTCTGATTTAGTGGGTAGTAGCTGTTTTTGCTGCAGCTCTGTCTGTGGTCCCCCCCGCTGTTGTTATTAAGTGGTGACAGGTCTGTAAAGCACGTCCAATCATTGTCTAAGATTGGGTAGCTTGACGTCAGTCATTGTTTGCTCATATAGCAAGAGAGCCTTAATGTGCATGCTGTCGTTGAACAGTAGATACACTCAAGCGTGCACCATGTTGACATACTAGAACTGAAAAAAATGCCAATGTGGATGAAGTGAAAATGCAACAAATATATGGCGGGGATCTGGTCAGGATGCCTCCTGGAGGTGTTCCGGGCACGTCCCACCGGGAGGAGGCCCAGGGGAAGACCCAGGATACTCTGGAGGGACTGTTTCTCGGCTGGCCTGGGAACGCCTTGGGATTCCTCCCGAGGAGCTGGAACAAGTGGCTGGGGAGAGGGAAGTCTGGGTCTCTTTGCTTAGGCTGCGGCCCCCGCGACCCAACCCCGGATAAGTGGAAGAAAATGGATGGATGGATATATGGCCTGCTGCTGTCTCTATATCTCGGATTAAAACATTTTAATCAAATATATTTGTAAGAAAGTTATATTAGTAATAGAAGTAGTAATAATTTCTCTAATTTCCAGATTTATCTCAGACAGGAGTTACATTTGAGCTTATTGGTGCCTCTGGTTGAACACACAGTTGTGAGGTGGTTGCTGATGCATATTCATGCATCCACTATTGTTGTCCTTCTCTCTGGTCAAGTGTGCTGTTCCTCCATTAGACTTTCTGATGAGGCCTCTTTGATGTTGGTGTAATCAGAAGCAGAGACCTACTCAAGGGATCTATGGCAACCTATCATTTCCTAATACCAGATCATTTCCACAATATAGTCCAGAGAGTTCCCGTGTTCACATTAAGCAGGAAATGTACTCACTTAAATTCATGAATGCATGACCCTTGTGTGCCTCCACTGTTTATTAAGGCCATCATGATGAGGGGGGAGGGGGGGTTGTCTGGCTGTTTGAGAACCTGAACCAAAAAAAAGATGAAAACAAACTGCTGAGGACCTGCTTTCTGGTTCTGCTTCGTGTTTACAGAGGTTGACATGTGATGAAATAAAGCCTGATGCCTAATTAATCAGCCGCAGCCGCCAGAAGCTCAAAGTCTGCTGAAGATAAACACCTCAAACTCCTGAAGAGGTTCTGCTCTTGAGCCAGTTTCTTTCTCTACAAGAACATAAAAAATCCATGCATCCATCCATCAATTTGTATTTACAAAAAGGATTAAGAACTCTGAAAACTATGTTCTGGAAAAGTCTGGAAGTCTGATATGAAAAATATGTAGAAACACAAATTGCCAGTTTTAAAGCTTCTTCATTCACTTAAAAACTTCCACACACGAGATGTGCTATTATTACTGCTCATTAGGCTGTTGACCATGATGCATTCAATTGCGTAAAGAGAAACGGGGGTTTTTTGAGTGCCAGATCTACCGATCGAGTTAAAAATTGGCCGATTCCAGTGACCTGCGAGGCAATCGGTTCGTGCCTCCCAACAACCTGATCTTGACTGGTTGTTTTTGTAAACACACTCAGATGTTGACCTTTTCCTGGCGGTTCACGCAATTTTTATTTTTTTTTTTATTCTGCGAAGCCGCGTTTTGAAGCCGTCATCCCTTCTGATTTTTAGATTTCACGGCAGTTCAATTGTTGGATGAACCAGTGAACCTGCCTGCTTTTGTTGTGGTACACAGAAACAGTGGACAGTTTCTGGTCTTGCCACGGATCCTGGAGGAGCAGTGTGTCTGTTTGTGTTGATCCACTTGTGCATGCGAGCACAACGGCGAAGCTCTTTTTGCCCTCCCACTCAACAACCTTGTCTCAACCCCTCTCCCACTCATTAGTCTTTTTCAGCAAGGGCTCCTCTGCGGTGCATGCTCGTTTTCCCGCTGTTTACCTCTCGTCCTCTTCCAAGCTTGCACACATTCTCTTTTCTTCTTCTTTTCCCTTCTCTAAATCCTCCTTTAACTCTCTCTCTCTCTTTCCGTCAGCTACCCCCTATTCCAGCATGACACATGGTCAGCAAATTAGTATGTAAATATTTATCATGGATGCAAAGCACCATGACATGTCAGCTATCTCTCTCCCCCTCTCTGCCTCTCACTCTCGCTCAGTCACTTCCTTGTTGGGCCAGATGGCAGGTGGGTTTTTTTATTTTTTATTTTTGAGAAGGGAGGAGTGTGACAAATGGTGCTGGCTTAGGATACTGAATACAAGCTGCTCCCATGGCCTTCGCACAACTCTTGCCATCAAAGGAGCTCCTATAACCACATCACCAGGCAACGGCAAGCTTTTACGCTCCTCGGTAAGCCTCTGCAAAAAGCGAACTCCCAACATCAACGTGCCTCCTGTCTCATTAAAACACAATAAAACATGTTTTCCCCAAACTAGTAATACCATTTTTATGAAATCTTGTGGTATTGCTGCACAATGGACTCTTAAAACATCTGATCCAGATGCTCTACAAAATGTGATGAATTTCTTATGCAACACTTTTAACTGAGAAATCCACTTGTTTGGAAACACAGAGCTTCACAGAAAGTGCAAATGTTGCTCAGAGGAGCTCTACGGGGCCTGCAGAAGTATTTGCACCCATCTAACAAACTTTTTTGAAGAATTGTGTAGTTATGGAAAAATAAATCCATGTTCTTGTATAAAAGAAATAATCTGAGAAGTGTGGCGTGCATTTGTGTTCAGCCCTCTTTACCACGATACCCTGGAATAAAGTCCAGAGCAACCAAAAGCCTTCGGAAGTCACTTAGCTGATAGAGTCCATCTTTGTGTCAAATCTCAGTATAAATATAGCCTTTCTTCCATCCATCCATCCATCCATCCATCCATCCTTTTCTTCTTTCTTTCTTCCCTTCTCTAAGTTTTTATCTGAAGTGATATGAAAAAAATCTTATTCTGGAAAACAGAAAAATAAAATGTTCCTGAGGAAATGTATTTTTCTGTTGATGAAAAGGAAATTACACAACCTTTTGTTATTTGAAACCAACTGTTCAAACCCCTATCATAAATCTGATTATTAATTATTCTTTCATTTCTGCTTTAAGGTATAGTCGATGTTCACAGCAGACAGATAGATGTCCATAACAGGTTGTAAGCTACACCTTCGCTTTTGCATAATGTTGGGCTGTTCAGGCTGTGGGCTCTCAGAGGAGGCATCATAAAACCCTGGGTATTGTTATTGCACCCCGTCTCAATCAAAACACGATCTGGCATGGTCGCTCAATGAGCCTGGCCTTTTGGAGTGGCCTGTGTAGGTTCTGATGCCAGGTTGTGTAATGTCCACCACCCACTCAATAGCTGCTGCCCGCTGATATGCTGCTACTCAGGGGGAATCACTTTAGCACACGAGATGGCCAGAACGAATTGTTTCTCACTCCAGATAATGTACTCCCACCTGCTCTTCTTATGTGGGCTTTGCTTCTCACCTCGTTTTTGTGTGTTGTGTGACAAGAGGGAGGGAGGCGAAGCTTGTCTGTAGGTGTACTGGAACAGAGCGATGGGGAGGATTGTGTGTTTGCTGTGATGAAGTGGAGCGCCGAGCTGGAGGAGGGAGCTGCTGTTTCTGTTTGACTTGCATCGATCAGCGTCGTCCACGCTTCCACAGATGCATTGACTGCAATTCAGAGGGACCTTCAAATCAAGTCTTTGGCTAGAAATTGAACTGTCAGCATCAGCTTCTAATTTCCTATTCTTCTCAGCTCCCCAAACAGTCAACTTCATGTGCACTTCTCCTCCACTGTTGAAAAATTAAACTTGGAAATATATCAAACTGTTTTTTATGTATTATTCTACATAAATCCTTAAAATGACTTTTTTTTTAATGGTACCTTCCACATGAATCTTCTCTCCCGCTTTAAGGCCTGGCCATCACACCATCAGTTGCACAGCTTTATGAAAGATATGATTACCTTTTCCATCCATGTGTGTTGCATTGCATTGTTGCCAATGGTGATGCTCATAGATGTCCTTTATCAGCTCAGGGGCAGCGTAGGTTAGTGGGTTTTTTTTTTTTTCTGGTTTTTTTTCTTGGTAGAAGCTGCCATTGTTGAAAGGATCCAAAGCCTCTGGGATGTTTCCATAGAAAATCCTCAGGATAAACCAAGATAAAGTGCAATGCATCTTAGTTAGGCCATATTCTGTGACAAATGTAGTCAGATTATCCTGAATTAGTGTTAGAAAATAGATTTTATATTGGAAGTAATTCGAAATTATTTTCGGTTTACTGTAGCTTGATGGTTACAAAGCAGGGATGGGATTTAAAATTTTAAATGTCTGTGTTTGAAAGCCCTTTACTGTCGCTCCATAGTAAGTTTAACCTTTTTTTAAAGATTTTTTTTTCTCCATAATGTTGTGTAGCATATTTAATTACAATAATGTTGCTGAAAATTGCAACAATGTCCCCACCACTCAGCTTGTTGACATTATGACACTAATCCAGGACAGGTGAATTTAAAATATCGTCTCTGCTGCCTGGACATTGAGCTGCTTAGCATGTCATGAGAGTCATGAGACCGTCATACATCAACAGTCTTCAGTCAGAGGCTTTTTCAGATTCGTTGCAAGACTCACTGCTACCGGAGATACTTCCTGCCCACAGCATCACCATCCACGATGACTCTTTGAAGATACTTGGATGAGTAATAACATTTAATTTCCCTGTGGGATGAATAATGTTTTTTTTATTTAATTTTGAATTTAATATATTTCTATGTAGGCTATTTGATTTTCTTGACCCATGGTGCTAATCTGAAGCCACAATGCCGAATACAAAATTCTGGTCATGGTCTCATCTCTTCTTGGTCTCATCTTTTTTATTGTTTTTAAATGTAAATGCTCAGGTCTTTTTTTTTTTTTTTACAATTTGTATTCTTGTATGTTTGATGCAAACAAAAGAGAGTAATTATGTTGCCTAGAAATGATTTGTTTGACTTGATTTCCTTCTTGCTTTTTTTAAAAATTACATGTTTAACGTCCTTTAAAAAAAATCTTGTTCTATTAAAACAATGTACTCTGAAGCTTAACAACAAATCTAAAATAAACAAGCGGTGCGTGTGTCGTAGAATTAAATGGAGAGGAAATGAAAAGAATGACGATATCTTCAGAAATCAAACGGAAAATAATAAGGTTCCTTTTTTTTAAGTTGGTCCCTGCTGTGGATTTAAACAACGTTGCAGTGTGGGTTTAATAAAAGACGATGGGTAAAACAGGTTTACGATGCAGTCAAGGAGAGAGGATTCTCAGAGCCGTCTCACGAGGCTCATAACTTGGGATAATTGCTCTTGAATGCTGTCCTCCTGCTTCCACTAATTGGGTATCACAGCGTCAGATTTCCTCTTTTCCACCTGAGTCTGATTGTGTTTCTTGCTGTGAGATCCAGTTCGTAAAGTTTAGAGAAATGCAGGTTCCTTTTTTCGAACTGCATTCAAATTTGTTCACCCTTTTGGAAATGACCTGATTTTCCTTACATGAGATGACCTTGATAGCTTAAAAAATATCCTAAAAGATATCAAGGATCACCTTCATGTTTGTGGCTGTTGTCTATTTCCGGGTGGTCAGTGAATATTGCCGATAGCTATCTTGGTGATGATTATTACAGCGCTGAGGGAAGAATAGGGCATTTTCTAAAGTTGTTAGGTGAACTGGAAAGGCTTTATTTAGATCTATTAGTTGTAATTGTTTTCACCACTCGCTGATAAAGATGACAGAATCAAATTACCTGCTTCATCACAGACAGATTAACCCAGGGCACCACCCATTATTAGATGGCACTCAACCCTTAACTAATGACTAGGGTTGAGTTTTTCCATTGACTCCATATGAGTTTGTAAAAAATTCATTTTAGTGGACATATGTTACATGATATTTCAAGTACAAATGGGTTTAGAGGTTTTTATGTTTACTGCATATTCAGCTATGGAATTTAAATATGAAAGCATGCGGTCTGTAAAGTTTTTCACCTGCAGTGGATATGTCAAATCCATAAAATGAAATGTTTCTCTATCATATTTTCAAGACCAAGTCTTACTGTATCCTGCAATTTATCATAGATTTCATTCTCTTAACGTTTCTCCTGGCTCAGTGGCCTATTTCTTCTCCATCTAAGTCTTTGCTCTCTTGTTTTGGAGTGCTGCCAAATAATATTATACTTACATTCATTCTGCATCTGACCGATCCGACCAATTGTCCTATAAATGCATCAGTTGAGCTACATATCGGTTATATAATAAATTGTTTAGTCAATAATCAAATCTCCATATCAGTTTGGGTAACATGCTGTTATTTGATAGTCAGTCATCTCACATCTGAGCTTTCATCTTATTATCTTGTTTTTACATGACCCCAGCAGATGGGTCCATGTACGGGGTTCTTAAACAGTCGTAGCAAATAAGCTTTGACCAAAAGAAACTGAGAATCCAAGCTTCTTTAAATCCGTTTCTCAGAATGTGGAGTCGATTTCGGATTGATTATTCATAACAAATCCAGTGAAAATCTAAATGGTTGTTCCTATCGTTGCTCATTTTGATGTGTGAAACAAGGCTCATTTCTTTAGATGCCAATTTATTCACCAGCTGGAAGGATCTCTGTTATGATTTTTGTATCTGAACTAAATATATTAAACATTATCTCCAGAATTCTGTCTCTGACATCTTGAGATAATTAAACTTAATCTCAACAAAATACCCTGGAGAATTCAATAATTCTAGGTAATAGGAATATTATAAACAAAGCACAAAGCAAGATTTAAAAAATAAACAGTAAAAATAACAAACACTCATTGTATCTCAAGGCAGTGATATAACAAGATGGTTATCACTACAAAATTTGTTGAAGGCTAATTTCTATGTACTGAAGTGCTTTTGAAACAAACAAGCTTTATCTCTCATCTCTGTAGGATGACATAATGAATTTGCTATAACAACAAAGCAAGCTTATGGTTTCGTTATCTTTATGATATATTGAGACAATAAAACTAACAAAAAAGCTTGAGACCTTGTCTCGACATGATAATGAATCGAACATCTTAAAATAATTGCAAGGTTTAAGTATCTCGATATGACAAGATGATAAAGTGGTTATTGTATTTAAACCAGTCCAATGTCTCACCACCTTTTATATACAAGATAACAAAGCTTATCTTGATATAGCAAGATCTAGGTCTTGGTACCTTGATATGACATAACAAAACTGGTATTGTAAATAAAAACATGGTTACAGAATGAGATATTTAAACTTATATTGAGCCCAAACAAGGTCCAGGTTTCCTCATTTTGATCAGAGATGAAAATAAAACTGGTACCACAACGAAACAACCTCAAGGTTTCATTATCTCGATAATAACTTCCACTTATAGCAATGTAACAAAATCATCAAACTGAATTTGCAACAAAACAAGGTCAACATTCTTATCTCAAATTAGCAAGATGATAAAACGTGACTCAATATAATGAGCTACTAAAACTGTAGATTTTTTTAGTTGATCGACTTGAAAAATCTCTTTTAACTGCGAAAAACTGAGGCAGTTCTCATCTGTAGTCATTTTGTGAAATTCTGATCAGAGATCAGCTGGCCAGGATTTTGAAGCTCAAACATTGCAAATGATATCAGGGCATCTGTTTACAGGGATGCTGAAATGATAGAAATTAGATGGCTGTGGTTAAAAGGTCTTTTTGCTGTGCAACCCTCCAAAAATAATTAAGAATATAACAGATAATAGGATCAAACACTGAAATTTGAATTTAGTTCTTTCATAGAACCAGTTAAGAATCCACTTAAGCTTTGCTGGAAAAAAACACCACTAGAGGCAGCAAATTAAATTCAAAACATGATTGTTTGTTGAAATATTTCAACAGTTCATGTTGAAAATATGAAATGTTGCTCTGATATGTTGGTGAACCTTTCTGTGTCAATACTGCCACAGTAGAAGTTCAGATTACCTTTGCGTAGGTAACCCTATATAGCCTACCTTCCAATAGTATAACATTTGGATATGATAATGGTTATGGACCACACTGTATATATTTCTCCCAGGAATGTGTAGATTGCTAACTTTTTATCTTTCATGCTCTTTTACATTTAGATGATCTGTTCAAGATGCCTCAGAGCTGAAAGTAGTCAGCTGTTTGAGTGATTCAGGATTTTGTCTGCAGAAAAGGAATGCAAAAAAATCATGCATATTTACAAATTAAGCAAAGTTAATGGGGGGAAAAAAAGCCATAACATGATCGGCCCATGCTCTGTGATGTGGCATATAAAACCAAAGTGAATGCATCACTCCATTTACTTAGGCTGTTCCTAGAACTTACCACAATTTTTCTGAAAATTTAGGGTGTGTCTCTTCCTTTTCATGCAATCCCAGATGGACTCTGTCCTTATAAGTTAATGGGGCCATGCCATCTGTTGCAAAACTTTTTTTATGACACTGCCAAAAATAGTTTATTGCTTCAGTTCTGATGTTATGGCAGAAGAAAATTAAAGTATCTAGAGATTTTTGTGGAATCAGATGCGTGAATGCCTTGTAACTTTTGAATGATTTTTACCCCAAGTGGTGCTTGGCATTTTTAGTTTTAAGTTAATTGAGCTGTGGCTATCATATGGGAGTAGGAACAGTGTGTAAAATTAGGAATAAGCTTATTGATATATTTTTCTTGCACAAACAAACAGTATTGGCTTGCACTAACAATGTAGATAGCTTTTGTTTCCTGATTTATTTTTCACCACTGCTGAAGGCCAATTGCAGCACAGTTTCAACATAATCAAGTCGATATTTTGCAGAGATCCATTAAATATTTATTTTTTCTAAAACAAGGTAATTAAAATCAAAGTTAGTTTTCTTGAATAAATCATCAAAGCATCTTCAAGATGACACAAGCTAAAGAAAAAGTAGTAAATTTAGGGAACCCCCAACCCATGAGTTTTATTGTATCTATAAAACTGGCGGCTGCATAAAAGACATTTTAATCAGGTGGTTTCATATGTAGCCTTACGTTGGTGCTGCTGTAACCAGCAAATCTGCACTGGCCTTGACTGCTCCTGTCTCCACAGGGAGTAATAGAGTATAGGATCTCATGGGGTGATGGCAAACCAATCTTGGGTGAATCATTTGTGGAAGCCCATTTCTGGCGCAGATGTTTTTGCCCCAGAAAGCTCCCCTGGTGGTATTAAACAGCTGCTCGTTCTGTTGTTAGTAACTGTATGTGTTATGTTGAACAGCCCTGATTGCGCTGGGATTCCAGGTAGTAACAGATTTCACCATTAACATCGGCTACATTTTCTGTCAGTTATTGCTGTTACAAACCCAATTTGTATTCAGTTGGCACCCACACCGTTAGCATGAAAAGTTGTCTGTTCTGCTGTCATAAAAGAACAAAAACAACAAACTAAATACATAGGCCTACCTTAAATGGATTGATTTTCAAACTTTCCATGTGTACCAAATTAATATTGTATATCTAACCAAGAAAGATTCCTAAAGATGGTGACTGCAATTTGGTGCCCTATACCATAATAAAGGTTTTTTTTGCACAGACAGGCCTTGCCTTTGTAATAATTTAACCACTAGCAAGCCAGACTTATATTTGGCAAAACCTTGCATCAGCATCCTACAATTAGCATGTTGCTATCAATCACAAACATTATTTGTTATTGTGCTAAAATGAGGTGTTATGCTCGCATTCACTTATGTTCTATTATTAGCTAACAATCCAATACTATCTAGCACTATCCATGCTAACTGCAATGTTTGAGATCATTAGCTAAAATGCTAACATTAATTAACATGCTAATATTGACGTGTTGGCAAACACTGGTATGCTAGCCAACAACAGCCAAAAGTATCTGCTTTTGTTAACAGCGTCTATATACTATTATTAGCTAAAAGACTAACATTAACATCATGCAACTCCAACTATGCTAAAGTTTGATTAAATAAAAGCAATGATTATTATGCTAGTATTTGCTAAAACTCTACTCATTTTTACCTCGCTAACAATATCTTAAGCTATCTAATATGATAACATCAGTTTTTGTGCCAGTATTAGCTAAATGATAGCACTAGCTAATGTTAATATTTGCATGTTGGCTAACAAATCTATGTTAGCAAATATCAACTAGCTGTATCTGTGCTAACAAGCTGTAATTGTCATTTACTAAAATGCTAGCATGTACATGTCTGTTGACTAACTATATCTATACAACTAGAGAAGCTTAATTGCTGTCAAAAAAGCTAGTTTTGTTTTGAGATGTATCGGCAAGCCTTTTAAGGCGTCATTGGTTTCTGTGGCTGTAAAGAGCATATCTGCCTCTCCCCAACTTACTGAATAATGCAGGTCAACTGGCTAACATACTTTTCCCGTGCCTATGCGAAAAACAAATGAGTCAGTTTGGAAATATATCCGGACCCCCCTAAAACACAATCCTAAGCCATCACTCTTAAGACATAAGGCTCTAATCCCGCGTTCACACCGCACGCTTTATGAGCGTCAAACAACGTTAACAAAGCGAGTAGTTTGACGCCTGTACATTTTTAAGTCTGACACTTGCAAAGCGTGAAAAGCCTGATGCTTGTAAAGCTTGCAAAGACTCTGACGACCTCTACCATAGACTTAACATGTAATCTTCCCGCTCTTGGCGTTGACGTTTTGGGCGGTGTTAACGCGGCATAACAGTTAGCCGAGCTAATATCAGATTGTTATAATTTAATCAACAACAATATGGTTTGAGAATTTAGCAGCTGTTTATTATGTATTTCTGGTTAAGGCTGTATGAAAATTAAAAAAAGCAATGGTCGGTATAGATAATATCATAACTGTAGTGGTCCATGGTATATAGTGTAAATAACTGTCTTTTTAAATAAAGGCAGTTACATCCTGTTATACATTTTTGTTTTAAAGTTTCTGTAGATGCATCAATACCATGACAAAGTTTGTCAGTGTGAATCTCATACTGACTGCACCGGACATACAATACTTTGATGATCAAACATTCAAGATTCCTTTACATTTTCCCATGGCCAGACTTGGATGTAATGTTTTAAAGTTCTGAAGCCTTACTGGAAACCAAAAACAAACTTTAAAAATCCTTCAGAAGGCCTGAAGAAACGTCAGTCAAGGTCACTTTTGCTCCTTCAAATAAAATCATAAAGACATTAGGAGGGTATTTGTACAGCACTGTGTAGGAAAAAGAGATGTTGTGTCTTGTCTGTTAGGACTCTACACTCGGGAGTCATGGAAAAAGGAACTGCAGCTACCATCAGGACTTAAAATAAAATTAACTCTTTTCTTTCTGTTCAATAACCTCAAATGTGTGACTTCACAAGACTTTTCTGTTTAATTATTAGTTGCCTCAGCGGACATCCTCTGCTTTTAACTACCTAATGAAAATCATTGAAATATCCAAATACTCCCTCGCGATCTTTGTAGTATTTTCATCTATTTTCAGCTGTAAAGGAGCCTTTATACTGATGGACTATTATCTTCTTTCTGACATATTTCCAGTTTGCGGTGACATCCACGGGCAGTTCTTTGACCTAATGAAGCTGTTTGAAGTAGGAGGATCACCAGCATCCACGCGCTACCTTTTCCTTGGGGACTACGTAGACAGAGGGTATTTCAGTATTGAAGTGAGTCCATGTGTTTGTTTGTTCTTCTGGGGCCCTAATCGAGTGTGATGCTCAGCATGTGTGTGACAGAAGCTTGGTTTATTAATAGCTTTCTCTGAGCATAGATGAAATCAGGCTGCAGATATTGCAATGATAAAACACTTTTATGATCATTTCAAATGTAGCCTGGATCCCAAATGTCACAGTGGAGCTGAGTGTTGTATTGGGAGATTTTTAATATTCTACTAAATATATGTTTAAAATATGGGACCTGATAACTCCTATACAGTGGGGCAAAAAAGTATTTAGCAGCCACTTGTTGTGCATGTTGAAGCACTTAAAAAGATGAGAGGTCTGCAATTTTCATCATAGGTACACTTCAACTATGAGAGACAGAATGTGAAAGAAAAATCCAGAAAATGTTTTATTTTTTTAAGAACTTGTTTGTATAACAGTGCAGAAAATATATATTTAGCACCTACAACCAAGCAAGAAATCTGACCCTCACAGACCTGTTACTCTTTCCTTAAGAAGCTCTTCTGTCCTCCACTAGCTACCTGTTTGAACTTATTTGTGTAAAAGACACCCGTCCACACCTTCAAACAGTCAGACTCCAACCTCCACTATGCCCAAGACCAGATAGCTGTCCAAGGACACCAAGGACAAAATTTTACAACTGCACAAGACTGGGATGAGCTAATCTACGATAGGCAAGCAACTTGGTCAGAAGAGATCAACAGTTGGAGCAATTATTCGAAAATGGATCATTGACAATCTCCTTCGACCTGGGGCTCCATGCAAGATCTCATCATGTGGGGTACACATGATCTTTAGAACAGTGAGGAAACAGCCCAGAACTCCACAGGGGGGACTGGTCAATGACCTGAAGAGAGCTGGGACCACAATAACAAAGTTTACTATTCATAACACACTACGTCGTCATGGATTAAAATCCTGCAGCACTAGAAAGGTCCCCCTGCTTAAACTAGCATATCTCCAGGTCCGTCTAAAGTTTGCCAGAGACCATCTGGATGATCCAGAGGAGGATAGGGAGAATTTCATTTGTTCAGATAACACCAAAATAGAACTCTTTTAACGTATAAACGCCACTCACCGTGTTTGGAGGGGGGAGAATGCTGAGTTGCATCCTCCCCTCCCCTTGCCATGTATCGTGAGATTTTGAGTGAAAACCTCCTTCCATCAGCAAGGGCATTAAGATGAAATGTGGCTGTATCTTCCAGCAAGACAATGATCCCAAACACACCGCCTGGGTAACAAAGAAGTGGCTATGTAAAAAGCATTTCAAGGTTCTGGAGTGGCCTAACCATTCTCCAGACCTCAATCCAATAGAGAATCTGAGGAGGGAGTTGAGAGTGCGTGTTGCCCAGCGACAGCTCCAAAACATCACTGCTCTAGAGAAAATCTGCATGGATGAATGGACCAAAATACCAGCTACAGTGTGTTCAAACCTGGTGAAGACTTACAGGAAATGTTTGACCTCTGTCATTGCCAACCAATGTTACTTTACAAAGGACTGAAATTATCTTTTGTTATTGACCAAACACTTATTTTCTGCACCATTATACAAATAAATTCTTTAAAAAACATACAATGTGATTTCTTTGATTTTTTTTCACTGTCTTTCACAGTTGAAGTGTACCTATGATGAAAATTACAGACCTCCCTCATTTTTAAGTGGGAAAACTTGCGCAGTCGGAGGCCGCCAAACACTTTTTGCCCCACTGTATATATATTTATTGCTGTCTTAGCTCTATAAATGTTTTCTTTTAATAATAATATATGAAAAATATTTGTAGCATGTGCTCTTGTCTAGTCAGATGTTTCATTTGAATGTGATGTTTAATCTCTGTGTCTTGGAAGCCTCAAATGAGCCACAAAATGCACTTCATGAATTTTTCAGTATAGGCAGAATAACTTGTATGGTGTGTTTCCATTCAACTGACGATGCCTGACATGATAGGTTTTGCTTTTAGCATTTGGGAAGATGAAAGACTAACTGTTCTGCTTTTATTTTTGCTATCTTTGTTTCAGTGTGTGCTCTACTTGTGGGCCTTAAAGATCCTATACCCCAAAACACTGTTTTTGCTGCGTGGGAATCATGAATGTCGACATTTAACAGAGTATTTCACATTTAAGCAGGAATGTAAGTAATGTTTTTTTTCAAATTCTTTATTGGTTCAGATGCTTCTTTGAGAGGAGTTTTGTGAAGTAGTTATAAGAAGTCAGTTTGAATTGTTTATTTGAGGAACTGTTTTGATGTAGTCAATCCTATACTCAGAGTTAAGCGATTAGTTATTCTGAGCCCTCTCGGTAGACCCAGGCTAAAAGCTACATGGAGTCAGGCTAAAAGATTCTTGAAGCTTAGCTGCTACTGTTTGTCAGGGAAACCACTACTTTGGGCCAGGCTAACAGTTATGGGTCATTTCAGAATTCGAGGACATTCCATTTCCCAGGCATGAAATTTTATTTAATCCAAATACAAAATTTATAAAGATGAAGTTATTAGTTAAACCACTTGTCCAGAGATCAGGTCTAAAAAAACCTGATTAAAAAAAACATTTGGAAATATTTGTAAATGAGGTCTATATATGTGGAGTACCCCCTAAAGTGTCCATTTTAACTTGTCCCACCTTCTCAATGCCCACATGTAACCTTAAATAAAATAGTTAAATTTATTTTTAATCTTTGTTTCTCCTGCATTTCTATGAAGATCAATGTGTTTCCTATATCTGTATTTAAATTACATTTTATTGAACATTTTAAACGAAAGTTATGACCCAAGGAATACTTGTCCCAAAATATACACGCAACCCTGTTACTTTACATGTTAAGCATGATACAAGGTGAATTAATCATTCAGTCGCATGATAAAGAGGAAGTGACATCATCCAACGGTTTCTCAACAGCATGGGGAGAGCATAGATTTGTTCACTCTTCTCATTTTTAAATATTTACACTAGTATCATACTTGTTTGACCTTCTCGCATTGCCTTTTGCAACCCTGTTACGTACATTGTCTCTGTATAATAAATTCACAAAATGTTTAAATTTATTGATTTACTTAGATGTGTTTGTATTAGTTGTCAGTAGTGACCGTTAGCTGAACAGCTAGCTTCCATTCCTGAGAAAAGGCTAAGATTAGCATAAATTTGCAACCCTGTTACTGAAATTGCACCAAACATAGCACATAAAAAAATAAAACCTAAAATAACAAGTACAATTTTGTCTGAGCTGTGTTAAACATTAATTTTCATAGTTTAATACCTAGTGTTCATGAAAACATTGTACACAAATATAAAAGTGAAGATTTATTTTTGTAAAATAAAAAGGCTGAAATGTCCTCCAATTCTGAAATGACCCTTATACTGTTTATAGCCAAATTAGCAGCTCTCCTGAACCTGGTTTACAGCTGTCCGGAGTTGGGCTAAGACTTGCAGGAGTCGAGCAAACAGTTACTTGGACCCAGTTTAGCAGCTAGCCTGAGCATGGTTAGTCAGAGCAGGGCTAACAACTACCTAGAGCAAAGTTGAAAGCGACTCTAAGCTATGTTTAGAGTTATTTTAGAGCGAGACAAATACTTACTTTGGGCCAGGCTAGTAGCTTTCCAGAACCAGGCTAACAGCTACCAAAAGATGATAACGGCCAACAGGAGTTGCACTAGCGATTTCTCTGAGCCTTGATTGCAGCTAATGGCTCTGGGTAGCTGCTAGCGATAAATTAGGTTTCTGAATGTATCCACTAACAAATCATCCATCACTCATCCAACTTTTTTCTAGGTAGAAACGAAAATTTGTTGATATGTTATTTAGCAGACTCGCCGAATGCTTGGCTATGCAAACACTTTATTTAGAAAATAGTAACCATGTAAAGAACTCTCATGCAAAAGTTACATTTGTTTTAAAAGTCACTTAACACAAATTGTTGAACAAGAATCTTTAATTTGAACTGTTTTAGTGATGGAAAGTTGCTCCTGAAAATTTGTGGGTAACTGTTAGCTTCAGTCTTCCACATCTTACTCTGACTGCTGTCTTCTGCAGGTAAAATACTGGCTACTCATAAGCACTCTGCAAAACCCGCTTCAAACCCACCTGAACTATCACTTTCAAGTCCCAAGGCAGTTGCAGTAATATTCTCTTAATTTTTCTTTCTTTTTTAAAATGCAGATTTTTACTTTTCTTCTTGTTTACCCATGTCAGATCTGTTGTTATTGGACTTAGTCAAGGTGGGTAAGAGAAAAAAAAACAAAAAATGACAGTTACATTGTGTGCTTTACAAAAAAAAATGTGGGACGTTTTTTTTGGCATTGTTGAGAAACTATTTCCACCTCCAACCAGGACACTGCCCCAGTATGTGAGAGCAGGTTTGTTTAACTTGGCATGTTGTTTTCTTGTCCCTGCCCTGTTTTCCCCTCCCACCTCTTTTGACAGGTAAAATTAAGTATTCAGAGAGGGTCTATGACGCATGTATGGACTCCTTTGACTGCCTTCCCCTGGCTGCACTTATGAACCAGCAGTTCCTGTGTGTACACGGCGGACTGTCTCCAGAAATCACAAATCTTGACGACATCAGGAAAGTATGTGTATGATTTGACACAGCTTTATAGTTATTTTATAAAGCTGTAATTTCTGTTTGTTTTATTATCAGGTGTTTCTTAATTGCATTACAAGTGGGTGCATTTGTTGAGAATAAGTGTGAGTCACCTTGATTGTCACTTATAAAGTAAAGACCCATCCTGGGTAATGCTCCAGACTTGGATACAGAGGATTGCTGTCCTCCCCCTGAATGAAACAAATGTGGAAGAAAAAGTTCCTACTCTCAAAGTAATTCAATAAATCCAAATGAACTTTGTGGCTGCAATCAGAGGGCATGCATAATAGAATTTGCTCCAGCAAAGTGTCCATCATGCGGCCCGTGCAGTCACGAACAAGCTTTGGTTTAAGAAAGAGCCACAATTTCCTGAAAGCAAAGCCGTTTATGCTCCTATAAAAAGATTGGCAGTTTTTTGGTCTTCCCAGACTGTTGAAAACACATCCATCTCTAAACTGCAAGATTGATTCTTTCTTTGACACATTATCCACTCTGTGTATGGTTTAATATTGATTCAAAAGCGATTTAATTATGTGCTAAGCTGCAGTTACCAGAGTAGGTCTGAAAATGAAACTTTCACAGGAGCCTCATGTTTTCTTCCATAGCTAGACAGATTCAAAGAGCCCCCAGCATACGGGCCGATGTGCGATCTGTTGTGGTCCGACCCTCTGGAGGACTTTGGGAACGAGAAGAGCCAGGAGCACTTCACGCACAACACAGTGAGAGGCTGCTCCTATTTCTACAGGTAGGCACTCCGTCTCCCAGGACGTTTATTATTTCTGTCATGGTTGTTCTCTCTCTGCCTCTGAAGGTTGCCTTAAGAATTCAGAGTGACAGCCAGTGAGTTAGGAGCTTAATTATACTTCTGGTATTGAACTGCTTATGCAACCCAAAGCTATATTTTACAGTACTATGAAAAAGTGTAGTTTTTATTTTTCTAATACCCCCGTCACACTAATGTGCATCAGCCATTAATTTCAAAGGCGTAGTATGACATTGTAAAATTAAGAAAATGATTCTTCCAAATCCTTTTCTTACATTTGGGACACTGCAGAATACATGGTTTGCTCAACAAACAAACCAGCCAGCCACATTTCAATTTTTTTCTTTTTTTCTTTTTGGATGTCATAAAATTCCATTATATGAGTGCAACTGTTCTAAACTGATCCTAAACCATCACTTTCTGTCTCAAATTATTTGATAAATATTTATTTGACTACTTGGGGGCTCTCATGGATCTGTTGATTGTTGTTATGAAAAAAATAATTAAATAACACCACAAGGCAGTGTCACAGAAAAATAAGGGTCCCGGTCATGATTCAGCAGAACACTACATTTCACACCATTAAAGAGCAACTCACCCCCCCACCAGAGTCTTACTCCTCCTATATTTCCGGTTTAAAAAATGCGGCAAAAGGAGGTGTTGCTTGGGGCACCGAAGGACGCGCGGGGGGAGAGGGCTGGGCGGCGTCAACACTCCCTTGCTATTTCAACACCAACTCACTATGGTGGCCGAGACTGGGCTTGTTTTATACCCCACAGCAGCAGGATGGCTGACATCAGCCATAGCGGCAGAGCCAGTAGCAATGCCCGATTCAAATTCAAAGTGTAAAATTTTAACCTGAAGAGGGCGCCACACTGATGGCTTTTGGTGGAAAATTTATATTTTTACTTAAATTTGCAAAAATACCAAAAATAATGACCAGACATGTAGACAGCACTATATTTAAACAGTTTATCACCAGAAAAACGTTGTTTTGAGGGTGAAGTGCACTTTAAGCTCCAGAAAACACAAACCTTTCACTGTGGGGAATGACAGATTTTCATAATCAGACCTTAAAGGGATATTCCACCCCTAAGTGAAATTTTGTCTGTTGCCATATTCCCCAGAGATAGATAAGTGAGAAAAAGCATTTTGCAACCAGCCCAGTCATTCTCCTAATCTAGCAAGGGTCTACTTGCTTTAGGTTAGCATAACCAATGGAAGTGAAAAGTAACAGCTAGCATTTTGTGTGGAAAAGCTATGAATATTACACAATAATGAACCTAATTATTCCTGTGACCTCAATAATCTTATTGATTACAAAAGAAAATAATAAGTAACGCAAAGGAATTTCAGGAGCCAATTTAGACTTGCGACTGCATTACAACAAAGCACTGTAAGCCATTGCTGCAAGGCACAAGGACATGACGCAAAAGTCACCTGCTTCTGTAAATACAAATGTGTGACCTGCACTGAGTTTGTATTATGGTAGTTTGAGTATGTTATAAGTTTAATGCAAGAAAATTATTCTTGCTTGTGTAGCAAAGGGTTGCGAAAACAAGCTAAAAATGTACAGAAAAACAATGTTTCATGGAATTCCATCTAATGTGGAACAAAGAAGACAACGGCTTGCTGCCCTGGGAATTCTTTCAGCATCACATGTGGAGAAAAATAATATGTTTGTGAGGAGCATTTCGAACCAGAGAACTACGAAGAAAAAATGCAGTTTTCTACCAGAAAGATGTTACTGCATCTGATGAATATGGCAGTCTCATCCATTTTTTGTACAGATACTATACGAAATGCATCATCAACGGTTGTAAGTAATTGTATATTTACTCTAATTTCTTGGGAGTTGCTGGGCTATTATGAACTACTATAATTGTGACATCTGGCTGACATTGTCACCTCCAGGTTTTGAATCAGAATCAGAAAGGTTTTATTGCTATATGTGTGCACAGGTTCACAACAATAGCAAATTGCTGTGGTACATAAAATAAGCACTTCTAAGCATGCAATAAATGAAAAAATAAAATAAAATAGGGTAAACAGATTAATTTATACATGAGTGAAGGTTATGATCAGTGCAAAATCACACATGTGCAAAAACCCAACACAGGGTCATGTGACTGAAATGGAGCGGGTCGTGGGAACACTCTTAGGGTTATTGTTCATGAGTTCAACAGCAGATGGTAAGAAACTGTTCTTATGTCAAAAGGGGAGCAGGTCAAAAGGTCTGTGTCCAGGGTGAGAAGGGTCAGCTGTGATCCGACCTGCACGCCCGAGTCCCCTAGAGGTGCACAGGTCCTGTAGAGATGGGAGTCTGCAGCCAATCACCTTCTCAGCAGAGCGCAAAACACGACGCAGTCTCTGTTTCTCTCTGATGGTAGCTTCAGCATACCACACGGTGATGGAGGAGGTGAGGATGGAGTCGATGCTTGCAGTGTAGAACTGCATCATCGTCAGTGCCGGCAGGTTGAATATCTTCAGCTGCCTTAGGAGGTACATCCACTGGTGGGCCTTCTTTATGATGGAGGTGATGGTGGTGGGCTCCCACTTGAGGTCCTGGCTGATGATGGTGCCCAGGAAGCGGAATGAGTCCACAGTGGTGATGGGGGTGTCAGTCAGGATGATGGAGTGGAGTGGAGTTGTGTGCTTCCTGAAGTCCACAATAATCTCCACCGTCTTCTAGGCCTTCAGCACTAGGTTTGGACAATTTGCCTTGGAGGAGGCCTGGAAGGATGGTGTTAAAGGCAGAGCTGACGTCCACAAACAGGATCCTGGCGTAGTTCCCGGGGAGTCCAGATGCTGCAGGATGAAGTCTAGAACCATGTTGATGGCATCGTCTACAAACCTGTTGGCTTTGTAGGAGAGCTGCAAGGGGTCCGTGAAAACAAGGCGCTCAAATGACTTTATGACCACAGATGTCAGAGCCACATGTCTGCAGTCATTGAGTTTAGTGATCATTGGCTTCTTGGGGACAGGGACTATGGTGGAGGTCTTGAAGCAGGCTGGCACATGACATGCCTCTAGTAAGGAGTTGAAAATGCCCGGAAACACTGGGGCCAGCTTGTTTGCACAGTGTCTAATAGTGGCAGGAGACACACCGTCTGGGCCGGGGGCTTTCCAGGCATTCAGGCTCTTAAACTACTTCCTCACATGTGCTTCATGAATATTAAATGTTGTTGTGGAAAAAAGGTGATGTTAAGCCCTCTTAGGTGCTGGGTGAGGTAGAGGGAGCTGAGGGTGAAGTCCTTGATTGTGGTGATGGCTCTGAGGTGGGGGGTGCGGGGGAGGTGGGGGAATAAGTGTCCATAGTTACTCTATTGTTGCGATTGGTGGAGGTGTGAGGGCTGCTCGATGGCTCATCAAAACGACAGTAAACGTTGTTTAGGGTGTTGGCTAAGACCAAGTCATCAGTAGAGTGGGGGGTTTTAGGCTTGTAGTTGGTTATTTTCCTAAATTTTTTCCACACAGAGGCCGAGTCGTTCTCTGAGATCTGCTCCTGGATACTCTCCGAGTGCTGGTGTCTAGCAATGTCCACTTCTTTGCTAAACATGTACTCGGCCTCTTTGTAGCAGTCCCTGTCTCTGCGTCTGAACGCTTCTCTCCTTTGTAGCTACAGCTGTTTGTTGTTATAACTCACCCTGGTGCGTAATGGCACGTTGCTGTCCTTGCAGAAGTGGATATAGGAGATGACAGTGTCCGTAAACTCATCCAAGCTGTCAGAAGCAGACCTCATTGTGTCCCAGTCTGTAGATTCTAAACACGTGCGAAGCTCCTCTACAGTCGGGTTGCTCTACAGTTTTATTGTCCTCATGACAGGTTTGGAGAGCTTCAGCCTCTGTGTGTACACGGGGATCAGGTGGATCATCACGTGGTCAGAAAGTCCAAGTACAGCGTGATGGAAAAAAGAAATTTGTAGTTCTGGCCAAAACACTTGGGTGACTTGAAATTACAAGCTCCATGATGCAGGGAAGTATCAGATAAATTCATTTCCAGATTTTCATCTCTCCCCACAAACCTCCAAAGATATTCTGCTATTGAAACTGGCTAATTGTAGTTTTTGGCTAAGAAAATAATAAATACTCTTTTTATATTATTCACTGCTCGCTCCATCATCACGAAAGTGTACATTTGACTTAAAACATTGAATTTAATAGCTTTCTGAAACCCATTTTTAGTAACTTTTATATGGCGTACATTCAACTGTAGGGGCTGAAGTTGTGTTGCCTAGGTCTAAAAACAAGGATGTCACATGGCAAAAAACTCCAGTTTAGATTGACAAGCTTATATTTGTCTTGACAATGTTATCTGGTAAGGTAAATATGAGCCGTGAAATTTAAGATTTACACAAATCATGGAACATAAATTACTTCCTTAAAGTCTTAAATTTAACCGACATAAACTAGCAGGAACCGTTTTGAATGGATTTCTGAAAAGTTTGATTATTTTACACAAAGATGCCCGGAAGAAAAATGAACAAAGCTGTTCCAGTCAGACATCTTAGCTTGTTTTCATGTCTAAGCTTTGACTTGCTGTTGCCTTATTCTAGACGGTTCTGTTTTAATCAAGTTTATTTATACAGCACTGCTCATACAGAAAGCAATCCAAAATGCTTTGCAAGAAATTAATGGAAAGACATAAACTAACAGAAACCTTTACGGTTTTAACATCATGATATAAAGAGAAACAAAAATGAAAATGCAGATTTAATCACCACTTACATGCTTTAGTAACTCATCAGTTATCAGACAAACGGTTTATTTGAGAGACTCTTTTATTGAAAGCTGGAGGAAATTACTTTTTAAGCCCTGGTTCAAAGAAGCCAACACTTTCTGAACATCTCGGGCTTTCAGGGAGTTCGTTCCAGAGCTGAGGAGCATAGAAAACTTAATGCTGCGTCACCTTGTTTAATTCAGGTCCTGGGAACACTGAGTAATAAGGTCTCTGAAGATCTGAGAGGTCTACGTGGTTCATACTTGACAACCAACTCAAGAATGCATTTAGCTGTATTTCCAAATACATCATGATCCATAGCAGAGAGCAGTTGGTTAAAAGCTTGATAAAGTCAAACAGTGCAACTTTGCTGCAATGCTTGTAGCCTTCCTGTTATCTTCTCTCTGTCACTCTCCCTCAGCATGAATGAACCACAAATGTGTTTAAAAATGTCATCAAAGACAAAGTTTCCTTTCTAAATAATGTATTTGATCCCTAAACCTTAAACAAATAAACACAACACTGAAAATGGCTTAGTTAAGCCTGCGCAATATGTTGCGAATATGTTGTCATCCCAATATCAATGTGTGCAATATTCATATCTCAAAGAACTGTTTGAAGTGCAATAATTGTTGGCTAATGTATTATAAGTGTTATTAACTTGCATTTTTCATGCTAATGTTAAATTCCACTAGTTGGACAAAGTCTGATGGTAGCAGATGCTCACACTGGACATAAATGACATTGCCCAAAATGCAAAAAGTTAAGTGATGGAGATACAGCTGAGAAAGAGAGGAAAGAACAAAATAGGCATATATCGCAACTGATATATCGCAAAAATTACTATTATTCTTGGCATCATAAGTAGAGATCGACCGATATATTGCCGATGCCCATATGTAGAGGTCCGAGTCGGCCGATGTCTGATTTGTGCTGCCGGTTTTTGGGGTCAATTTTCATGGCCGATATCTAGACGTTAACAGACCTTATTTGCTATTAACGTTTCCCACTAATAACAGTGCATGTACAACATTTCTGAAACCAATACGTTTTTAAACACTGAATTCAACTAACTCTTGAATCTTAACTTTGTACACTGCAGATTATTAAAATCAGACATTTAACCAAATTTAATTAAACAAATTAGTAAACTGGCCAAGTATTAAATGTACAAAACAGGTAAATAAAAAGAAAGGCTGGATTAGACTTGTGTTGAGCCATCAGACAGCAATCACTTAACAGTTATTGTTAGCATTTTTGTTGTGCATCCATCTTCAAGTCGGTCTATAATACATATGATAAAAATTCAAGTATCAATTGAACTATTACACTTATATATTTAGAATCAAAGTGTACCAAAGCTATTCATTGGTGTTTTTTAACAGACTATTTGCTCACATACTACAAACCAAATTACCATAATCAGATCACAAAAAGCAAAGTAAATTTTTCATGTTGCAAATGCAAGGACAGTTCTATATCTTTAGTGATTTCTGATATTCTTGACTGTTAATATTAGACAGATTTAATGAGGAAACTAACTGTACGATGTAAAAATACAGTATTTTGTCTAAATACGTCTGTTAATCCCTAAATTTTTGTTCACATTACATAGTGAACCGAGGTGTATGTTCCTGACTTTAAATCGGTTGAACTAAAGAGGAAAATTGGCCGATATAAAAAATGGTAAATATCGCCGCCATATATCAGCCGTCCAAAATATTTGTCTCGACCTAATCTTACGATTTTCCAATATTGTGCAGCCCTAGTCCTGCTAGCGCTGTTTTTATGGTGCGTTCCCGGATCAGAGAAAGATCATGTTTGTTTGTTTTTGTGCTTCCGACCGGCCAACCACCGTTCAAGGCCGATCTAGCTGACATTCATCCAGCTCCAGCTAGAAGCTGAATTCTCTATCTCTAGAGATAACTGATGCACTAATTTCTTGATGTCAGTTTTCTTGTTGTTTTTCCTAAACATGACTATAAAGGAGTAAGCAACAGTGATGTGAAACATGGTGTGCATTTTAGTAATCTTTGAGACCCCTCCTCCTGCTATCGGCAGTATTTCTGCAGTGGCCATCGGCTGAGCTGAGTAACTGAACAGGGAGAGAGAAAGCTGGGAGCAAGCAGCTTGCACTGTCACAAAATGTAATGAAGTGGCACATTACCACAAGGCACAGTCCTTCCTCTAAATGCATTCTCTGCTCCTTCCACTCCAATTATTGCCTGAGCGACTCTTATTTGCCCTCAGTGTGCCACAGGCAAGCCAGGAGAAGTAGTGAGAAATGTCTCGAGGCTTTAAATGAGAACAGACTCTTTTTATTTATTTGATGGCAGGTGTTTTATAGCCGCCTGCCTAATTGTGTTTTAATGTACCTGCTCATAAAGTGACTCATTGTGCGTCAGTTGTGGACACATATTGTTGTCTTTTTTACTCTAAATGAGCTATTACCTTTCAGACCCACAAGTGGTTCTGTTTTTGCAAGAATGTCCATCACTGATGTTTTCATACAGCTGAAACCAGAAAGAAATGCTCGGTATGTACTGTAGCCCCTTTTCACCTCAAACATATCATGTTAATGTCAGGAATCATCTAAGTTAACCCCTCTGACATTTTTGGTGGAAATTCCTCCTGAGTCGTGTTTTCATCAGCGTCCGACGCCCCGTCTGCCCAGGGGATGGCTGCTAATTGGCTTCACACTGGCTTCCTGGATTTATGAGACAGTTTCAGCTCGATGCTGAAGGAGAGAAATGGAGACATTCCTCAGCGCTCTTAGTCTGAAACCATCAGCCTGTTTGGTTGCTCCTGTCTTGCAGTATTTCCCAAATGCCGTCTGCATGCTCGTAACACTTTCACAAACGTAACTCGGGCATGAAATTGCACATGCTTTGGAAAGGCTTGCTTTTATTTTTGCCTCCACAAAGCGTATAGATCGGTAAAGTTAAAGGGACCTTTCCCTCTTTTTTTTATTTTTTTTAGATCTTTTATTTGTGCTATTTAATTAAAACAATGGATGTGATACTCCTGATGATTACAATTCTAATTGTAAGAAAGGAAGTAAAATGAAATCAGAAAGCTGAATTGTACTCCAACAAAAAAAACATTTGGCACGTGTCTTCATCTGCTGCAGGGGGATTAGATAACAAATAACACATTAATTTCTAATAATCTGTTGGATTCTGCTTTTAACTCTTCTTCCAGATGTTTGTTGTCACTGTAAAGAAGACAGATCTGCTTTCACAGAAGTTATTGATAAGGCTTATGCTAATTCAATCAGTTTGATGATTAACTTCTCTACCAATCATGAAAGACGGCAAAAACAGCCGCTTAAAATATCCTTATTTGCTCATGTGAGCAAGAAGCCTGTGTTATGAATCTCTGTGTGCAGTGAATGCCCAAAATAATTCAAATTGCTGAAATTATCTAATTTTTTTTCTCTGTAGAACCACAAAGTTTAATGTATTTTATTAGGATTTTACATGATAGACCAAAATTAAGTCACACAGATTTGTATACAGCACCGTTTATTGTATACCCCTAACAAAATCTGCTTAGGTCAGTTAAAGAACATTTGTGAGAAAATAGCGTCATAAAATTCAAGGACAGGTCACTAACGCTTCACATCACCCGGGGCCCAAAATTACCATTGTGAAACATGGTAGTGGTAACATTACGGTGTGTGAATGCTTTTTTTTTCCAGCAGTAAAAGAGAAACTGGTCAGAGTTTATGGGTAGGTGGATGGAGCTAAATATAGGGTAATGTTTGAGGGTGAAATGGTTCCAATCAAACATCTTCATGTGTTAGAATGGCTTATTCAACGTCCAGACCTAAATCCAATTAAGAATCTGCAACAAGGCTGTATCCATATGCTCTCTTTCAATCATACCGAGCTACTTTGCAAAGAAAAATAGACAGAAACTTTAGTCTCTGGATGTGTAGAAGCTGCAGAAAAAGGTTCATCTCCAAGGTACTGACTCAGGGAGACTGAATACTTATGCATGCCACACTTTTCAGATTTTTATTTGTTGAAACAAAAACAAAACATGTATAATATTTCTTCCACTTCATAACTATGCATAAACTTGTGTTGGTCTATTACATAAAATCCCAATAAAACACACTGACATATGTGGCTGTAACATGACAGAATGCGTATAAGTTCAGTAACTATGAATAGTTTAAAAATGCAATGTATGTCATTACAAAACCACAGCGTTTTCTTGATTGCAGAGTAGGAATTACATTTTAAAAGGCTTCTTTGAAATCAGCAGGATTTGCTCCAGAAGAAAATGTGTGGCTAAGTTCTGATTGCAGCGTGTGGGAGTCGAGTTCATCTCTGAGCGCTGATGTTGCAGAGGTGTTAGGCTTGGATTACAGAACTTTTCTTTCTTCTTTTTTTTGAGCAAGCACAGCAAATTACTTGAGTGAATCACAAAACGTTTTGATATTTTGGCATGTTTGTGAATTCTTGAAATTGTTCAAGTGACTATATGTATATAACAGAAACTGGGCTAGAGCTGGTGAAACAAGCACAAGGAGATACATTTTCTATTTAGAGTATAAAATGGCCACATTTTCAAGTAGCTGAAGCTTTGAAATATGATATTTTTGACATTAAACACAGTAAAGAAGTTGCCAACATTTAATTAATCTCCTGTCTTTTCAACACAAAGCTGTTAACTGAGAGGCTATTATGTTATCAAACCAAAAATCACATGGAGAGAGAGCTCCCTTTTTTGATGGGTGAAGTTCTCCCACATTCATGTATTTTAGATGGTAAGCAGCGCTGTCGCTCATTTATGCAAGCTGCTACTGACTTTATTCATTACAAATCAGCCCATGATTCACAAATCCCAACATCCTCCGGGGGGGGGGGGGTTCAATCGTTTTCTTGTTTAAGTTTGTCTCAGAAATGTCGTTTTAAAGTCAGATTGAGGCAAAATCGAGTCATGTTTGTCGGTGACATTTTTCTTGTGTTGTTTTTACTGTGAGCAGAAGAGTCGAGAAGAGGTTGCTGCTGCTGCTGCAGGATGAAAGCAGCCTCAGCGTGCTCCACTTTGATTGTTGGCACTGAGGCTTTTGGTTTTATGGCTCACAGACTAAACGAGCATAAATCGGTATCTAATGCTTTCCAGAGATGGCTCTTTTTACCTTGAAGAAGCAGCATAATATGAATCATCTCCCATTTTTTTTTAAGTATAATGTCATTGAAAAATAAACTCTAACATTTTGAACGGTCATACATGCTGCTTCTTTACAATCTTGTTTAAAATGGCCAGTATTTTATCTACTTAAATCTGGCTTTCCTTTAGACTCTGGACTACACTGTATAAAACGTCTTAAAGTAAATCTTTAATTGCAGTAAAGTAATCTCACACTGACAAAAATGGGAAAAAATCAAGCTTCTAGTTACAGAATGTTATTCTAATCAGTTTTTGAACACTGAATTTAACCAACTCTTGAATCTTAATTTTGTGCACTGCAGAGTATTAAAATCAAACCAGTCTGCTAGTGTGAACTTCAAGCCTTTTTTCAAAGTCTGTAAACACAGTAAAAGTTGTGTTTTGTTTCCCCAGCTTAAGATTTAACTTCTTGGCAACAAAAAACTCCAGTTGGGCTCAGTCCAATAAGCCCTGGGAACCTTGTTGGGACTGCATTGCATCATGGACTCGTTGAAATACTTGGACATAGGGGTGGGGAGTGTTGCAATACTAGATTGCAAAGTATAACATATTATGATATTGTCTATGAATTGAGCACTAATACTTGAAAAAGTGCAGAGTTTGACAAATGAAATAAAATCTAGCGTGAAAAAAAGCATTATGCAATATGTTTACTTGTGGGAGCAACGAGTTTCAATAAGGAGGTTCACAGTAAAAGGAGGAGTATATTGGCCGCTTAAAGAGAAAACAGCTTAAAGAGTAACTAAACGCCAAAACAACTTTTTTTTTGCTTCTAAACTGTATAAATGGGTCTTTACCCATGCAATCTTTTAGTTTCTGGGATTTTTACATTTTCGTGTAAACTTGTTGAATTCTACACTTTTAAGTCTAAAAACGTCTTAGTGCTGCCCTCTTTGGGTTGAACGGTGGCTACTGCATTTGAATTTTGTGATTGGTGGAGAGCGGTACATCTTTACATCACAGGCTATGGTCACAGGCATGGTCTCACAGACACGCCCCGTGGGTTTGGGTATAAAACTATCAGACACCCCGTGGCGAGTTTGGAGTGGGATTGCGTTTTTCAGGTTACCATTATTATCACATTAGCACTTAGTTAGCATAGCTAACATACTGTTTTGAACGTTAGCCTATGTTAGCATTACCACTCAGAGACTGGACCCGTCCTGTCTCTCTCTCCCTCAGCAGCAGCGCCGGCCTCGGGCAGCGCCTCGAGCCAGCGGCTCGAATTGATGCGGCCGCTGGTCTCCATAAAGCCTCCCTCTACCCCTGGTGAAGGCGGAGGAGATCCGCTGGCTCAGGGGGCTGAGTCAGCACTGCATGACCCGGTGCTGCTGTGGCAGAGGGAGACAGGAGGAGTCCGGTCTTTGAGTGGTAATGCTAACATAGGCTAACGTTCAAAACAGATGAACGTCGATCAGTCGCAAAACTGCCAACGTCGCTTTGGTCACTGTCCATGTTTCAGTGTCAGATTAAGCGAGGTGTCACTGTCCTCCTGAACACACCCCCACGTTGCCCCCTCTGCTCATCCTCCACACTTGGCCATACCCCTCTGTTCTTCCTGGCACGCCCACTTTGTAGAATTTTGAAATGTTGTTTGGGGGCTGGGTTATGCTTTTTCTCTGCTCTCTCAGACACACAGCCATGTGGGATTAAAGTCTAGTTAACACTTCTCCGTCAGGAAGTTTGCACACACACGCACACCTGTTGACGAAGACGTTTTCCTTTTATGCTTCTGGTCAACGAAAGTTTATTTACTTCAGCTTGTAAACGCACATCCACTCAAGGAGCAATGGCTGACAGAGAACGAGTTTTGATTGAGCTGGAAAGTTTTTTCTAGAAGTGCAGCTCATTGAATACTATAAAAATGCAGGTAAACAAACAAACAGCATTCTGTTTTATTGTTCTCTACACCTCCTGGTGTTCAAAATTGCCAAAATACCATGTTAGATAAACTGGCCTTGCAATATAAAGCATCTAGTGCCCAAAAGCTGCATTGACTACTAATTACATCGACTATAGAGCACCAGTCTGGTGAAATGATCATGGGCTGATGTTGGGCTGACCAATCACAGACGTGCGCTTTCCGACAGATATTTAAAAAATTATGCTCTACTCTGTGCGTCGTTACGTAAGTGACGGAGAGCCCTTAAGTTGACGGATAATGGCTCAGTGTGTCTCCGCACCTCCGCAGACGGAGAAGTATAAACAAGGCCTAAGAATAACAACATTCAAAGCAAATAACTTTACTTAGAATAGAAAAATTATGTAAGTAATTTTTGTTCATATCAAAACGGAAGGAAAGCAAGCATGGTCAGCGATCCCTCTCTCTCTCTCTTTGGTCTCACCTTGTGAAATACTGGAGGAAAAGACTAAGTGATATATTGGCAATAATGAAGGAATGTTATATTGTAAGATTTTTTATTGTAATATTTTTTTTACATCACTGCCAGAGGTGCTTATATTTGTGCAGGGTGTCTTTTTTTTTTTTTTTTTTTTTTTTACAGAAAATTCAAGGCTAAATGTCTCAGTAGGAGCTGCAGTTGGTGTTGGAATAAATTTAGCCTGTTGTTTGTCCAATGTTTCTTTGAGCTGAATCAATAATACCTTTGGCCTTATTTAGTTTTTGCTATTGATCGTTTTCTTGAGGCTTTCTGGGACTTTTCTGGACGTTTGAGTGAGCTAAAAGTCTCTTTTCTTCAACAGCTACCCTGCAGTCTGTGACTTTCTACAACACAATAACTTATTATCTGTCATCCGGGCCCATGAAGCACAGGACGCTGGGTGAGTGTTGCTTTCTTTGTCTTTTCACATCACACTGTCACACCGCCGAGTGGTTCGGGGCATGCAATGAAATGAAAAGTCTCAGAAGGTTTCTTTAAGCCTGTCTGGGGAGCAGGATGGGCGCAGTGTGAACTTTTACGTTAATCCAAGAGATGAAAATGAATCCAGCTTGGGAGAGTGAGCAGGCCACATATGATGCAACACGAATGAGTCATGCAGACATTGCTGAGCTCTGATTCAAAAAGTTAAGGTTGACGGGAACTCAGTTATAGCTGCTGCACAGTGAAAAGGAGGCACAGCAGGACGCGCGGGGAAAGTTGATCCTGCTTTTTTCATGAACCAGACGCTACACTCTCTGAAAAGATAAAAAAACAAAAAGGTTACTGGATGTGTTTAGCCGATTTTTTTTTCCTCTGAGGAAGGTGGGAAGGCTGGGCACAAAGTTGTTTACCATTGTACTCCCACTGTGTGGTCACATGGGACCCCTCCCCACATCTCGGATGAGACTCCGACCACACATCTAATTGCACTACGATGCATCATTTATGTATTAACAAGAAATTCACAATGGACCGTTTCCCCTTAGGTATAGCATGTTAGACATTGTAAGCTGTAGATGGACTCTGATGTTTACGGTTTTATTTGTAAAATCTCAACTTTACAGCTAGATTCAATTACTGCCACCTCGTTTGAGCTGTAACGCTGGGATCTGCTCTCCTGAGGGGGAACCGAGGTGTCCACAGACATCAGCTTGAGACAAGCACACACCCAAAGTGAAAACAAAAAGGCCATAAAAGTGTCACCGCTGATCACATCACGGCAGCCCCGGTTGTTCTAAAATAAACTAAATGCTTCTCTCTTGGACATTTCCCCAGATACCGCATGTACAGAAAGAGTCAGACCACTGGCTTCCCGTCCCTTATCACCATCTTCTCAGCTCCAAACTATCTAGATGTCTACAACAACAAAGGTAAGTGGGTTGTAGCTGGAGTGACCGTGTCCGTTTTGAGGACTTTTAAATTTCAGGATGAAAAAATGTTTCTGTGTTTGAGAGTTGCTGTTTTCAGAACACCTCAAAAGGCTTTCCCTATAACTCAAAAAAAGTCTTGGACTGGGCAGTATCCTAAATCTATACACCTGAATATACTGCATTATCATCTGATAATGCAGTAATGCAGTGGAATTGCTTATCATATTGTCTCATTAATAACTGTAACTTTTGGGGCATTTAGGCTTCTAGATACAACGTAAAAAAACAAAAACAGGTGTTCTTGAGGTGGCAGCATAATATAGGGCAGTTTTAGATTTCTGTTATTGGAAGTAACTGTCCTTTTTGTGGATCTTAGATTCCTATAATAACCAGTCAGCTCTGCTTCTGCTCATTTCTTTTGTTGTGTGAAAAACTGCTAATAGATTTAAGGTTTCACCTCTTTCTTCTCTTCTGCCTACCCTGTGATGCCTGTTACTGTATCATCCAAGGTTGCAAAGGCAACATGCTGTCATTTTAATAAATATCTAATAAATAGATATTAAAATGTATTCTGCCATTTAAAAAATCTTTGAAGTTGTATTACCAGGATATAAAACGAACAATTCACTGCTAGAATATGCCTAGATTTGCTGAGGAATTTGAGCATATCTATCTTCTAATCTTATTTTTTTCTGTCAGAGAGGCAACATACAGGAGCAAGATTTCCTTTCACACATTCACTGGGTTTGGTTCACTTTCACACTAAAGCAAAATGCGTGGACAACAGTATGCAGGTATAACAATTGATTGTTTGTGGCGCCATCACAAGAAGCTGCCCATTATGAGCAGAAAGCAAGGCACCAAGCTGTCTACCATGTTGCGGTGCTGTTGCAGTTACAAATAAGTTTTCAGATAACACGATATGTGTAGAAGATGTTTCTTCCTATCTTTCTTACTTTGATTGGCTCAATAGTCTGCTTGCATTGGAACTGTAAGTGAATTTCAGGCATATCAGAGGACTTGTGTGGTCTGCATCAGAGTTCAGGTGATGTTTTACAGCAGCCCAAACAAAGGAGTAGCGAACTCTGGTCTGTTTAAAGTACACCAAGTAGCTCGGGTTTGAATGTGCCATTAGGTTCACTACAATAACCAGTCAGTTCTGCTTCTGTTTATTTTTTCATACTGTGAGCTTTTAGTCTTCTTCTCTCAGTTGTCCACATAATCAGAAATCTAAGACTGTATACAGTCATTCGAGTATTTTAGAAAAGTTCATTTATTTCAGTAACTCCATTCATTAAGTGAAACACTTGATTATATAAATTAATTACACAGAAATTTATGTTTTCATTTCTTTTTCAAGCCGTTCTTTATGATTTTCAGAGTACAGCTAATGAACATTTAAGATTAGCATATTACATCAGACCTATAAAAATATACATATATATTAATAAAGGAATGTTGGGCTAAATTAATTTAGTTATTTTCAAACATTTTCTGTTTTATTGAATATGACTATAAATAATCAGCAGCTTTACGGTAGCAGAATGGCTACCAACTTCATCATATTTTTAGTGAATAGTCAGTTTTTAATTAGGTTAATCTTTTACCTGATAAAGATGTCATATTTTAGTGAAATATTAAAGACACTAATGCAAAGGGGAAAAAAGCTACAGCTAATTTACTATTGTAGAAACTAATAACTAGGCATGTGCAGCCAAAATAACTAGTACCACTGTACAATTAGAACCGTATGACTATAAATAATCATATTGTTTGATTGACATGTAGTTTTTTTACACATGGAGATAAAGTGTTCTTGCATTTAGATTGATAAAAATCACAATTATTTTTTAACTACTTGTTACAAGGTTATGGTGAAGATCATGTATATTATTTGACATAATTAGACTACATTTCAGCTGTACCTGCTTGTCCCATATTCCCACACAAACATGTGCTTCCTTAAGGAACTTGTTCAATTGATTAACTGAATCTGAATCTTTTTTGTTGTTGATTATCTTAATACTGGTGTTTTTTCAGCTTTAAATAATCCAAAGCTTTGAGTTAATAATATATGGTTATTTATTTTTATCAGTGTTTCAACATCATTTTCGCTACACTGCGTCATCTCCATCGCTAGTTCACATAATCATTGTGTTATAAAGTAGTCTGATCCATGTTCCCTTTGCACTTCCTGGTGCCTTATACTGTTTCTGCATCCAGCACCTGTCTGGGTTGGCTTTGTGCTGCAAGTCAGCACCAACGCCCTCCCGGCACCCCCCTCCAGAATAGAGAGTATCTGCTCTTACTAGACGGGGGTGGGTAAAGGGTGGGGTGGACTATGGGATGGATGCAGCGTTGGGCAAAGCACAGGAAATAGAAATGGGAAGGAAAGAGTGATGGGGCTGGTGCATGCAGTTTCGTAATCCATCTTGTGATGAAATGCCATAACACTGCAGTGTGGCTGCTGTGAGGACCTTACACACAGCAGCCGGGGGTTTTCTTTTGTATTTTTTCATTTTCTGCTGGCCTGTTTTACAGGAATGCAGTTTTTAATGTTATCTCTTATTAATTCCACTTCATTTTATTATTATTTTTATTTGCTTTTCCCCACACATGTTGTAACCTTCATGGTTTCCTCCTTCACGGCATAATGAAGACAGAAATAGCGCAGCTGTGGGGGTTGTTGTTTATTCTTAGGGAACCTTTTTGTTCCATCCCAACTAATCTTCCTATGGCTCGCAGTCAACACAAAACAAACACACCGGTGACTGGCACATATTGGTTGTAGTTTTGGCTACCTACCACTTGGAAAAATCCTTTGCATCCTTTGAACACCGCTTGGAGAAGTTAAAATATCTCATTTTGGCTGCCAATGCGTCTTTGGACTATAGTGGTTATCAGATGGAGGAAGATTGCTGTTTGTGTTTGGATCTCTCTTCTTACTTTGGAAAGGGAAAAGGCAAATGTTTTGTATTTTTCTTACCTTTTGATGTTTGTCAAAAATGTCTTTTTGGCTTTGTTTTATTACCACTATAATTATTTGTTTCATCTGTCGGTTTGATTTGATCATTGCGATCATTTTCTTCTCTCTAGTGCAGGGGTGCCCAATTCTGGTCCTCAAGGGCCGGTCTCCTGCATGTTTTAGTTCTTTCTCTGGTTCAGCACACCTCAATCAAATGATGGCTCATTAGCAGGCCTCTGCATGATTTTGACTTGCTTAAGGTAGTTGGACCATTTGAATCAGCTGTGTTGGAGCAGAGACGCATCTAAAACTGGCTGGAGACTGGCCCTTGAGGACTGGAATTGGGCACCCCTGCTCTAGTGGTTCATTGTCTGCCCTTCAGTTTGTTGTTACCCATGTAAAGCATTTTGTTACACCCAACTGTTTGTAAAGTGCTTTTCTTTTCTTTTTTACATGTCCTGTCTGGCCGTGTGGCACTCAGAATTGGTTTCTGAGTACCAAGTAGAAGCCCAACAGATTCACTTTCACAAGTGGTGCGTTACGGCTTTTGCCATAGTACTCTGCTTAATATATATGTGTAAAAAATCTTTATTAGAAATTACTGTGGGATTTATTTTCTGATATTATGGACATGGAGACAGAAAATAAAGGGGAAGAAAGTAAGAAGATGAAGAGAGTTAGGAAAAAAGGTAAAGGGAGAGGGTAAGTTGAAGATACAAGAGAGGAAGGGGAACAAAGAAAACAGAAGAAACCATACCAGTCCACCTCCACACCCGCAGGACAGCAGGGATAGGGGAAAAAACAACAAATCAAACATTGCAAACCGAGGACTATGACACCAAAACTCACAAATAGATATATAAATACAATAACAGTGTCACTGAAAAGCTCATGGTTCATATACTTACTAGATTTAGTAGTGGTAACCTAAGCCCAAGAATGCATCTGTAAACACCAGAATCCCCACACCTTTGTGTATGTGTGTGAGCAGTGTTGCCAACTTAGCGACTTTTCAGACCCCCATAACGACTTTTTTTCCAAAAAGTGCCTGGCGACAAATCTAGCGACATTTCTGACCACCCTTAGCTACTTTCTGTGAAACTTTGTTGCCGATATTTCCTGCAGTTTAGAGACCCATCTTGCTCCTTCCCGACGCTCAGAAAGGGAATGATCTGCCATGTGTAAGCAGCATGATCAGACTATGTCCACTGACCAATCATAAACCTTTTTCGGTTCATTTCATCCACTCACAAAGTTGTTTTGTAGTTGATGTAAATTCAAAAGTAAAAAATAAATCTGCATGTATATAAAACCAATCTTTCAACTGGAATTAAGGCAGAATCTTGTCTGTATTAAGCTGCATCTCACACTTGTGGTGCATTCAAGGAACGTTCGAAACATATGGTGAGTTCAAAAACGTAGGACATTTAAAACTTATGACAAAAAAGCCCCACTGAAAATAATATCATAAGCAATAAACTTCTGTTTAATGGCGGTTGGCAAGAAACATTTGATGCATGCTAAATATGCCCTACTTATTTTTACTAAAGTACTAAGTACTAAAAAACAAACAAACAACTATATTCTCTCTATTAATTTCATCTTCTTGAGATATCTCAGCAAATGTATCTTTTAGAACTTAAATTTTTTTGCAATTTGATATCTTGTCAATTTTGTAGGCTACCAGGTTTCTCAACAGTTTACTTCAGGCAAAATAATAACACATTCCACAGTCTCTTCTTGAAGACAGAAGTTACATTTCCCTGTAGCATGTTTCCCCTGTTTAAATAATGTATTATTTAACCTGTATGATCACATCCTAATCTAAATATAATTTTTTCCTCCTTTGTTTCAATCGTCATCACGTGATGACATCATTATGCAAATTAGCGTATGACGTCATCTAGCGACTTTCTGGGGCAATTTCAGCTACTTGCTGTCGGAGACAGTTGGCAACACTGTGTGTGAGCATGCTGGTGCATATAAGATTTCTCCATACGAGTGTTCAATAGCTGGTGTGAGGAGCCATCGATCCACTTCATCGACGCAGACACGAAGGAGATTGGAGCCATCCAATCCAACATCCAAAGGACCCCCAGAGCACAGGAGCCCCAGGCAGATCAATGCAGGGCTGACCGGACCCTCCAAGAGAGGAGCAGAGGAGAACCCTGGGGGAACATCCAGCACCTACAATGCAGGGGCCTGGGGGGGCCGCAGCAACGAGTGACACCGCAGGGGTCAAAGCCAGCATGCAACCCAGGCCAGTCCCCACACCCGACATCATCATCATAATAATAATAATAATATCTGTATTTATATAGCGCTTTCAATCAAAGCGCTAAACATCAGTAACATAACATTTAAAACAATTTAAGACAATATAAAACAATGATCAAATAGCAATCAAGACATTCTAGAATTGCGCTGCTCTGGGTGGCTGCATGTTGGAGGGGCTCTGTTGGCTACATAATAAGTTTTGGTTTTTTGTACATTGGTTCCTCGTTTTTCTTAAAGAAGATTGCATTTTTTTTTACCTGTATACTTTCTAATTTTTGGTGGTTTACAGCCGGGAGCAGCTGATTAACATCGCAAAAGCTGAAATAATACCTCAACTGAAGCCACAAATCCCTGATGAGTTGATAACTCATTGTGAGGATCATGTTCTTTGATTTCTCCAGTGCATTTAACACAATTCAGCCTGATTTACTTTCTTCAGAAACTCTTGAAGACACAGGTGGAGCCCTCAACAATAGCCTGGGTCAATGATTACCTGACCAACAGACCACAGTTTGTGAGACTGAAGAATTGTGTGTCAAACCAGGTGGTCAGCAGCACAGGAGCACCACAGGGGACCGTACTCTCACCATTCCTTTTCACTCTGTACACCTCAGACTTCCAGTACAAATCAGAGATCTGTCAACTGCAGAAATACTCAGATGACTCTGCAATTGTCGGGTGTATCAGAGATGGACAAGAAGCTGAATACAGAGCGCTGGTGGACCGCTTTGTGACATGGTGTGGAAACAATCGTCTCACCTTGAATGTGAACAAAACAAAGGAGATGATTGTAGATTTCAGAAGAAACAGGGATAAGTCAAAAACTGTTTCCATCATGGGAGAAGAAGTGGAGGTGGTTGAGGAGTATAAATACCTCGGAGTTCACCTTGACAACAGACTGGACTGGAGACTGAACAGTGAAGCCGTCTACAAGAAGGGACAGAGCAGACTGTACTTCTTGAGGAAGCTTAGGTCCTTCAAGGTTTGCGGCAAGATGCTGCCGATCTTCTACAAGTGTTGTGGAGAGTGTAATCTCTTCAGCCATCATCTGTTGGGGTAGCAGCATCAGAGCCAGGGACTTAAAAAGGCTCAACAACCTGATAAAGAAGGCTGGTTCTGTTCTTGGGACAACCGTGGAACATCTGGAGATGATAATGCAAATAAGGATTCTTCATAAAATCCAAAGAATTATGGACAACCCTGAGCATCCTCTTCATGAGACAGTCACACAACAACAGAGCGTCTTCAGTCGGAGGCTTCTTCAGTTTCGCTGCAATACAGACCGCTACAGGAAATCCTTCTTGCCCACAGCCATCATCATCTATAACAACTCCTTAAATAATTAATTATATGAGCTATACCAACACTTAATTTCCCTATGGGATCAATAAAGTATTTTTGAATTGAATTGAATTGAATTGAATTGATAAGGATAAGATGTGGATGCAGAGCAAGAGCGAAAAGGAGAGAGAAAGAGGAAGTTCAAGCCATCTCTTCCATCGATCATAATGGGCAACGTAAGATCACTGGCTAACAAGATGGATGAACTCCAAGCCCTTACAAGGACTCAGCAAGAGTACCGTGAATGCACTTTTATGTGTTTTACTGAGACGTGGCTGCTGGATCATATCCCCGACTCCAATGTCTCTCTGCCAGGCTTCCTGACTGTACGAGCAGACAGAGATCTGAAGACGAGCAGAAAAAGAAAAGGTGGTGGAGTAGCAGTGCTTGTCAACAACAAATGGTGTCATCCAGGACATGTTACTGTGAAGTGTCGTCTCTGCAGCCCAGATGTCGAACTCTTGGCAGTGAGTTTTCGTCCATATTATTTACCAAGAGAGTTCACCAGTGTAATTTTGGCAGTTGTTTACATTCCACCTTCAGCCGTTGCCGAGAATCAACGTGATGTCATCAGTTCCGTTGTTGCTAAGCTACAGACACAGCACCCCAATGCATTTGTGGCAATATCTGGTGATTTTAATCATGCCTCGCTCTCTACTACACTTCCAACATTTCAACAGTTTGTCAGCTGCACCACAAGAGAAAACAAGACCTTGGATTTGTTTTATGCAAATGTAAAGGATGCATACATGTCCAAACCAAGACCTCCTCTGGGACAATCGGATCACAATCTTGTTTTTCTCTGTTCAGAATATAAACCACTTGTTCAGAGGCAACCTGTGACAAAACGAACTGTGAGAAAATGGTCACAGGAAGCTGAAGAAGCCCTGCAGGGTTGTTTTGCAACCACAGACTGGATGACTCTTTGCCAAGCACATGGAGAGGACATTAAATATAAACTTCTGTGTGGACAACATCATCCCCACCAGAACAGTGAGATGCTTCCCTAATTACAAACCCTGGATCACCAGTGACCTGAAGGAACTGCTAAACAAGAAAAAAAGAGCCTTCAGGGAGGGAGACAGGGAATTACTGAGGAGCATACAGAAGCAACTTAGGGTCAAGATCGGAGACAGCAAAGAGGCATACAGGAAGAAGCTGGAGAACAAACTACAGAGGAACAATATCAGAGATGTCTGGTCAGGAATGAGAAAGATCACAGGTTTTAAGGACAGAAAGGATTGGATAGATGGAAGTCTGGACAGAGCCAATGAACTGAACACATTCTTCAAGAGGTTCAGTTCAGGAACTAGCTCAGCATCCCCCTCTCCTGTTCCCAGCCAAACAGACATCCCACTCTCCTCTGATCAACAGCTTTCCTGTTACACCTCGGATGTTTTATCCTTCACCTGAGCCATGGACTCTTCTAATTCCACAAGTTTGACTTCAACCAAGTCAGGAAATGCTGCTACCCCCTTTGCCTCCCCCTCCCACTTGTCTGTCTCCAAAAGTCAGGTGAAGAGGCAGCTGGAGAAACTGAACCGGAACAAGGCTGCAGGTCCAGATGGTGTCAGCCCCAGAGTCCTGAAGACCTTTGCAGAGCAGTTCTGTGGGATTCTGCAGCACCTCTTCAACCTTAGCCTAACTCAGGAGAAGGTTCCAGTGTTGTGGAAGACATCCTGCCTTGTTCCAGTACCAAAGAGAACTCACCCATCAGTCACCAATGACTATAGACCTGTTGCCCTGACATCCCACATCATGAAGGTCCTGGAGAGACTCCTGTTGGCACCCCTGAGTAAGCAAACAAGAATGTATCAGGACCCACTGCAGTTTGCTTATCGCTGTGGAGTTGGAGTTGAAGATGCCATTATCCACCTACTTCAACCAACCCACTGTCATCTGGACAAAGCAGGCAGCACTGTGAGGATCATGTTTTTTGATTTCTCCAGTGCATTTAACACAATTCAGCCTGATTTCCTTTGTCAGAAACTCCTGAAGACACAGGTGGAGCCCTCAACAATCGCCTGGATCAATGACTACCTGACCAACAGACCACAGTTTGTGAGACTGAAGAATTGTGTGTCAAACCAGGTGGTCAGCAGCACAGGAGGACCACAGGGGACCGTACTCTCACCATTCCTTTTCACTCTGTACACCTCAGACTTCCAGTACAAATCAGAGACCTGTCATCTGCAGAAATACTCAGATGACTCTGCAATTGTCGGGTGTATCAGAGATGGACAAGAAGCTGAATACAGAGAGCTGGTGGACCGCTTTGTGACATGGTGTGGAAACAATCGTCTCACCTTGAATGTGAACAAAACAAAGGAGATGATTGTAGATTTCAGAAGAAACAGGGATAAGTCAAAAACTGTTTCCATCATGGGAGAAGAAGTGGAGGGTGTTGAGGATTATAAATACCTTGGAGTTCACCTTGACAACAGACTGGACTGGAGGCGCAACAGTGAAACCGTCTACAAGAAGGGAAAGAGCAGACTGTACTTCTTGAGGAAGCTTAGGTCCTTCAAGGTTTGCAGCAAGATGCTGGAGATCTTCTACAAGTCTGTTGTGGAGAGTGTAATCTCTTCAGCCGTCATCTGTTGGGGTAGCAGCATCAGAGCCAGGGATTTAAATAGGCTCAACAACCTGATGAAGAAGGCTGGTTCTGTTCTTGGGACAACTGTGGAACATCTGGAAATGATGATGCAAAGAAGGATTCTTAGCAAAATCAAAAAAATTATGGACAACCCTGAGCATCCTCTTCATGAGACAGTCATACAACAACAGAGCGTCTTCAGTCGGAGGCTTCTTCAGTTTCACTGCGATACAGACCGCTACAGGAAATCCTTTGTGCCCACAGCCATCATGATCTACAACAACTCCTTAAATAATTAATTATATGAGCTATACCAACACTTAATTTCCCTCTGGGATCAATAAAGTATTTTTGAATTTGAATAATATACCGGTATGAGCGTCACAATAAATAATAATGTTTCAAGTTTCCTGAAGAGATCCATTTCTAAATAAATCTGTCAGTTTTAAGAATGATAAATAAATAAGGGCATATATACAAAACAGTGGAATAGGAGATCCCACAGTAACATTAACAAATGCATCTGATCATATGAGGTCAGAGAAGAAAACCAGAGCAGAGGCCTACAATATAAACTGTGTAAGCTGTGAGTTAAATCTCGTGTGCAGGAGTTTGTGCCCACAGCCATCATGATCTACAACAACTCCTTAAAGAATTAATTACATGAGCTATACCAACACTTAATTTCCCTATGGGATCAATGAAGTATTTCTGAATTGAATTGAATTGAATTAACAATAAAAAATAGTAAAATGAACAACTTAAGATACATAGGAAAACGTGAACAATTGAGTCTAAAGCTTGTCTTTAAACACCCCAATAGATCCTGCCTGCCTAATGTCGTAAGGCAAGGCAAGGCAATTTTATTTGTATAGCACACTTTCAACAGCAGGGTAATTCAAGGTGCTTTACATGATTTGGTGATTTAAAAAAAACACATAAAAGAAACACACATTACACATGATACACAATAAAGCAAGAGAAAAATAAAAAAAAGCAAGAGAGCATGAACACATTTCATACATATGACATCAAGCATTTACTCGAAGGCAATTCTAAACAGATGGGTTTTTAGTCTCGATTTAAAGCAGTTCAGAGTTTCAGCAGCTCTACACTCGTCAGGAAGTCTGTTCCAGATAAGGGGAGCATAAAAACTGAAAACTGCTTCTCCATGTTTAGTTCTGAGTCTAGGGATGTTTAGTAGACTAGAGTTGGAGAACCTGAGTGGTCTTGGTGGTTGGTACCGTGACAACAGGTCTTAAACATATTTTGGTGCTAAGCCATGTAATGATTTATAAACTAGTAAAAGTATTTTGAAGTCTATTCTCTGAGCTACAGGGAGCCAGTGTAAGGACTTTAGAACTGGGGTGATGTTCTCTACTTTCCTGGTTCTAGTGAGGACGCGAACGGCAGCATTCTGGATCAGCTGCAGCTGTCTGATTGACTTTTTAGGCAGACCTGTGAAGATGCTGTTGCAGTAATCAATCCGACTAAACGCATGGATGAGTTTTTCTAGGTAGTGTTGCAAAATCAGTCCTTTAATCCTAGAGATGTTCTTATTCGTTCTTATTAGTAACTTATTCCAGAGAAATGGAGCACGGAAAGAAAACGCACGTTCCCCAAGTCCTTTTCGACATCCCAAGGCTCGCCGGCCAACGGTGCTGAAAGAAGAACATCAGCCTGGCACACCGGCCAGCCGATATCCCGGTCCTACCAGGCCCGGCCAGGCAGGCACCAGGGATGAACCGGCAACCCAGGAACACCCCCCCCATCAGGGAGTGGCGGATTGGAAATAGGCCCCTCATTTGGTGGGGGGCCTGAGATGCACCAGGCGAGAGGGCGTCCCAAGACCCAACCTGACGATACACAGGAATACACAGACAGTTATACGTTCCCTCCCTATTTCACACATACACGGTCAACTGCACACCAAGACACACAAGAAAGGACGCTGTACAGTCACTCAAACTCCCCATACACACGCTATACTCCCAGGTCCATGTACCGATACTCCAGCAGAGCAACCAACCCCCAGACCCAGGAGATGGTCCCACTCCCCTCCTGATCCTAAACCACAGACGGCAACAAGTTGGAAATGTTTTAGTTATCGGACCGATACCGATATGTTATAAAATGACTAACATCGGCCGATGTCGATGGCTACAGGTCCTTCTAAAAAAAATTTGCATATTGTGATAAAGTTCATTCTTTTCCATAATGTAATGATAAAAATTAAACTTTCATATATTTTAGATTCATTGCACACCAACTGAAATATTTCAGGTCTTTTATTGTTTTAAAACTGATGATTTTGGCATACAGCTCATGAAAACCCAAAATTCCTATCTCAAAAAAATTGCATATCATGAAAAGGTTCTCTAAACGAGCTATTAACCTAATCATCTGAATCAACTAATTAACTCTAAACACCTGCAAAAGATTCCTGAGGCTTGTAAAAACTCCCAGCCGGGTTCATTACTCAAAACCGCAATCATGGGTAAGACTGCCGACCTGACTGCTGCCCAGTAGGCCATCATTGACAACCTCAAGCAAGAGGGTAAGACACAGAAAGAAATTTCTGAACGAATAGGCTGTTCCCAGAGTGCTGTATCAATGCACCTCAGTGGGAAGTCTGTGGGAAGGAAAAAGTGTGGCAGAAAACGCTGCACGAGAAGAGGTGACCGGTGCCCTGAGGAAGATTGTGGAGAAGGACCGATTCCTGACCTTGGGGGACCTCCGGAAGAAGTGGACTGAGTCTGGAGCAGAAACATCCAGAGCCACCGTGCACAGGAAATGGGCTCCAGGTGCGGCATTCCCCAGGTCAAGCCACTTTTGAACCAGAAACAGCGGCAGAAGCGCATGACCTGGGATACAGAGAAGCAGCACTGGACTGTTGCTCAGTGGTCCAAAGTACTTTTTTCGGATGAAAGCAAATTTTGCATATCATTCGGAAATCAAGGTGCCAGAGTCTGGAGGAAGACTGGGGAGAAGGAAATGCCAAAATGCCTGAAGTCCAGTGTCAAGTACCCACAGTCAGTGATGGTCTGGGGTGCCATGTCAGCTGCTGGTGTTGGTTCACTGTGTTTTATCAAGCGCAGGGTCAATGCAGCTAGCTATCAGGAGATTTTGGAGCACTTCATGCTTCCATCTGCTGAAAAGCTTTATGGAGATGAAGATTTCATTTTTCAGCACGACCTGGCACTTGATTACAGTGCCAAAACCACTGGTAAATGGTTTACTGACCATGGTATTACTGTGCTCAATTGGCCTGCCAATTCTCCTGACCTGTCCCCATAGAGAATCTGTGGGATATTGTGAAGAGGAAGTTGAGAGACGCAAGACCCAACACTCTGGATGAGCTTAAGGCCGCTTTCGAAGCATCCTGGGCCTCCATAACACCTCAGCAGTGCCACAGGCTGATTGCCTCCATGCCACGCCGCATTGAAGCAGTCATTTCTGCAAAAGGATTCCCGACCAAGTATTGAGTGCATAACTGAACATAATTATTTGAAGGTTGACTTTTTTTGTATTAAAAACACTTTTCTTTTATTGGTCGGATGAAATATGCTAATTTTTTGATATAGGAATTTTGGGTTTTCATGATTTGTATGCCAAAATCATCAGTTTTAAAACAATAAAAGACCTGAAATATTTCAGTTGGTGTGCAATGAATCTAAAATATATGAAAGTTAAATTTTTATCATTACATTATGGAAAAGAATGAACTTTATCACAATATGCTAATTATTTGAGAAGAACCTGTATATCCTTTATCCCGATTCCCTAGTATTTCTACTAAGTCAATTAAATAGACTTACACAAATGGCAGCAACAGCTAATATCTAGGTTTTTAATCTATTTGTGAATACAGATTTTTTATCTTTACTAACATTTATTACATAAATATGCTTCTCTGTTGGAGTTTTTGGTGTTAAGCTTAATTTTCTAGGAAGATCCCCAGACCGAACACTGCTTGATTCATGACCTAACTCTGGTAACCACAAATTTTTTTTTTTTTTTTACAAATAATAGTGTGGTGTCCATTTGTCTTCGATAGGGATTCACAATATATCAGCATCAAAATCTATATCGTTCTGATAAGTAAAACTGGGCCTATATCAACAACTGATTCCATCTTGTTGCCGTTTGTATTCAGGATGGGGTCATGTGGTCATTTTTAGTCGATTTGTGACAGTGATTGTGATACAGTGCAGGGTGTGGGGTGTACCTGAAGCAGAGAGGTTGCTTGTACACATTGTCAAAAGTGTAGGAAAATATATATGATATTGATAAATATCGGTTATCTGCCATAACAGCAGTATTAAAATCTGATTTTAATATTGGCCCAAATTTTCATATTGGTGCATTCTAGTATTCAGCCTTCCTGATTCAGTCAGATTGTATAAAGAACGTGTGTCCACATCAATTTTTAAGTTTTTCCACATATTATCAGTTAGGTTTAGGCCAGGACTTTGATCGGGCCATTAAGAACCATGTATTCGCTTTGATCTAATCCATTTTTGTAACTACCTATATGCTAAGTGTCCTACTGGAAGATGTGTCTTGGGCAGCCTCTGATGCCTCATTACCACTGAGCAATATAAAAAGGCTCGCTGCGGTTCGGTTTGCAATTTTCCCTGTTTCCATTGTAAAAGTGGCCCATACAACCAACCCGTACCCCACCTTTCCTAAGTCCCCATTAGTCATGGGTCCATTGGACAATGGTACGGCATGGTTAGGGCCAAGCTTTCGATGTCAGACTACAAAGTCCATTGATTGGAGAATGGAAAACGTCACTGCTTGCGACAAGCATGAGACATACTAGTGTGTGAGATCTTTGGGTTCCACCTCGCCTTCCCATTGAGAGTCCAACTTATTCAGGAAATGCGCTCCTGAATACAGCGCATCATAAAACGGCGTACCGACCGACCTGTGTCATAACACTCAATGGAAACAAGGCAAAACACAGCCAAAGGGAAGTCCTAAAGGGACCATATTCTGCATGCTTTAGATGCTTCTGTGGTTTAATGCATCTGAGTTAAATGAAGTAGTCATTAGCAGCCTCCTGCTTAATCCAGCTTCCCATCAACTATGAACAGCCGACCTATCCCAGCATGATGCAATCATGAAATTATGAATCAGTTTTCAATTTGACATTAAATGGGTTTTTGTGAAAAGAAATAATCAGAAAAGCAAAATGTTGTTCATTAGATTGATCTGTAAAAGTAATAAAATTAGTAAAAACAGCCAAGGGGGGGAATACACTTTGTAGGCACGGTAAAAACAGAAACTACACAAATTCAACTCACACTTTGTCAAAATCAACTGAAAAAAAGTCCTTTAAAGAGAAACAACAAGAGCAGAAGCTTGTTCTATAGTTTTAGAGCCACGACTGAAAAGGCCCGATCTCATTTGAAATTCAGCTTAGGTTTTAGTGCAACCAACATACTGTAAGCTAGTCAGCCGATCTAAGGGCCTTTAGTGACACATAAGACTAAAGCAGGTCAGAGTGGTACAGAGCAACAACACTATTAATGCATTTAAAAGCCAGGAGAAGGATTTTAAAGATGAATTATTTGGCGCACAAATTGTGGAGTCAAGAACATACAAAATCTAGAGCCTAGGTGCTTTTAAAGCTCCACTAACTGTCTAAAGTCTCCTTCATGTCTTCCACCTCAGCCAACAACTACAGCGTTATCAGTAGTGCTGATGCTCCTCCATTCAGTCATGTAGGTGGTCTTAATCGGTAGAACCCAAACCAGTGTAATGAACCGCAGCGCTCTCAGCTTTGTCCACCGAGCAACGCCCCTGTGATTGATGGCCAGTCGAAGTGGGCGCATAAATCTCAACAGCGAAGGAGGAAGGCATCAGCAGCTCCCATCAATCCTGTGCAGGTAGCGGGGAGGAATCGACCAATGAGACGTCTCCACGTGGGAGGAAAATAATGTAGCAAAAAAAATCCGCCTCCGCTCAAAGTGGAGGAAGCAGGAGTAAATGGAAGTTGTGACTGAGGCAGAATAATCAAACGTATGAATGATGAGAAGGATGTGACTCTTTGAAGACGCCACATGTTGCTTCGTGTTCCTTAAATATGGAGCTTTTAAGTGCATTGTTGGAGTGTTTAGGTGTTGACCGGCTGTCCATCAGCACCCTGGTCAGTCAGGCAGACCCTTGTAAGAGGCTGTTTTTAAATGGAAATGCAGCAGCAGGGATGTGACAGTTTTCCCAGTTGGCGCTTTCTCAGTTCGTCTCCTGAAGGTGCTGCGGTGTAGGAGGAGAGAGGTCAACAGGTTGAAGGAAATCAACAATGCCTCTCAGACTCCTTTCATGTTTAGTAAAAAGATAGAAATAGGGTTGATGGAATGTAAATGTACATGAGTAAAGAAACAGTGAAAGGATGCCAACGCAGAGAGGATAGGTATCAGTTTATGCCTCCATTTCCTCCCTGCGTGGTGTGAAACGGAGCCGGATGATTGGCGGCCTGCCCCTGCCGCTGGAATAGTGGAAGACTGGGTCGGAAGCTATGGGTGACGAGGATGTGGGAACGCTGCGGGGAATTAATTTCTCCCCTCTCGTCTCCTCTTGCCAGGAAGAGAAGAAGAATATCCCCTGCCCGCAGATGCTTGTCTGTCTGTTAACACTCCAACTCTTACCGGGCTTCACTTTTAGTTTGCTGTAAACAAAACTTTTCACTTTGGGTCCAACAAGACTAACGAGCGAAAGGTGCTGGATGTCTTTGATACCAACCAGAACTCTCGCTATAACTGAGCCAATAAAAAACCAGTCAGAAAAAATATTTTTTATTTAATTATTTTAATTTCTACTTTTTTTTTCTTGTTGCATGCATTAATTAGTAGGATCAACATTTTGTCGTGTTACTAGCTGCTTTATATCGTCACAGCCTTCTGCATCGACACGTTGCTATTTCAGAGATTGAGTTTCAATACTCTGCATGTGGATTCAGTGTCCTGGTTACCAATTTTATTCCATGTATCTTTTGAAAGAGCCTAAAGAATTAAAGTGACATGCAGTGCTTTGCATAGTATTCACACGCTTTTAGGTCAGTTTTGTTAGGATATCTGTTATTCACATTATTTATACAGGGAATAGGAGGGAAAAAGAGAGACGAGGGGCTTGCAGCAAAGGTTTTGAGGTTGGGAGGCTGCATCTAGAACTTATAGGTGTTCGTATAGGACAGGAAATATATGCCATTGTGAAGATCGATGGAGCTATGCTGGAAGAAAACTAGTTAGAGGCCGCAAGAAACTTGATAATGGGGGGGTTCGAGGCTATTCTGCCTCGAGATCTACAAAGCTGGTACAGACGAACGCTCTTAAAAACCTGCACACATTGCATTTTTTGTTTGTGAATGTAATGTGACAACTTGTGGGTAAATAAATCGAGGGGTGTGAATACTTTTGCAAGGCACTGTAGGCACAACATGTTTTCAATAAGAAGCACTTCAAAGGCTCGGCTCCGTTTTACACCCAGTGCAAACAAGTGCAGAGAGGTGCACTTAGTCCCTCGCATCTACGTATTTGAGCCCTCCTAGAAGCCGAGTTCTGAACGTAACAAACCCAGAAGACCTGAATGGCCACCTTTCGAATACTAACCAAGTGAAACTATACACTGCAGGCAATAGAGAGGGATGTGCAGGCACCATTTAGCGCTGGGGAAAGACGGTGGGAATCTCCCTATGGTCCCCAAACAGATTTAACAGTGCTTGTTACCAGGGAAACCGGCTGGAGGCACTCCCTATTGAATAATTGATGAGCGAGTGTCGCCTTGCAATATCTCTCTCTGAGTTTGCAGCGGGTTTGAGCCTCAGTTTGGGCTTGTCTGCGCTGCTGGGGCAGGAGAGACCTCTAGTGGCTGAAATGTAGGGTGGCTGCAGAGATCAACAAAGCTGTTCTGGAAGGAGAAATTAACTTGTTTTTTTGTAAGGAGCTTTCTGTTAACAATTCGATTCTGCACCTTGCAGTTCCTTTAAAGGCGCGACAGCAGGGGGGAGCTGACCTTCTCCTCTGCTATTACCTAGTTTCCATCCGTCTGGACTAACATGGCTGCATTCAATCAAGTTGTCTCAACGATATTTATGCAGCAAGTGATGCTTATCTAATGCCTGCGCCCATGTGCGACTGCCTTTAACACCCACCCTCAGCTCCGTCTGAGGGACGCCCGGTCAAGGTAACGTTGGGTACTGTTGGTGTTTGTGATAATTGCCACATTAATTAAACAAGTGTGATAATTTATCCATTTGGAGAGCTTCAGGTTTGTGCTTGAGGAGGTGATGGCGAGAGAAGGCAAGGCAAAGTAATTTTATTTGTATGGCACACTTTCAACAACAAGGTAATTCAAGATGCTTTACGTGATTAGGGGATAAAGTAAAAACAATAATAACATGCACATAGTATATGACACTTAAAAACATTACTCAAAAGCTGACATGAATTAAGGATAAGGTAAAAAAACTGCTTGAAATACACAGAAAATATATATGGGGGGTTGGTATAATGACAGTAGATCTTCAACATATTTTGGTGCTAAGCCATTCAATGATTTATAAACTAGTAAAAGTATTTTGAAGTCTATTCTCTGAGCTACAGGGAGCCAGTGTAAGGACTTTAGAACTAGGATGATGTGCTCTACTTTCCTGGTTCTAGTGAGGACGCGAGCAACAACGTTCTGGATCAGCTGCAGCTGTCTGATTGACTTTTTAGCCAGACTTGTGAGGACGCTGTTGCAGTAATCAATCCGACTAAAGATAAACGCATGGATGAGTTATTCAAGGTCCTGTTGCAACATCAGTCTTTTAACCCTTGAAATGTTCTTCAGGTGATAGATGGATGACCTTGTGAACTTCACTTTGATTTGCTGATTGTGCCATTTAAACACAAATCCCACAGTTTGTCAGGTTTGTGTTGTACTTGAGCTAATATAAATATTGTGCAAAAGTTTTAAGCCACTCATAATTTCTCTTATTAATTGCAAAGAGTCAGACTCTTCCTATCTTTTGAGAGCAGGGGCGCCCAAAGTCAGTTCTCATGGGTTAGTATTCTGCACGTTTTAGTTTTTTCCATGGTTCTACACACCTGATTCAAATTATGCTCCTTAGTAGACTTCTGCAAAACGTCGCCATGCTGAGGAGGTAGTTGGACCATTTGAATCACCAGTGTTGGAGCAAAGACTCATGTAAAACTGGCAGGACACCAGTCCTGGAGGCCTGTAGTTGGACACCCCTGTTAAAGAAGCTATCTTTGCAATAATTAAGTTTTGCTTATGATGCAACCCTCACCTTTGGTCCTGATGTATGGATCATGCCTAACCGAACAAGATTCCATATGAAAGCAGTTTTGAGCTTCCTTCGTAGGGTTGACTATAAGGTTCGCAAAACCTAGCTATAAGATGCAGAGCTCCATCGTTGGGTAGGGAAGGCTTGGAAGGAGTCTGTTGACATGGTTAGGGCATGTGATCAATATGTCACCTTGGCAGCAACCTTTAAAGGTTTTCCCAGTGGGAGGAGACCCCATGGCAGACCCAGAACTCTCTGAATGGACTTTCTGGATTGGGAACTCCTTTGGGGCATCTCCAGAACAAGCTAGAGAGTTTTGTTGGGGAAAGCGATATAAGGATTTTGCCCCAGGACATGTTACCTCCACAAGTTTATCTTGAATATCTTGAATAGACAGAAGACAATAGGTGGATGGATGGAAAGTGGCTGATAAAAGACGCTTCCGAGCTGTAAAACTATCTTGTGCAGATTAACAGTACTAGGAAGTCCTGCTTTTAAGGAAAGGTCAGGAGCTGAGAAATGCATCATCACCTACTGTATGTCAAGAGAACTTTGATGGTGCTAAAATTGTATTCCTCTTATCAAACTGAGTTTTCTTTGGTAACGATTCTGCTAAAGAAACATAGGAACCAATTGCATCTATGTAACTAAATAATTAAAAGATCCCTTTTAATACTACGTTTTGGCCAAGTTGCCTTCTTTGTCCAAACAGTTTAAGACCCTTTTTGTGTCTGAACAGATTTTAGGTCAGAGTTGAATAGTTTCCACTCTAAATATCTATCTGAAACTGATTAGGAACAAAGGCTGGACTGAAACTGAAAGAAGGGAAAACCCTAGAGGGCTACTGATCAAGATCACGAATCAAAACTACAATAAAGTTTGCCTGGTTGGAAGTTTAAAGATAGGAGGGATGACTCAGGAGTATAGCACAGCTTTGTAGCTCCCCGTTCGTCTTACTTTGCTTCTAAAAGCGAGCCTGAAGCAGGAAAGTCCCCCCGCAGCGGTGACCCAGCCACGCGGTGTCGGCTTTCCTCAGAATGGCTTTGTGTATTAGAGAAGCCGAGGCTTCTATATACAGCTCAGATATATTTATGTTTGGCAGCACTCACGTCTGCGCCCTAATCACGGGTGAGCTCACATGCACGGTCAGTGTTTCTCCATGCAAAAGACACCAAGTGGTCATCATCAGAGACATATAAACTACATATCTGTGGATCCTGGCTTGTGAAGGGAAAACAATCAGCTGGTGTAAAATAGGCTTGATGTTTTGATGCATCCCTTTGACACATCCTGGTTGTGACCTCCAAGCTCCGCCACACCCATCAGATACCATCCTGTTGCATGATTAATACATCTTGAATAATTTAAAGTTGCTGTGTGGATTATTTTAATCATGTCGACAGGAGTAGCAGTTGTTTTCTGGTGGTAATGCTTGTCGGTGTTAAATGTTGAGGTAATTGTTTTGCTTTCTTATAATAACACAGCGAGGATGCTCCCCTTAGCTGCTTAACTGGGAAATCAAATGTGTGAAAGCGACACATTAATACAGAGCCTTGCAAAATATTCATACCTCTCTAACCCTTTCACATTTTGTCACGTTACAACCACAAGCAATGTATTGTAAAGGGGTTTTAGGCTATAAAACAACTCAAAGTAGTTCATAGCTGTGAAGTGGAAGGAAAAGTATTTTTGAATTCAACCCCCTTTACTGTAATACCCTAGAGGGGTACTCTTTTTTTTTTTTTTCTTTTTTTTTTTTTTTTTTTATAAATTTGAATACTACTATTATCTGTGACGTAGAAGAGACTGTCTTTTTCTGACTCACTTGTTTTCCCATCTATTTCCTTTCTGCAGATAAGGCAGACAATGGGGGTTTAAGAAAATTTTTACTTGCAGCATGCATTTGCAACAGAGTGACCGATCGTATTTCAAAAAGAACAAGTATGACACGGTTTCTCAGCGAACGAGACATTTAAATAAAATCCAGTGCAACAAGCTGTCTTCAGAAGCCACCTAAAAAGCAAAAAAAGTCCACCTGTGTGTGGTTTAATCTGACCATAAGTGCAGCCATTCTTGGAGGCTTCAAAAACATTAGTGAAAAAGCAGCTTGATGTACAATAATATCTGGTGAAACCCACTGAGACTCAAGTTGTTATTCAAGTATCTAGGTTTTATTAACTGACAGCAGTCCACCTACTGGGTTAGGGGGGTTAAACAATAAGCAGGGGACGCAGATTTCTGTCATTCTGATGCTTGTTCGGTCTTCTAACCTCAGCTTTCACACCCCAGAGTGTGATTTTTACAGCTATTTTATTTCTGCTGTCAAAGTGAGAGATTGACAAAGATGGTGTGAAAAGACTGACATTTTTATTCATTCGTTTATTTATTCTCCATTTTTTGTGCAGTAGTCTATTATAAAACTTTAATATCATTATCAGAGGTTGACTGACAGAAATCCTGAGCTGGACCCAGACTCGCCTTTGAATGATGGATTTGGACGCTTTACAGTTGGATAGGTCGTCTGCCAAAAAAAAGTCTCTGTGGTACTCTCAAAGTTTTCAAGTTAAACCTAAAGACTTGCAACTGATGAATAATCTTTACAACTTGGAAAATTGAAAATTAATTAATTAGGTCTTTTTGGGAATCTTTAAAGAAACTAAGCGTTTGGGAGAGGTGAATATTTTTGCAGTTTAATTCCACTAAACCATTCTTTTGTTTCATATGTTTCTACATATTTGCCTAGATCATGCGATGATTTCCTCGCATTTCTCTTCACAGCGGCCGTGCTGAAGTACGAGAACAACGTGATGAACATCCGACAGTTCAACTGCTCACCTCATCCTTACTGGCTGCCCAACTTCATGGATGTTTTCACCTGGTCTCTGCCTTTTGTCGGTGAGAAAGGTGAGTGAGCGGACACACTCTTACAACATATTTAAAAGGGTATGATGGGATTTCATTGAAATGTGTCCAACTCAAGTATAATGAAGGCTCTGCTTCTTTATTGGCACACATGATGCACAAAATAAAAGGTGATTGATTAATAATTTCATGAAACTTCTTTAGTTGAATCTATAAAAATTAAACCAACTAAGACAAATTCCAACTAAAACAACAGGGTGAGGACAAAGTCCTCCTGACAGATTTCTTATATTTTTTTCTATTTTTCTTGTGAACAAGTCTTTTATATTGTGATTGGGGAATTTTCATCTACTCTTCAATTCAAAATTGTTTTAATTCAGCTACATTGGAGGCTTTTTTTAAGCATGAACGGCTTGTTTAAGGTGATAGCTTCTCAGATATACAGTTGAGACAAGAAGTTTACATACACAGAATAAAAAGAGAGACACACCTTTTCCTCCCTATCTGAAGCTAAATCAGACCAAACTTCTCCCGTTTTAGGTCTGTTAGAATTACCAAAAGTATTTATTTTTGCTAAATGCCACAATAATGAGAGAAAGAATATGTCAGAGATTTATTTATTCATGTGTTCAAAAGCTTACATACAGAATGATTACTATCTATTTAAACAATGAGGGAAAGCCCAAATGATGATGTCATGGCTTTGGAAACTCCTGATAGGTTAACTGATGCATTTCAATTAATTGGAGTAGCACCTGTAGATACATTTTAAGGCCACACAAACACACTGCTGTCTTTTTTGACATGATAGGAAAGTCTAAACAAATTAGCCAAGATAGCAGATGGAAAATTGTGGAGCTGCACAGGTCTGGTTCATCCTTGGAAAAAAATTTCTAGATGCATAATAGTGTCACGTTCATTTGTACAAACATGATGGGAATGTCCAACCATCGTAACGCTCAGGAAGGAGACGGGTTCTGTGTCCCAGAAATGAACGGGTTCTGGTCCGAAATGTTGAAATTGACCCCAAAACAAAAGCCAAAGATTTTTTAAAGAAGCTGGCTGAAGCTAATAGGAAGTGTGATCAACCACAGTGAAACAAGTCCTGTACTGACATGGACTGAAAGGCCACTCAGGGAGTAGGAAGCCGTTACTCCAGAAGAGAAGCCCTGATTTTAATCCTGTAGTAAAACTGTGGGCAGAACTGAATAGGTGTGTTTGAGCGAGGCGGCCTACAAACCCGACCCATTAACATCCGTTCTGTCTGGAGGAAGGGGCCAGAAGTCCAGCAAACTATTGTTAGCTTGAGGAAAGAAACCCAAAGCGTTTAACCCAAGTCATGCACTTCAAAGGCAATGCTACTAAATACTCAAGAAATGTATGTAAACTTCTGATTTTGATTACATTATTAAATAAATCTCTGACATATTCTCTCACTCTCTTCATTGTGGAATTTAGCAAATCGAAATAATTGTTATTATTCTAAATGACTTAAAACAAGAGCAGTTTGGTCTGATTTAACTTTAGACAGTGAGGGAAAAATGTGTTTTTGTCTTTTTATTAAGTGTATGTAGCCTCCTGGTTTCAAATGGAAGTCTAGACTCCTTGAGGATTTTCTGCAAGAGAGAGACATTCAGTTGTCCAGACATCACACCTCCACCACCTGCTTGTATGATGTTCTTCAAGTGAAATTATCTGTTGGTTTTACACCAGATGCACAACTTCCTCTTTAAAAAAGCCTTGGGGATTATCAATATGTGTATTTTGGTAAAGGTAAGATGGGTCTTTGTCTTCATGTTAGTCAGCAGTGGTTTTGGTCTTAAAACTTTCCCATGGATACCGAATTTGTCCAGTCTGAATCACGACACATGGAAGTGAGGCCTGCAGTGCTTTCAGGTGTTGTTCTGCCATCCACTTCTCCAAATGCACTTTTCACTCATTTAACACACACTGGAAGAGTCAAGCTGAAGAAATGCAAAATGTAGTTATCTACATTTACCAGCAGGTGGCATAGGTGTCAAAAATAAATTACTCACTAGAGAAAATAATTTATTGTACCACAAAACATTCACTCTGTAACTGTTCCAAAATGTTTTAAATTATTAGCCTTTCATTCCTTCCCTATATTTTTACTTAAAACGTTTTCTCACCAAAATAGCCAGTGACAAATAAATCATCAGGCCTCAAAAATGAATCTTTCCTTTTCTATTTTAAGTTATTTTCCCACCAGAATTTGGGCTGCAAAAAATCCCATGAAAGAAGAACATCCAGAGTAGCTACAGAGCACAGAATGTAGTGGTATTTTGGTATTCGCTCTATTCAGGAGCGCCAAGTTCCTGACTGGCATTCGGGGCATTGTGTGTTGCTTAGGGGAGTTTTTAATGATACTGCAGGTCTGATTAGGACTGTGTGTGGTAACCAAAAAAATGTATGTTAGTTCATGATTTAACAAGAGGGCAATGTGCAGGTTAGTTGGTACAGCCTTTAATAACTGTAATAAATGTGTGAAACAGCATTGTGATTAAAAACAGATCTATAATTCCTTAAAAGGGTTCCAAAGATCTTACATTTATTTTACTGAAACTTAAAGAAATCCTGTTAAAGTTCTTTCTTACCTAAAGAAAAAACCTTCTTTTTCAAGCATGAATAATAAGTTTTGTTTTAAAAATCAATATGCATCTGATCTTTCTGCACAATAATCTAAAATGCAGTCTATGCCTTTGCCAGAACCTTTGGCCCTGACTGGCTGCAGCTGTGAGGTCTTCTTTTGAATGCAAACATGCAGAACCTAACAGGGAGTGTCTGGACTGATAAAAGTATTTTAAGAATAGCTTATGTGTTGGAGCTTGTTTGTGCATAAAAGATCGATTTGCGTTCTGACCCTCCTGGTGACGTTAATCACACTTAACTGCTACTGACTGCCTCAACAGTTTAGATCTGATCTTCTTTGTTGAGCCGGTTCTAGACTATCTGGACTGTTTGTGTGCTCAAAGGGAAGGTTTCCCATCTAAACCAGCTGTCACACTCCTGCTGATTTTTGTACGCTTTGCTCAAAACCTTTTTATCCTTTTTCTTTAGTGACCGAGATGCTTGTGAACGTGTTGAGCATTTGTTCCAACGACGAGCTGACGACTGACGAAGAGCTAGACGGTGAGTACTGCAGAGGACGTTGCTTCAGCTCCAGCAGAGGCAGACCTTCTTCTACTTATCTGTTATCGAAAAGCTTGCAGTTCCCACCCAGGCTTAGGCCCACAGAACCTTTGACTCCAGTTTTGCCACAGGATTTATCTGTGACAAAACTGAAAGCTTCAAAGTTGCTCGTGTTCTGCAGTATTTAATCGACTGCTGTAGGCTTTTTAATCTGATGATGGTAGGTTTCAGTTTATCTCCGGTCACATTTTTCCCAGTTTTCCCTTATTGGCAAATAGGAAATTATCTCAACCACTCTTTCCACCTTCGACTCTCAAACCCACACGGATGTGCCGTTCAGATGTTTCTCACATCAGTCACCTTGTTTTTCTGGGTTTCTGAATGCAAGAAGTTGCTTTGTTGAATGATCAGGAACCATTTACATCGTCCAGCAAAAATATTCACATCCTTGAACTTACCCCACCTTTTGTCATGTTAAATGTATTTTATTGAGATTTTATAATAAATTGCCAGAACCTTTATATAAATTAATGCAAATCAGGGCATTATTGTAAATTGGAAGGAAAATAATGCTTAACTTTTTTTTACAGATATTAATGTGGGGTGTGCAGCCCTAACCTTCCTTCATAAGTCACCTAATTAGTGAATGGAGGGCACCTGTGCAGTAATTTTCCTCAGTATAAATAAAGTGTTTCTGTGAAGGCCTCAGAGGTTTGTTAGAGAACATTAGTGAACAAACGGCATCATGTCCAGTCTGTGATAGTGTTTTAAAGTATACTGAGGATAAAAATAATGTCCCAAGAAGTTTATCCTTCCAGCAGGACAACAGCCCTAAACATACAGTAGAGAATTTTAAATAATTTAGATGAAAGTGTATTTTTTTGTCAGAATGGCCTACTCAAAGGTCAGACTTTAATCCAATTGATAATCAGGTTCACAGATGTTCTCTAAATGCCCCAAACTGCTCAATACATACCACAAAACATGCATGCCACACCTTTCAGATAATTAACAGAAATAAATTCTAAAAACGTTTCTTTGTGTTGGTTCTGTCACATAAAACCCTAGAAAATACACTTAGTTTGAGGTGGTGACAAAATGTGAGCAAGTTCAAGGGGTGTGAATACCCTTTAAATCGTCCCTAGACCGCAGGTGCATCAGTAAGAGGAACTGTCCTTATTTGTTTTGTACCTGGAGCTTTAATTTTAACAATATTTCTTATTATCATAATTTTCTCAGTAAACTAAAGTAAATGTATTAGTTTGAATTAATCAGATCCGCATCCTGGGTTTCAGGCTTCAGCTCACATTACATTAATCAGCAGCTGAAGTTTTCAGCCGTCCTCTAACATCTGTTTCATTGACTCATTCCCTCAGTGATTTAGGACTTTTCTTTTCTGTCTTTTCTTTTTTTCCTTCACCTTTAAACCATTTCAACACTTTTTCTTTTTCAGTTATCAGTGTTGCCCTTTGAAATGTTTAATTATTTACCTTCCTCTCACCACCACCTTTTCAGCGCCCTCATAATCTCTTATCTTTTACCTGCTATTGTTTCCATGATTTCCTGTTGCATTGATTTTCTCCTTCCTAACACCACTTTCCTCTCTTTTCTGCCTCTCTGTATATGTCTCATACTATCACTACTTTGGCTCACTCATCTAATTTCTTTGTTTTCTTTCATGTTTTGCAGAGTTTTGTGCTCAACGCATCACTTTTCCTTTTCATTTGTTGTGCTTTCTCTCATCTCTTCCTTCGCCCTCCGCTCATCTTTCATTCTGCGGCCATCCACTGATCTCTCTGTCCTCTCTCTTTGTCTTCTCTTCTGGGGTTGTTTCATGAGAAGGACAGCTAATATATCCCCCCAAAAAAGGTACAAAACACTAGTCGAGTCGGTGTGTGTATGCAACAACAGCTGAAACTCCTGCCTTTGCCGTTTGTAAACTAACATCACTCTTAAAAGTACCTTCTAACATCTGTCCTGAATCTCTGTGATGGACCCAATCAAAGTAGAGGATGTGAAGCAGCTAGATGAACCCGTTTTCTAGCAAGATGAGATGAAAAGGTTTATCCAGTTTTGCGCCACTCATTTCCTACAATGCTATCATTCTCTTTTTATTTCTCAAAAACTAATTTATTAAAACAAACAAAATAAAGGCTTTTGGGTTTTTTTAACCCAGTCTAGGAAACATCACAACCAAAACACACAGCAGAAGAAAATCCCACAGAGCATGGGGTCATCCAAACATGCCGAACAGACATGTTTGGACACAAACCAGGCTGTTTTTACAGAGGATGCACGCTAACATGTATCTGGGGAATTTGTACGAGTAGAAGAGGAACGGCGTTTGGCATGGTTGCACCCAGTGCTGAGAAATGCTCAGGTGCTGTGATGTGTATAATCTGGTTTGGAGACTTCAAATAACAGCATTATGGTTTTCATGTGTTGCATTTATTGTTAGAACTGATGGTCCAAGAAAACATGCTCCATCTCTCCACTGTCTGACAGCACCTGCCTGGTTTTCACAGACCCAGGAAGACGTTTGCTGCTATCAGCTCCATATTAATTTTGGGTTATGAGTAGGGATGCCCAATATTATTGACTGATATTGGCATTTAAAATGTTATAATGGAAATTATCGGTATAGGAATTTACTTTTATGATGAAACTTGTTCTCCTCTCACTCAAATTTTTTAAATATGACAGATCAGAGGTATAGCTTTTAAGATAGTTTTGTTTATAGTACTAAACTTAGCAATAAATCCTGTGGCTTCTGCATTTCTGAGCCAACTTTGGACGTTTAGGTAGACGTCTGTTGGTGGTATTGATTTATTTAGATATAGGAAATTATGATTTAGACTATATTAGATATCAATAAAATGCCAATATGGAACATCCCTAGTTTTTAGTCATCCCTTCAATTACTTCTTTTCATGGAGGAATGATTATACAGTGTTCAAGTTATTTTTTTCTTTGCTAAAAGAGGTGGTGAGCAATTTTCTTTAATTTTGATACTGCGTGGATTAAATATAGAGGTTCAAACATATACATAAACTAAGGGGTGTAAGGATACCTAAAACTCACAAGATGAGATGTTGAATACGCAAGAATGATACGGGACAAGATTTTAATAATAATTTCAAGAAAACTTCAAAGATCAAATTTATGCTTCAAAAGGCCTGTATTCTTTATTTTTATAGGATTTTGCCACAAACTCAACAAACTGATGTCTTTTTCTTATTCCCTGAATCTCTTCAGACCTTAGGACAGCGCTTCAACTATGCACGGTCTGCAGTACAACATTTACCATTTCCCAGTTGCTATTGATAGCGTTTGCTGTGATTGTGATCTAGCTCAACGTACCCCTAGACGTCCATCCCTTGGTGGTTTTAGCAATGCGTTATGCCTCCTTCAGTGTCTAAACAACTTGCAGTGCTTAAATATTGCTTGTGTCTCATCTGTCACTCTGTGGCCATTTATCATTCCTATTGCAAACCGAAAATGCTGCCAAACAAATGATTTTAGAGTAGGTGGGGCATCTTCTGTCACAACCACAACTGACTAATTCCCACAAGAAAGCAGTCACCACAATGAGAAGTATCGTGGTGTTTTAATGTTGCAAGATCTCCTCGTACAAGATCTCTCTCCATTCCTAACCCTCACTGATCTTCGGATCACTGTAGACGCCTCAATGATCCCCCTATCAATCTCCCGCTCCATCTTTCCCTCTTTTATGAACAAGACACCAATATTCTTGAAGTCCTCAACCCGGAGAAGGCACTCTACCCTTTTCCAGCTCCAAACCATGGTCTCGAACTTGGAGGTGCTGACTTTTGTCCCAGCCGCTTCGCACTTGGCTACAAACTTTCTGTGATGAAAACTGGTGATCACGGTCTGATGAAGCCAGCAGAACCACATCAGCTGCACAAAGCAATAACCCAATCCTAAGGTCACCAAAATGGATCCCTTCAACACCTTGGCTGCACATCTAAATTCTGTCCATAAAGGTTATGAACAGGATTGGTGACAAAAGTCAACCTTGGCGGAGTCCAACTCTCACCAGAAACTAGCCTGACTAACTGCTGACAATGCAAATGAAGCTCTGACAATTATGGTGTCAAAGATGCAGAGAGGATTATGCCAGAAGCTTGTTGATGTCTACAAAGCATGTGGATGAGGTGCAACCCACAAAGTGGCATTTAGCCAGATATTAGTAGGGTTGTATTTATAAATTTGAACCTCTAAGGCCATGTACACACACAGCCGGGTTTTTAAAAAGATTGACTATTCTCACCAACTCTATCTCTGTTTGTTGTTTTTTAAACTCAGTCAACACCTAACCACATAAATGCATTGTTAAGTACATTCATACATATGCCAACCCTGGAGGGGGCAGTAGTTTCCCTAAATCCTATCCACTCAAAGTAACTTTCTACTTTTTAACTTCTCCATACAGCAGTTATTGGGCTTGTAAAAACAAGTACGCAAAAAGCACTTGGACAATCGATAATGCCAATACAGCTCTAAGGGCAGAAATGCTGGTAATGAGTGTAAACACAGGTCGCACAAGTAATTAGCATTTTTGTTGTGGACAGTGACGTTGTGAAACGTAAAACTCTGGTTATTTCTGTCCACAAGTAAACTCTTAAAGGGGAGAAAGCGCAAATCTTCACTTTGGTCAGAGTTTTCGGTGCCCATAAATCTGCGTTTTCGTGTGGATGATGGGGCAAAACGTAGAAGAATAGCTTTCTTTTTTGAGATACCCAGCTACGTGTGGACAAGGCATACGTTTACTCCTGACTGTGTGGTTTAGACAAAATCCACTAGAATATCAACTTTATTGTAAAGTCATTAATCCTAATAAGAACAACGTTTCAAATCCATCCATAACAGCCTAAAATATTAGACATTGATGCCTATGATAAGTGTATGCACATTTTCTGAAGGCTTGTCAAAGTTTTTCTTTGGAACTTTGCTGTTTTTTAAATCAGTTTATGTCCCATAGAGAACATAGCTAGATAGGAAGTTAGTCCAAAGAAAAACAACTGATAAAAAAACACTGTACTGCATTTAAAGTCTGACTGCTTTGAGGCAAAATATATAAAAATAGATTTGATTTCAAGCTCTTTTTGCACTGGAATTAGTTGTCTAGATAAAAAAATTTGTTTTTTAAAAAATTTTGTGACCTCTGATTATTTTCTTTAGGTGCCACAGCTTCTGCCCGAAAGGAGGTAATCCGGAACAAGATCCGTGCCATTGGGAAGATGGCCCGAGTATTCTCTGTGCTCAGGTAAGCAAACATAGACCTGCTTAACTTCAACGCTGCAGCTGTCTAAAAGCTTTCTATCTTGAAAAATGTATTTATCTTTTACTATTAACTAGATTCAAAAATTTTAAAACCTTTAACCAAGATCTGTGACTGAACTTTGTTTATTCTTCTGCTGCCAACATCAGTTAGAGAGAGGAAGGAAAATAAACGTAGGCAGTTTTCCTGTTGTAAATCTGTCGCTGCTCTGTTTACACTAAAGTTTGAACCTCAGCCCGACAGTGCTCTGACAGTTTTAAGTCTCTCTGCATCTACAGCTAATCAGCCGGAAAGGAGGGGCTCCAAGTTTTTTTCATAGTTGTTACAGCATAGTCGGCAGCTTTTTTTTAGCGTGCTGTAGAAATACGACTGTGGTTCAGGAAGGAGGAGTTCGTCTTGTAACCGGAGGGTTGCCGGTTCGAGCCCCCGCTCCGACTGTCTCAGTTGTTGTGTCATTGGGCAAGACACTTCACCCTTCTGCCTACTGGTGGTGGTCAGAGGGCCAGGTGGCGCCAGTGTTCGGCAGCCTCGCTTCTGTCTGTGTGCCCCAGGGCAGCTGTGGCTACAATTTAGCTAGCCATCACCAGTGTGTGAATGTGTGAAGCGCTTTGGGGTCCTCAAGGACTAAATAAAGCGCTATACAAGTACAGGCCATTTACCATTTTGAAATAAAGTTTGACTTGACTTTATTCTGTTGTACAAAGGGTCCTAAAAATTGACAAACCGTTTTAAATGCATTCTATAACGACACCAACGCATCAACACCACATTTGAGCAGGAGGAGGAAGGCTTGGTTTCTTTCCACACCCCAGTGTTTACTATCTGGGGTTGGAGACTAGGAAAAAGAAGCAGGCCATCTGGTCGGGGGCCTGTGGTTGTCTGCTTATCTCCACCCAAGAATGAAGGCGACCATCTTCTGGGTCCAGAGGCTGGTTGCCCCTCTGGGATAACGGTATCCAGACTTGGGAATATAGAATGTGTATGGGGAGTGAGAGTGGGTGTATAGCGACCAATAACATTAGCTACCATAACTACGCAGATGACACTCAGCTCTACATTACAATGTCACCAGGTGACTCTGAACCCATTCAAACCCTAAATCAATGCATTGACCAAATAAATGGATGGATGTGCCATAACTTTCTCCAGCTGAATAGAAACAAAACTGAAGTGATTATTTTTGGACCCAAGGAGGAACGATCAAGAGTCAGCACACAGCTTCAATTAATACAGCTAGAAACTATTGATCAGGTTCGAAACCTAGGTGTAGTAATGGACTCAGACCTGAACCTCCAGGGTCACATAAAGGCAATAACAAGGTCAGCGTTCTATCACCTGAAGAACATCTCTAGGATTAAAGGACTGATTTTGCAACACGACCTAGAAAAACTCATCCATGCGTTTATCTTTAGTCGGATTGATTACTGCAACAGCATCTTCACAGGTCTGCCTAAAAAGTCAATCAGACAGCTGCAGCTGATCCAGAACGCTGCCGCTCGCGTGCTCACTAGAACCAGGAAAGTAGAGCACATCACCCCAGTTCTAAAGTCCTTACACTGGCTCCCTGTAGCTCAGAGAATAGACTTTAAAATACTTTTACTAGTTTATAAATCATTACATGGCTTAGCACCAAAATATGTTGAAGACCTGTTGTCATGGTACCAACCACCAAGACCACTCAGGTCCTCCAACTCTAGCCTACTAAACATCCCTAGACTCAGAACTAAACATGGAGAAGCAGCTTTCAGTTTCTATGCTCCCCTTATCTGGAACAGACTTCCTGACGAGTGCAGAGCTGCTGAAACTCTGAACTGCTTTAAATCGAGACTAAAAACCCATCTGTTTAGAATTGCCTTTGAGTAAATGCTTGATGTTATATGTATGAAATGTGTTCATGCTCTCTTGCTTTTTTTAATTTTTCTCTTGCTTTATTGTGTATCATGTGTAATGTGTGTTTCTTTTATGTATTTCTTTTAAATCACCAAATCATGTAAAGCACCTTGAATTACCCTGCTGTTGAAAGTGTGCTATACAAATAAAATTGCCTTGCCTTGCCTTGCCTTACAGTAGGGCTAGACGATATAGAAAAAAATAAATAAAAAAATGATATCGCACCAAACGTCTATCGATCGATATAACTTGTTACTGGATTGTTGTCCAGCCCTAACGTACAGCATCGATTCTTGTGTGTCTTTACGTTTGGTGTGAGTGTCTAGGTGTGTCTGTGTGTGTGACCAAAAGGGTGGGAACCTTTGAATGTGTCTGTCTGTGCCTGTTTATCGGTCAGGTAGAGTGGGGCAACTGTGGCTCAGGATTGAGGAGTTTGTCTTGTAACCGGAGGGTTGCCGGTTCAAGTCCCCGCTCTGTCTGTCTCAGTTGTTGTGTCCTTGGGCAAGACACTTCACCCTTCTGTCTACTGATGGTGGTCAGAGGGGCCGGTGGCGCCAGTGTCCGGCAGCCTCGCTTCTGTCAGAGTTCCCCAGGGCAGCCGTGGCTACAATATAGCTTACCATCACCAGTGTGTGAATGTGTGCGTGAATGGGTGAATGACTGAATGTAGTGTGAAGCGCTTTGGGGTCCTCATGGACTAAATAAAGCGCTATACAAGTACAGGCCATTTACCATAGAGTCTGCTCTCTCTTTTGGACCATCTCAGGACCCCTGCCAAATGTGGGGCCTATTTCCCCTCCGTCACACTCCCTGCTGGTGGCCTGCTCAGTGCTCTTTGGTGACATTGTTGTTGTTATATAAGCATATGTTGTTTCTCGGTTTGCTTTTTCTCTCTTTTTGCAGGTGTAGAAGCAGACTTCTAGGGTCTCTTCTTTCTATCCTTCTTCCTCTCTTTTATTCTGATCTTCCTCTCTCCCTGTTAACCTTCTGCCCACCGCTCTTCCTTTTTAATCCATCCATTCATCCATTATCTATACCGTTTATCCTATGCAGGGTTGTGGGGGGGCTGGTGCCCATCTCCAGCATTCATTGGGCGAGAGGCGGGGTACACCGTGGACAGGTTGCCAGTGCATCGCAGTCTAGTTTAGTTTGTTTTTTCTAAATATATAGGAAGTGGAACAATATAGTGACAGCTGTAATGCTCCACTTGTGAAAGTAAATCTGTTGGGCTTCTTAATGCCACACTACCAAATAGGACAGGGTTAAAAAACAAAAAGAGGCCATCATGAATAATTTCAAAGCCTTTTCCATCTTTAATTAGACACATTTCCTGTACAATTAACTTGAACAACCAAAAGGTGCTGAAACCTGGTTGCACAAGTCTTCCTATACTCATCCTTTGTTGAAGCCCCTTTTCAGCATCCAGTCTTGAGTTTACACGTGCCTTCAGTTATATTAGCTCAAAGATATTCACAGTTATGAAAGCAGCATTTTTTTTTCCATCTTCCCTTTTACCCATCTAATTGTTTTTCTGTTAAATTGTACAGGATATCTGTCACTTTAAAAGGTGGTTTGATGTTCTTACCATCCACTATCTTTAATGATATAATCAGCTTGAGCATCTTGATAATTGCCCCTGTTTTCCTGTGTGCTTCAGAGAGGAGAGTGAGAGCGTGCTCACGTTGAAAGGACTGACCCCGACGGGCATGCTGCCGAGCGGAGTGCTGTCCGGTGGCAAAGAGAAGCTGCAAAATGGTAAGACTGTTACTGAGACCCCTAACTTCACTTCCTTGACATGGGTTTCAGTACATGCACCTCCCTAAGCAGAACCCTAATAAAGCTCAGTATTTGAGGTGTAATCTATGGAATATTATGTGTTGTAAGTTTAATTATAGTTCCTCTGTGTTAGCTAAACAGATTTTAAAGTTACAATATCTTCTCTCACCAACTACATTAAGCATATTTTCTTTGATTTCATTGTTTTCTTAAATGTGTCCTCTCTTAACGTCCTGCGTTATTGCTTCTGCTTTCCAGTCCCTGTTAGCTCTCCTCCACTGGTTTTACTCAAATATTACCCATGTTTTCTTTCTCCTTTTTTCTCTCTTGAAACTGCAGGTACATTCGGTTGTTGTGCAAGTATTTCGCTGTGTTTTGTCTTCAGATGTTTTGTCTTTTAGAATTCTGTTCACTCTCTGATTCACAAATCTTCTCAGCGGCTTTGATGAAGCTGCTGCTGCCATATCAGACAAAAAAAAAGTAACATTCAGTTTATCCACAGGCTGATTATTAGATCCGGAGAGGTGGAGGTGGATCTCAGTAGTCCTGTCAAGTTATAAACTTGCTCAGGGGACAATTAGGAACTGATTAAAAATGTCTGAGAGACTGAAAGAGTGATAGTTGTTAATAAAATTCTTCTCTTTTCTGAATTTAAAAGCAGATTTTTGTAGATTTACAGCCTTAATGTTAATTGGCTCTCTAGAACCGAAGTGTAAAAACCCTTAAAATGCATTCACATGATAATGCAGTAGCTTAATCTCAAAGTGAGGAGTTTGAGGTTTCATTGGAAAGGAATACAAGCCCACAGCATCACAGATCCACCACTGTACTTAACTGTGGGCATGAGGTGCTTTTCCACACATTTATCCTTTTACATCCAGAGGTCGTGTTAACTTAATATTTTACGTATTTGACCGTTTATTTTAAAGGCAATCGGTCATTTTGAGAGATTGGTATTCACAGTGGCTGAAAGGTTTCTTATTAATCTACTAGATGTGTGATGGCGCAATGTGGATTCACTGATCAGTTTGTATGGATTGAATATTAACCAAAATTAAGTACTGAATGTCTTGTAATTTAATAAAAATTACAGGAAAAAAATTACAAATATTCAGATTTTTTTGACCCCGTTAGTCAAAATAATCAACAACATAAATTGTAGTGCGACCTCTGATCACAAAGCTAAACTGAACAAATCATGCAGTTCTTGTTAAAATTCATATATCAGTTACGTTTGTGATGGTAGAATATAATCAGGTTTTGTTTTAATGTATTGCCTCTTGTGGCGTTTTGTAGTCTCTGCTTTACTTGAACTTGATCGCCCTGAACTCTCTGATCCATCTAAAACGAATTAAAGTATAAATAAAGCATTCATCAGCCATTAATTTTTTATAGAGATTGTTATTGTTAGATATTCCTTAATTTGGGATTTTTCCCCCTCCACAGTGAATGTACTCAACCTAAAGGTCAGATTTTTCTAAAGATGTCAGTGTGAGATTTCGCTGCTGCATTCATATTTACCAGGGTTGCTGATAGCGGTTTTAAATAATCTCTTACAACAATATCTTAAGACAAGCTCTTCCTCTGATGAGATGGAAGAAAAATATCTTGTTGATATGACCTGTTTAACATAAGGCGTCATGAGGATAGATAAAAATATCAATAATTTTACTCAGATTTATGTAGGGGACATTGCTCACCTCATGTAGCTGATCGCCCGTGGTTTTCCATTTTAACTCCTTTTCATTTGTGTGTTGTTGATTTAGTTAGCGCTCATCCTCCTGTAGTCTCATGTATGTAAAACTCAAGTGTTATATATAAATGTGTAACTCCCAGACGACGGTTAGTAATCGGTAAGTGGCTGAAAGGTTTCAGGCTCAGCGTAAGTGAGCCTGTACTTTTGATATTTCGCATCAAAAGATGCTGAACCTGTGCTTTTTCAGATGAACACAGTGTGACCATAAAACTCACTACATCCTTTTCTATCCATGTGCTCCTGGTATTACTTTTCCACCTTTTGTTTTCAATGTATATAATCACATTTTTAAAACAACATTTTAGAAACAAATGACTTTCCGACATTTTTGTGTCTCTAAATGTTGATTCCTGCTGTATTCTTTTTTTCTGTCACTACATTCATTTGTTTAACACTTTTAATTGAAGAACTTAAACCCTTTCTTCATGATATTTGCTGCCAGTTTTCATCCTCTTCCTCCTCCATCCCTTCCTTTCTGCTAACTTCCTCGTATTCTTTTGTCATGAAATGTGGAGATGCCATTAACCTTTTGTTGTCGTTATTGGCTGTCTTTGCTGCTTATTGACTTGTTCCTGGGACAAAATGATCTCCTCCTGCTCACCTCTCTCGTTCATTTTGCAACCCCCCTCTTCTTCTCTTCAGCTACTATTGAAGCTATTGAGGCTGACGAAGGTAAATGGGTCTGGCCGCCCTCTTCTGTTGCTTTTTCATGGCAATAGACAGTCGTGGGGGTGGGGGGTTTTGACGGGGTTCTTCATTCATCTCGCTGGTGCTTGAGTAGAGTGTGTTTTGGGGGCTAATAAACTGTGGCGTAGTTTAGAGCAAGAAGTAAGTACTTTAGATCATGTGGTCGTATGTTTTAAAGGGGGACCAGCTTTTCATAGCAGAGATTTCATGATCACAGATTGTCGCTGTGATTTGTTTTTTTGTTTTTTACATATATATATATATATATTCCGTGAGCGCAAAGCAAAAAGACAGACATCTCCAGAGTTTGTGACATTACATTTCAGAAGAACTGCTAAACGAAGTTTATTTATGTCAAACCGGTTGATAAGAACACTGTCAAGACATAGTTGCATTAAAGAAACCAATTTTCACGCTCACAAAACGTGGAAGGTGTGAATACCTGGGTATCATCAGGTCCACTGGAAGCTCTACAGTGAATTTCTCCTACCTGGAAAACACAGTGGCTTCTTAAAGCCTGGTTAATTATTACCTTCTTGTGATAAACATGACAAATGAATTGTTTGAGTTTTAAGAAATGCCCCTTTTCCGACTATAAATTAGGGGATTGGATCAAAAGAAAATGCTAGTAAAGTCAGGAAGATTGCAAAAAAATACAGGACTGTGCAGAAGTTTTAGATCACAACAAATCTCTTCTCACACAGCCAGGCATTTTTGTAATCTTTTAAAGTAAGCTTGATCGATATGTCCTCTGGCTTTCTGAGTTTCTCTTTTGACTTTAGCTGCTTTTTTTTACTCATTTTCTGGCCGGTTTCTTTTTCTTTTTTCTAACCAAGACTGCTTTATCAGACAGTGTCATCCCCATATAATCGAAGTGCAAAACCAAACCGGTGAGAAATTCCCCCTCTTTACTTTCACTGATCTCTCCCACTTTTCCTGCTTTGAGGATCTTTGGGAAAGTAGAAGTGCTTACTTCAGTCTAGTGGAAATAATAGGCAGACTGATTTTTTTTAAATGGATGCTGTCAATGTAACTTAGGTCTTTTACCCCCTGAGACCAAGAGATTGACTGATACCCACCAAGACTCTTAACAGACAATTTATGGCACAATGTGTGGTTTTTTTCTGTAAAGCTTTGACATCTAGCGAGGTTTAAAAGCCACGCATTTTTTGATACATTCCCAGTTTTAGAAAACTGTTTAAAAAACAACAAATAATTGTTCTCCGAGGTTCCAGATAACACATTTATTGTGGTGCCTTTCCAATTTAGAGGCAGAGATTATGTTTGTGTCAGAAAACTGCAGTTTAAAGTCTGCTTTAAAGAACAATATAAAAGCCAATAGTAGTTCAATTGTTTCATACTATAAAGTAGGGGTCTCTAACCCTACTCCAGCACCACTGGTCCACAACTTCTGGTTGCATCCTTGCTCCAACACACCTGAATCAAAAAGCTCGAGGACTGGAGTTGCAGACCACTGATCTAAAGGATGTTCTGACTCTATAATCTGTTGAAACAATGTTTGCATGTGGATGACTAGTGGAAACACGAGACAAAATAAAGTAAAAAATAAATAAAATCAAGTCCTGACACAAGGCCTGAGAATTGATAGTTTCAGAGTGAACTTGAGACAAAAAGCAGCCAAAGTCAAAAGGAAAACGTCCGGAGAGGTACCTTCAGTGAGCCTTAAGAAATCATGATCAACAGCATTTTTGAAAGCTGCAAAGAAGTCTGGCATTTTGGAAAAGTCAAAGTCAAAAAGTCAAAACTTTTGCACAACACTGTAAATGCTAAGTCACATTTCCTCTGATGGTGGATCTGTTTCACAATCCACCTCTTGCGCTGCCCTCACACAACCTTACGAAATCTTGCTATGAAAGCCTTTAATGTTTTGTCCCCTTTGAAACAGCTGAAGCAGTTGTGCATTGTTGTTGCTGTTATCTTTTTCTTCTAATTGTTTTTAGAGCTAAAATCCAAAGCTCCTGGGGAGAAATCTACATTAGATTCTCCCTTTCAAAAAGAAAAAAAAAGTTACCTGCTATGCTTTTCCTTTGTGTTCGCAAGAACAACCTCAACTGCGAGCTAAATAGTGGTGCGCCAGCTGCTATTTAGGTTGAACCTGTTCGGTACTTCCTCTTGAACCCCACAGAGGACAGTCCACTGTAGTGTCGAGATTCTTCTTTGCTTTTCTCTCTCCATGTCGGCCTCCTGTGGCCCTGCTGTGTCGTGTTTCCTTCCTGTGAGCTGCTAATAACCTGTGTCTGACCTGTGCTATGCAGCAACACAACTACGCTACCCATCATGCCCTTCTTTAAAATATGACGCCCCTGCTTTCTCCTCTTAACAAAGGGTCATCTTTCTTTGTTTTACATCATTGAAGAGCCCTTATGAGCGGTGGAAGTGACTAAACGTAAAAGTGTTCCTTCCATTTAGATCATGTGGTGACTTCCATCCCTCATAGCTCCTGGTAAATCCGAATTGCTGCATGCTCCAAGCAGACTAAACAAGTCGTTAGCACCCCAAGTGTCTGTAATGTTTCTGTCCGTGGACTCAGTCTCAACGTGGTTTCTATTCTGTGGTAGTTGGACTCATTCTTATTTTTTTTTTTTTATTTCTCCCTTCGTTCTTATTATTTTTTTGTGTGTCTCTGATAATTTTCTTCTGTCCCCATTGGTTGTTTTTAAACTGTGATGTGGCGATAGGGCAACCTGGATGTTTGGGGTCCTCAGGCGTTGTCTCAGAGCCGTGTTTTCCCTTTTTTACCGACTGAAAACACAAGACTTACAAAAAAACAAAACAACAAAAAAAACCAGCAGTGCAACATGTTCTATATATTTCAGATCTCTTTGCACAGATGCTCATCAAAGCATGGATTGGTGGTAAAGTGAAAACCTGTTGACCCTGATGCCAGCAGCCCCCTGTTGTAGATTTAGAAGGATCATTTGATCCTTTTGTCTGCCCTGTCACCCTCCTTTTTATCTGGTAAATGATGATAAAGTGATGTTCTGTCAGAAAGATGAGGTTAAGCTTAATAAAAGCTTTTAATCTATATGTTTTTACAACACATTTAAGGAGTTTTAATTATGTGGAAGGTTACTGATAACGTTTCATTTTCAATAAAAGGACAGTTTTGGTAAACACGCCTCTAATTTTCTCTGGGTAGAGTTACATGAAAAGCTATATAGTTATATAAATAAGCAGGTAAATGGAATATGACGGGGTTGACAATTGTGTGGGACCCATAGATACCAAGGGACCAAAAAACAACAACAAGTGAAGTGACAGGAGTATGAGCAAAACATGTCTAGCTTTTTTTCATCCAAACTGTCCCAATATGCTACATGAAATAGCACTAATTTTAATGCACTTTATCATATCTATTAGTATAAAAGTAATTTATTCCAAATGCAATTTGTAACACAATTTACTTTAATACAATCCAATTAAATAGTCCAATTCGATTCAAACTATAATCCAATCCTGGTCGAAAAACACTCTGAGTGAGTCAGTGCAGGACATGTTACTGTGGAATATCGTCTCTACTGTTTGGAAATTGAGCTGCTACCATGTCATGACAGTTATGAGACAGTCAGTCTTCAGTCAGAGGCTTCTCTACCGTAGCTCCTTCCTGCCCACAAAATCACCATCCGCAATGACTATTTGAAGATATGTGGATAATATGAGTTACAAAAGCATTTCTTTTCCCTTCTGGCTAAATTAAATATTTCTGAATTGAAGATAACAACACAGATTAGCACAGAATCAATGAGCCTGGAGTACTTTGTATAAAAAAGGAAAAACAAATAGCATACATGGTTAATGGCTGCAGTAGGTCCCTAAATGACTTCATCTAAGAGAGACAGAACAAAAACGCAGATGCACTAAGTCAGGAGTACCTTCTATGGTGAAGAATAGAGAGTACACAGATGGGACAGCAGGAATAGGTCCATCAATGGCTTGATCTAGAAAAGAAACATGGCTAAACAGATTTGCTGAACTATGGGTACATTCTGTTTAATGAAAACAAAGAGTATGCCAAGAAAAAAAAACGGACTCAGGTCCATCATTAGCTCCTTTCAGGAACAAGACACCACAAAACAGAATCCCTCAAAGTAAGGTACTTTCTATGAAATGAAATACAAATAGATAACATAAAAAGAAACAAAGTCTTCCAGCCTGAGGATATAACAGCATAAACACAGAGGCCAGGTCAAGAAAACTTGAGATGACCCCAGTATTTTTCTTTCTCATTTAAGTCTACCCAAGAATGTGAATATGATTATTCTTCCAAGCAGTTAAAGGTGACTTTAGGATCCTCATCTTGCGGTCATCATTAGCACAACAGTTGGCTTTAGACATTTTTTTTTATGAGCTCCTTTGATTCCCAGTGTTCGTGCCTTCATTTTCTTCATAGAACTTAAGGTTATTTTCACAATTCCACAAACCAATATTCTTCATAATTCTTGTAATTGTTCTTCTTCTTTTCCACTGTTTCCACCCCCCCCCACATCTCAACAGCCATCAAAGGCTTCTCCCCTCAGCACAAGATCACCAGCTTCGAGGAGGCCAAGGGCCTGGACCGCATCAACGAGAGGATGCCACCGCGGCGGGACGCCTTGCCCTCGGACGCCAGCCTCAACTCGCTCAACAGGGCCCTGTCCTCGGAGACCAACGGCACGGACACCAAGGGGAGCACCAGTGGAAGCAGCATTCAGTGAAGGCCGGCATCAGCAGGCGCCGCCTCGGCCCGCGGGGCTGCCTGGCCCCCAGCCTCATCACAGCCCGCTAACGCACAGAAGGCGGAGAGGGTAGAGGAAAGGAGGAGGAACGTTGGGGGGGCTGGAGTGTGGATGGGGGAGGCAGCTATGGCTGAAACTTGAGGGGTCATCTCACTTGCTCTAGTCTTTTTAAAATGCCTTCATAATCTTAGTTCCTTGTCAGATCTGCTAAGTTATTTGCTGGGTCACATTTCTGAGCGGTCAGGCCTTAAACGCGCCTGACTGCGCTTCACATCACAGTCCGTCAGAGAGAAACAGGGAAGACAGAGAGACCTTAGAGTTGTGTGGTTTGTTTTAATTTTTTCTTAAACGACCCTTTTTCTCATTTACACCGAAACGGAAAGTCGTGTAACTTCTTACTAACTATCGTACGTTTACAAGAACACAGCACTAAAAAAAAAAAAAGACACAAGGACAGAACATGAGAAAGGTGATGTTTTTAAAGATATAAGGGTGTACAAACTAAATAAGGACTATTTATTGATTACTTTTGTTTTTGCTACTCTTATGAAATAGCTCTGAAATTAATTAGGCAGTCTTAAAAAAAGGAAAAAAAAGAATGTTGCAATGTTGTCGAAATGCCAAATAATGGAACGTTTTATGGTTTTTGTACATATTCTGCTTACCTCAGGTTCTTTTGGTGTGTGCTTCAACCTGATTTTTCTGTATAATGGTTAAATAACTCGGTAATTAATACCTATTTTCTTGAGTTTCATAACTGGAATTTACACTTACCTATCTATCATCTGCAGATATGTTTATTTTCTGTCACTATCTGAATTTGGGGGGGGGGGGGTATTTTATTTGTTTTGTTTTTTTTTTTTTCTTGTGGCTTGCTGGAATTGAGTGTTAATTTTTTCTCTTTTTAAGTATTGCGAACAAAGTAAAAATAGAAAACCTATATTGTGTAGAAGAAAAACATTAAACAGAGTATGATAAAGTGTCTGCCTATGCATGTTTTATAAAAATCTAAGGAATTAGAAAAACTGAATACCTTGGCTTTGGAGGCCTGTTTTGAGATATATTGCGCTTTAGTGAACATATACTGGAAACGTATACTTGCATACTTTGAATTAACGCCAAGATGCTCTATGCCTTTGACTCTCCTTTCGTTTTGTAATTGAAGCATTTAATGATCGAAGATGGATGAGAAATCCTATTTTTAACCTGCGCTTGTGAGTGCACCCAGTCCAGTTAAGCATGTTTGACAATTCTCGTGAGGTGTGTGATTACATGTGGATCTCTCAAAAAAATGCATGATTAGCTGTTTGTGTCCTTTTAAAAAGTGAAAATCAGTTTTGTTGAGGTTTTTTTGTTTTGTTTTTAAGTTGTTTTTTTTTTTGTAAACGTGCCACAGAGAGTGTAATTTGATTCCTCTTATAATCTTATTTGGAACTCTGCTTTGTATATCAGTTACAGGTTTGATACTGCTCAATACTTTAAGATGAAACAACAACAACAAGATATAAATATATATATATAAATATACTTAGATCTTTTTTAAAGAACTGCTTTAAGTGCCCAAGTAATTCACTACACGACATGAAGCCTTGCTTTTTGTAATTTAACTCCGAAAACTGTTGGCAGATGATGATGAGGCATGCACTTGCAACTATGAAAAGTATTTTATATAACTGTTCAATAAAAATGTGCATGAATTTCAACATGAAATGAACCCTGCGTGTTGTGTGTGAGTGTATATGAACCACCGGTTCATAAGCGGTCTTCAAAAGTATCGAGGTTCCTTGTACCATAGTGGCAAAAACCTTATTTCTTTTCAAGGGAAGCTTAATTGACAAAGAAAAACAGGGAAACTTCTTATGTCTAATAAGTGTTGCTTTGAGCAATTACTTTCCAGAGCTTTAATAATAATAAAGCTCAAGCACTGCTGTAAATAGTTTGTAGTTTGTACCTCAGAAGACTAAGCCTGGACAGTGATGTAAGTTGAGAGAAAAATATGCAGGACCCCTGACTTTAAGACCAACTCATCCAACATCTGCTTATGTCTTTGGCTCTGGTTTGTGTTGAGCATCGGGGTTTTCTTTTCTTTTTTTTGTGTACCATTCAACTGAACAAATAGACGTAGACTTTGGAGATGGGAAATTGCTCTTTGGCAGATCCTCAACAAAGGTGTTTCCTCCCTATCAACCTCAATGACTTCTTTGATTAAACTTTGTAGACAAAGCCAAGATTCCACAACCCTACCTGCATGAAAGAATCACAAATATCCGCTCTTTTGCTCAAATATTTTCACACTCCAGTTCTCCCAAAAATTAGTCTATTTCTCATTAAAATGTGGAACATAAAGCGATACCATGATCTAACAGTGATATAAATAGGATTTTAATTTCTCAGGTCTTTAAAGTATTTTGTTTCTTCGGTTTTATTCAAAACACAATACTCGAATCAAAGGAAGTGTATGCTCACATCCTGTTTTTCAAGGATCTTTATTTTAAAAGAGCAAGGTTTGCAGAAAGAGAGAGAATGCTTGGACCGATTGTCAGCTTGAATTGGAGAGTAAAATCTGCCAGAAAAAGTTTCTCCTGGCACACAAGTTTACAGGTCCTGCTCCAAAATGTTAAGGCAACTTTGTCTTCAAGCAAGAAAATATAATACTTCTAAAATTCTAGCTAATAAAATCTTTTAGAAACACTCGCGTTTTCACCAATGTGATTAAATTACCCCAAAACTTATTCAGCTCCTAAATGTTTTTATGTTTTATTTAATTTTTTCGTCAGGATTTTATTGTCTATTATCTCTTATCCATCCAGGGTCAGTTATTTATATATATACAGGTACGGATATTTACATTCGCCTAATTAATATTAGGTGAATGCCAGTTTTCAACAGGTTAAAAGTCTGATTAGCCTGATTTTTCCCGGTTTTGATGCATCTTTGGGGTCATTATCCCATTGGAACACCAAACTGTTTCCAGTTTCCACCAATCTTGCTGTTACTTTGAGGTGAGTTTAAAAAAGGTGGAGGTACAGTTGACCCCTGGTATTTACAGGGGTTAGGGACCACAGCCGCATGTGAATAGCTAAAATCTATCAACCCTTGAGACCCCCTCTAAAAACCCTTATAACTGTCTATTTTAATAGTTCAAATATACCTTAAACACTGGAAACCGTCTTAGCACTACTGCAGAATTTAACACCTACAGTCTTCCTTTCTGGTCTTGGAGTTACAGCCAATCAGCGGTAAGGAAAAGGAATGGTGCTCTTGTATTGGCTGCTTTGCAAACGGCAGTAAATAGCGTGTCAGGTAGTATTGTGGCCGAGGTATTTCAGCTTTCCAAGCTGCTTAAAAAAAATTTATACATATATACATGTATATTTATTCAACGAAAAAAATCCACGAATAGGTGGATTTCTCATGAATAGTTTAGAGTTATGTTCCACAGAAAAATCCACGAACACTGAACCGCGAACAGGGGGTCCATTGTAGTCCTTCATTGTTCCATACATTTTGTGCAATTTACTGGTAACACAGACATTGAAACAAACCCTCATCATGATGTGACCACCACCATGCTTGGCAATAGGTTAGCTTTACCAGAACTCACTTTTTTGCATTGTGGCCAAACATCTTTCTTATACCATATCATATACTTCTCTCCAGATGATATTTTGCTTGACCATGTAAACTGTTTCAAATGTATTAAGCGGAAAGAAGCCATTCAAACCAACATGGCCCTGTGGGAAAAAAATTATTCTCTCCTAAACCTAAAACCGGTGGTGCCTTCCTTGCAAAGTGTTTGGGATAGCTGGGAATCAGTCTTTCACATCACTGTTGAGAAATTTTGTCCCACTCTATTTTGCAAAATTATTTTAATTAAGCTGCATCTGAGTATTATTTTAGCCATTCAGAGGTGGAGTTGCTGATGTGCTTCAGATCATTGTCCTGCTGGATAACTTAATTGTGCTTCAGTTTAAGCGAACAAACTGATGGACATTCTCCTTCTGGGTTTTCTAATACACTTCTATGTGTCAGTAGGTAACTTTTTTTTGGAATGGACAAAAATCACCTGCGAGGTACCCCAAAGCTCCATCTTGGGGCCCATCCTATTTAATATCTACATGCTGTAGTTCACAGTACTGTGCAAAAGTTTTAGGCAGTTAGGAAAAAATTAGCTGTAAACAAAGAATGGTTTAAACAATGAAAGTGTTAATCATTTATCTTCATCAATGAACAAACTGCTGTGAATGAACAAAAAAGAAATCTAAATCAAATCAATATTTGGTGTGACCACTCTTTGCTATCTAAACAGCATCAATTCTTCTAGGTACACTTGCACACAGTTTTTGAAGTAAGTTCCAAACATCTTGGAGAACGAACCACTAGTCTTCTGTGGATCTAGGCTTCCTCACATCCTTCTGTCTCTTCATGTAATCCCAGACACACTCGATGATGTTGAGATCAGGGCTCTGTCGGGGCCATACCATCACCTCCAGGACTTCTTGTTCTTCTTCACACTGAAGATGGTTATTAATAACTTTGGCTGTACGTTTGGGGTTGTTGTCTTGCTGCAGAATAAATTTGAGGCCAATGATACGCCTCTCTGATGGTACTGCATGATGGATAAGTATCTGCCTGTATTTTTCTGCATTGAGAACACCATTAATACTGACCAAATATCCAATTCCATTTGCAGAAATGCAGTCCCAAATGTTCAAAGAACCTCCACCATGCTTCACTGTTGCCTGCAGACAGTCATTATTGTACTGCTCTCCAGGCCTTAGACGAACAAACTGCCTTCTGTCTACTCGTGGCCAGACTTCTCCGGACTGTAGATGGGTGTACCTGGGTCCCACAGCGTTCTACCAGTTGTGAGCTGATGGCACTGCTGGACATCTTCTGATTTTGAAGGGTAATAAGCTTGATGTGTCTTTAATCTGCTGCACTAAGTTTCCTTGGCCGACCACTGCGTCTACGATCTTCAACGTTGCCCTTTTCTTTGTACTTCTTCAAAAGAGCTTGAACAGGAAATTTTGAAACCCCAGTCTGCTTTAAAATCTTTGTCAGGGAGAGACCTTGCTGATGTAGTATAATGCAGTAAGGTTTTCATGTATCATATGTTCTGTGTGTGCTTCTTGCTTTATTGCTGTTTTTACTTTATATGCTTTGTCTGTTTTACTGCTATTTTTATTTTATCCCCTAATCATGTAAAGCACCTTGAATTACCTTGTTGTTGAAAGTGTGCTATACAAATACAATTGCCTTGCCATGGTTTGAAGGCAAAAGGTTGTAACACCAAATATTGATTTGATTTAGATTTTTCTTTTGTTTGTTTACTTTGCATTTTGTAAATTGCTAAAAAATAAACAATTATTTATATTTCTGAAAGCATTCTTTTTTAACAGCATTCTTTCACACCTGCCTAAAACCTTTGCACAGTACTGTCAGATTATAACAAGCAATAAGATTAGTTTTAATAGCTATGCAGATGATTCACAGCTCTACATTACAATGTCACCAAGTGACTGTGAACCCATTCAAATGTTGAGCAGATACATAGAACAAATCAGTGCATGGATGTATCATAACTTTCTACAGCTGAATAGAAATAAAACTGAAGTAATTGTTTGGTAATTTGGACCAAAGGAGAAACGATCAAGAGTCAGCACACAACTTCAGTTATTACAGTGAGAACCATTCAAACATGAAATCTGGGTGTAGAGATGGACTCAGACCTGGACCTTCAGAAACACATAAAGACAATAACAAAGTCTGCATTCTATCACCTGAAGAGCATTTTCAGGATTAAAAGACTGTTGACCCAGCAAGATCTTGAAAAACGCATAGAAGCAGAATAAATCTAAAATTAGCCAAAAACCTTTTCAAAATAACAAGGTAAAATAAGTGTTTCAGTGAGATTATCTCAATGTAGTTTCTGTAGGCATTGTTCCAAAAACGATGAAGAATAGTGAGACATCATGGCTTGTTTTAAAATGTTTATAATGTGTTCCAATTTAAATGAGGAGAAAACAAGCTGCTGGTTTATCTTTCAATATTTCTTTCTGTTGCTGTTCACACATTTAACAGTTATAAATTTACTCTTCTTTGTCACTTTGTCAGCATCTCAAAGGTTTCGGATTCTTAGGCACTCATTTGCTTATCTCCTATAATTACTGACGAAATTTCTCCTTTCTCATCCCGGTCTCCTCCCAAACCCATCCAGCGTTGTCACAGCAGGAAAAAATAAGCAATGGGAGTTGCCTCAGGCTCACAGGTCCAAACGAAGATTATTGTTTAAATGGATTTGGGCTGCGCTTGCAAGTCGCCACATCCACCCAGTTTACGTCAGGAAGGGAAGCCAGTGTATTTCCCTCCCTTCTTTATCTGAAGGAAGTGCGAAAATAAGCATCAGCGACGGAGGGCCCAGGCTTGGACACCTCTTCAGTTTTTTGCCATCTCTTGCAAAGTCCAACCAGCTCCAGTCTGTGGAAGAAGTCAGAGGAGATCCACGCTGTCGCCATGAAGTCCATCAAGGTTATCATCCTGCTGCTGTTGGTGGGATCAGCCACACCAGGTAGGGTGAAGATTCAGACTAAGTTTGAAGTTAATCAAATCCTGTTGGAAGCATAGGGGGTTTACCCTAATGGTTGATTTGAATATGACAGCTAAATCTAATGCTTTAATTTGAGCTCATCAGTAGGTTTTATGATTGCCTTTTTTCCTCTTGATGTGATTTTGTTTTGGTGTTCACCAAGATAAAGATCACACATGTTCAAAGAAGATTCTTTACTTCTGAGACATTTATACTTTTATACATACACTTTTATACATTTATACAAATACTTCAGAGTATTTTCTTTTATTCAGGCTGAGATAAAGGTGTATCAGCTACTTTATCTGGTTTGTTCTTGATTATTCGCTTGATTTTCTAAAATTTTTAATTTTCTTAACATGAAGTTATAGCGTCCTATTATTTTTACACTACCAGCATTAAAAATAAGGTTTAACCTGCTTGAGTGAGAGAAGAAATGGATTGGCTTCTGATTTATTTTTCCTTGCACTTGTAGCAACCCTGCGCTGGGCTGATAGGTGATCTAAAAGCAGATAACCAGTGGGAACCGGACTGCTCTCTTTGTCACAGAAACAACAGATTATTGTCCTGTGACCAAAAAAGGTCCCTGATGGAAACAAACCGACTTCCAGATGTAAACATCTGGAGGAAACACCCTTGCCGGGGCTTTGTCATGAGGCTCAGGTTTTGACCTTGTAAAATCAACATCAGGTCAACTTTTTTTCAGCCTACCAGCCTTAGTGATCCATGCATCAAATAACGACTGGACTTGTTAAAACAAGATCTTAAGAAAATGTTTTAACATTTTCCAAAATTTTTATGGTTAAAACTACAAACTTCAAAGTATATCATTTGGAGTTTACATGATAAACCAACAAAAAGTAGTGTATAGTTATAAAACATTTGCTGTGGATTCATTCGTATTCAGCCCTCTATCCTCGATACCCTTAAATAAAACAAATTTCAACCAACTGCCTTTAGAATTCCCCTATTTATTAAATCCACTTGTGTCTAATTTAATCTAGCTGTTCGGTGAAGGTCTCAGAGACCATAAGTGACTAACCAGCATCATGAAGACCTAGGAGCACAGATAAGGTTATTGAGAAATTTAAAGCAGATTCAGGTTATCAAACAACATCCCAAGCTTTGGACATCTCATAGACCTCTGTTCAGTTCATCCTCTCTGAATGGAAAGAGTATAGCACAACTGGAAACCTAGCAAAACATTACTGTCCACCTTAACCGACAGGCCGACGCAGGGAGAGCATTAATCAGGGAAGCAGCCAACAGGCTCATGGTGACTCTGGAGTAGCTGCAGATATTAACAGCTGAGAATCTCTTGAGAGGACAGCTATTAGCAGTAACTTCTGCAAATCTTGGCTTAATTGAAAAGTTGGCAAGAACAAAACTATTGTCGTAAGAATTCCCATTCAAAGTCTGTCAAAAGTCACAAAGCAGAAGAAGGTGCTTTAACCAGATAAGACCAGATTTGAACTTTTTGGCTTATTTGTTATATGTGCGAGAGAAGGCTGCTAAGCCATATCACCTTGAACCCCCCACCCCCATGGTAAAACATGGCGGCAGCGGTATCATACTTTGGTGATCATTACTGTTCAGAAGAGACGGGGAAGTACAAAACAATCCTGGATGAGAACTTGTTAGATTTAAGACTTATTACTGGAGAGGAGGTTCACCTTCCAGCAGGACCAAGACCAAAAATGATCAGAACTAGACTCCCACCTTTTAGTATTCATGGGGGTTTTGTTTTGTTTGTTTTTTGTGAAACATGACTCCAGCTTATTCATGGAAAATTCCCCCATTCACATATTTTTCCGTAAAGCATATCTAAAACATTCTGAAGGAAATGCAGCTAAGGAAGCTGAAATACATACCGTAGGTACAGTGCTACTTGACATGCTATTGGCTGGCATTTGCAAAGGACTCATTCCAGGAGTGCCATTTATTTTCCTTGGTGCTGATTGGCTGTACCCCCAAGAGTGGACATAAGAAGGACTGTAGATGAAACTCACTTTTCAAACTCACATGGTATGAATTATTTTGGTTAAATCTAACTTAGGTTAAACTTTTTTAATGATATAGCCTCCAAAACAGTAGACTGAGTTATGCTGTCCAGCCTTTTATCTGCTGGTAAATATGAATAAAGTCAGCACAGACAGAGGTTAGGACAGGAAGCACGACGCAGACCAGCAATTGTCTGTCTGTGACAGGATGCAGCTTCTCAGTCAGTGAAGAGGATGTCCACTCATAAAACACCAAAAAACTCCACGTCTATCTTGACTTATCCTCCCCAACTTGACACTCAGTGTGCAGGTCTTTGCCTCCAACTTTTAAAGCTCTGCCAAACAGGAATCCTGCAAAAATGAAGCGCAAACCTTAAAATAGAGAACGTGTAAGAGGAAATGTCAGACACAAATAAAGCAACACTTGTGTCTTGGTGCCAGAGGAGTCCTAAATGTTTCTCTGTGACCTCAGGAGATGAGGATGTTGACGACACATGGTTATTCTGACTCAGTGGATTCACACCTCATCTGTCTCCAAACACGACAAAATGTTAAAAATATTTTTAGTCAGTACATGTACAAGCAATATCAACTCTTAATAGTGTTGCTCTAGCTTTAGCTACCTGTCTCTGCTTTTCAGATTCATCATCTACGGCAGCCACACCACCAAAATCGAGTACAATGCCTGGTGAGTACTGTGATTAAAAATGTAGTCCAACAAACCTGCTAGGGCTCAGGTTTTCAAGTTTATAAATTCAAGTCATATTCTTTCCTTAGCTCTTACTAGTAGCCTTTAATAGGCCGAAATCAGGGACATTTCTGGGAGGGAAAAGCTGACGGGGCAAATCTGCTGGCTCAGTCCTATTTAAGGAATCCCAGCAGATTGCGTCAACAAAGCAGCACTCTGATTTAGACTGGACAAAATGTTCACCACATTATGAAAGCATTAACATAAATTCCAAGTGAGTAAAGGAATTAAGATATTTACACAGCAGTTTTGTCAAACAGTTTCCAGCTTCGGTCGTGTTGTTTCCTTGTAGTAGGACAGGTATTTTAAAAGCTAACAAGTCAAACTCTTGCTGTTAGCATGTTTAACTTTGGGCCAGTTGGTTTTTAAAATCAATGAAGAAGATTGGTTGGTTGGTTGGTCGATTGATTGGTGAACAAACTTTTTGGTGGATTTCAACAAGCAATTCAAAGTTGCTGAAGTTAATTTACCCTGTTTAAATCTGTAGACAAGACAGTTATGGTACTGTTCTGATACTCTATGTATATTTCAGTTCTTGATATATTCTTGTTTTTAAGTAAACAATGGATCAACAGGAGAGTCAATAAAATCAGCACCGACACCATCGCAAACTACCAAAGAACCAACAACTTTGTTGCCCTCTACTGCTTCTGGTACCAGTGGCCCAAACCCTAAACGTAAGTTTGTTTTTGATTCACTCCAAAATCCCCTTTTTGTTTTTATTACTTTGTGATCGAAAGTAAATTTTTTTCATTCCCTGTGAAGGAGTGTGCCAATCTATGGGTTTCCGATCTCTTGCACACAGCTACAATCGTATTTATTCTGTTGGGAGTTTATGGGGTAGATCAACATAAAGTAGTACATAATTATAAGGGAGAAGGAGAATGATGGATGATTTTTAACATTTTCTTCAAACAAAACAGAAAAATGCAGCAGGAATTTGTACAGTGGACCCTTGGTGTACATGGAGGTTAGGGACCACACTTAATAGCTAAAATGCGCGAATACTTGAGACCCTCTCTAAAAATCTTTCTCTTATAGGTGCCTTTTTTAATAGTTCGCCAAATATACCTTCATATGCACTGATACACACAGTGGAAATTGTCTTAGCGCTACTGCAGAAGCTAACATCTACAATCCTTCTTATCTCTGGTCTTGGGACTACAGTCAATCAGCAGCAAGGAAAATTGTTGGTGCTCCTGAATTGGCTGCTATGCAATGGCAAGTAGCATTGTTTCTAGGTATTTCGCCTTCCCAAGCTGCATTTTAAAAAATATTTTAAATATGCTCTACAAAAAAATCAGTAAAAAGACACATTTTCCACGTATAATTTAGAGTTACGTTCTCTAGGTGTATCTGCGAACACTGTACCACGATAAGACAGAGGTCCACTGTTTTTAGTTCTTTGTGGAACCACCTTTTGCTGCAAATTGAATCAAATTGGATCAAGAGCATCTGTGAACAGGAGTTCTCAAGTCTTGAATTAGATTATCAATTGGATTTAGGTCCAGGCATTGACTGGACCATTCATGACACATGAATGTGCAGAATGATTAGGTTCGTTGTTCTACTGGAAGGTGAACCTCCAACTCAGTCTCAAGTCTTCTGCAGACTATCAGGGTGTCTTCCCTGCCCTGTATTTAGCTTCCTGAATACAACCCCTTGTTGAAAAAAGCACAGCCACAGTATGATGCTGCCTCCACCATGCTTAACCACCATGCTTTCTTTAATCATTGGCTTTATTCTTGCCACACTTCCATAAATACCAGATTTGTGAAGTGTTTCTCCAAACCGAGGTAGTGAATCTTTGCAACTCCTTTAGTTACAGTGGCTCTGATGTATACTATCCTTGCAGTTATGCCATACTCTGCCCATTTTCTGATGATGGATTAAACAGTTCATGTAAAATCCACATATATAAACAATATGGCAATTGTGGATTTTATTTAAACAATATAGACAAATATTTATTCTGGAGTCTGGACTACAGAGTAGGATTATTTCAGCTTTTATTGTAGAGAGTATTCGGGTCAAAATGTTAGTAATAAATAAATGACATGTGAGAAACTGGAATAATAGTAAAGGATGCTTTCTTTCTTTGTAGAAACACACGAAACTACAACTTCTCTGGGGATGACGACTGTGGAACTTTCAAACCTAAACCTAAGCACAACGTCAAGCAGCAATGGATCCAAAGGTCTGAAATTTCATGATCTTTTCTTCATTTTGTTTCTTTTTTTAAGATTCTTGGCTGTATTTTGTGTACATCCTGTGGCCCAATGATGATGTAAAATAACATTTAAATGTGAGATTCGGTATTTGAAAGATTTATATGTTCTGTCCTGTTTTTTATTTTGTAATCGATAGTTGTGACAAATGCCAGTCCTAGGCTGAATCAATCATCAAACTTAAACGACACAAAAGTAACTCAAGGTGAGACACGATTGCCCACAAACGGCTCTAGATGTGTTTTATAAAACTTTCCATCATGTGGGTTGCATAAAACAAAGCTAGATACAATATTTTAAGTATGGCAACCTCTTTTAGATTTTTCACAATCTAAGGGAAGCTCTGAAAAATGTGTTTTTTTATTGTGTTCGTTTTTTTAAAACACCCATCAATCATTTTTATCAATACCTGCTGTCCACAGGTACTGCTGTCTCCTCTGCAGGTATGGTGCATGTTCACATAAATTATGTTTATGTTTAATTTCCTACCATAAAATCCTTAATTCATTATTTTCTTATTACATTTAAATACTTCAAAAGAACTGTTTTATTCCACATCATAGGTATTTTAATGAGTTTGTCATTTTTTTCTACGATATCTATTTCATTAATTAATTTTGACACAACAGCAAATGAGATCCAGAATAAACAACAGAAAACCAATGATAGGCAAGAGAACGGATCGTCTGAACAGAAAGGTGCCGGTAAGTTCAACGCTCTACAACGTATCCTGCCATTTTGGCAAAAGCTTTCCTGAAAAAGATTCCTTTACTTTGTCGACAATCTGCACTGTCTGGTTGTTTTTTTGGTTGTTGTTTTTTTTCATATGATCATCACTGATTGGCTGGTTGCTGAGTGTTTTGATTGGTCTAAGCACCGGAAGCGTAAAGGACGCTATTTGGCTATTTTTAACGCAAAGTTAGCATAATATCTTGATATTTAGGAAATCTTTAAGATGTTTTCTAATAATTGCCGGTAAATTTCTAACTGCTTCTGATCAATTCTGGCAGACAGTTAATGATACATTTTGGAGCAGAGTGGCTGTCCAAACCTTATAGTAGAAGATGTTTTGCATTTGACAGCTTGATACAAAATCTTTTTTTCACGACTTTTCTTCTGTTGAACAAAATATACAACAGAGCCATAATATTGCTAAAGATAAAAAGAACTCTGTCACTATTAACAGCATTCTTTTGGGTTAGAAGACGTAGAAAACCAAGCTACAAGAAAAAAAGGACAGGTAGTAAGAATGAAGATGGCAGCACAGGAGAAGTTGAAGCTGAAGCTGTTATGGTTACAGCTTCTGAAGATGAAAGTTATATGTCTGACAGTAATGAATCTAATGATGATGAAGTCTACGAGAGCATTGAAGGACAGGACTTTGAGTAGAACAGTAGAAAGTTGGAGGGCTACCCAACTTCTGTGTCTCTTTTGTAGCTGTTTGTGGTAACTTCTTGCAACTTTGGCTGTAACATGATGTAAGATACTGCTAATAAAAGTGGTATGATGTCACAATTCAAGCTCTAGTACAGTATAAATAATGCAAATGCTCACTACAATACCCATTGTTAAATAAATACAAATTTGTAGCACGAGTACATTGTTTCAAAAATTTTCTGCCTGGGACGCTCCCAACTAAAACGTTTTCACAACCACCGCTAAGAACATAAATTAATAGCAAAACATATCAATCTAAAATTTGTTTTTGTAAAATTTACCCCATCAGCTGTAGGTTATTTCTAAATTGCTGTCTTTTTTGCTTACAGTCTGTTGTCCATTTTTTCAACTTTCTCACAAAAGTATATATACTTTTTCTTTTAAAAAAAATTAGTTTTTAGAGTTAGTCTTACCTTTCACCTCAACATTTGTCTTGTTAGTCCACAGAATGTTTGGCCAAAAGTCTTGGTAATCATCAAGATGTTTTTGGTTAAATGTGAGATGGACCTTTCTGTTATTTTTGATCAGCTGTGGGTTATTATTTGGAGCTCTTCCATAGATCATTTTGTCCAGCCTCTTTCTTATTGTTGAATCATAAATACTGTACTTGCTTGGTGCTTTAGATAGGCTGGCCACTCCTGAGAAGGTTCACCACAATAATTCAAAATGTTTCTGGCACCAATTCCTAAGGTGCATGGGAAGGTCAAAAATCTGCTAAGGTGAAGACTCCAGCAATACTCGAAGTGCTAAGAAAACACTTTATTGGTAGACCAACGTGTTTTGGCAATTATGCATTCTATTTAGTCAACCAAAGTGAGTTCCACATAGTCCAGGTCCAGTTTGTGCCCAACCATGCTGAGCAAGCTCCGTATGGTAAATGGACTGAACTTATATAGCGCTTTTCTAGTCATACTGACCACTCAAAGAGCTTTACACTGGAGCGACATCACCCATTCGCACTCACAAAAGCACACACATTTATCCACCGATACAGAGCTTGGTAGGCAACTTGGGGTTAAGTGCCTTACCCGGCGGCACATTGGCATGTGACAGGAGGAAGCGGGAATTGAACCTACGACCTCGTATGGGGCCCATATGTTAATGTTGGATAGCACATTCTTATTTTTCCTTAGTTGAGATATTTCTGCCGCTACATTACTGGTCTACTATTTGATTTCATTACAGACAGACATCTCACGCATCTTTAGATGGGTGTTGATGCGTATGTTTTCCACTTGCAGGTTCAGACAAACGTCTGTGGTGGATTCTGCTGCCTGCCATCCTGGTTATAGGTGTAGCTGCCCTTTTCTTCAAATACAAAAGCAAGAAGGTCCACGATCACACAGGTACAAACAAGCTTCTCGCTTAAAATCTTTATCCACTGGATAAGTTAAAGGTTTAATTAGTCATCACTTTCGCCAACATAACGCCGTCTTGTTTTTTACTCCTCAGAAACGCTTGACACCGGAACTGAGAAGTAAGTTTGGCATTCTATGGTGTGAATTATTTTTTAAATGGATATAATCAGGATAATTGAGTATAATTTTGCCTTCAAAGCGCATCTTTCCAGAGTAGACCAGAGAGCAACAAAGACGGAGTCATGCTCCTTGGAGTGAAGTCCTCAGGCGGCGACGAAAATGGTGAGCCGCCTTCTCACTGTTTCCTGTGACGGTTCCTCTTGTTTGTGCATTCTTACAGACACAATCTCCCAATTATTCCAGGGAAGCAGCTGGCTTTTAATATCCCTTTGCACTCTATGGGCTTCGGCGGGTCTGCCGGGCAACAGAAGGTGTTTCCTGTGATTTCTCGCCCCCGCCCTAAAACAAGTAGCTGGGATTGAAAGATAGGGACTTCCTTGCATAAACACTGATTCTTTTGGACCAGAGCTATTGTGCAGGCCTGTAAATGTCAGTGCAGCCCGAACACTGGAGGAATGTGTCCACTTGGAGGGTGAATGTGTGAGGGTTGTACATTCTTGTCCTCCACCTAAAAAATAAAAATGGATCAGGGTACATATCCTACTTTCCTTCCTTACCACATGCCTTGGCTGAAAGCTGCAGAGGGAAATTGATTCATGCCTTAGGAATTTTGGAAGAAAGGAAGAAATTGTTTATGTTGTTGCAAGCTAAAGGATGTCTTGAGATTTTTCCGAAAACCACATGAACTTCCAATTCAGGCTCATTTTCCATCATTGCTCCTGTTATCTGTGTTACAGCAGCTGCAAGATAAGAGAGGGAAGGCTTCAAAAGTCGACATCTGCATGTGCAGGCGTCACCAGCACCTCCAATGTACTGCTGATCCGGAGCCAACAACTGATTTGGGTTTTTAATTTGTGGAAATATTTTTGCAATGGAGGAAAATCTTTGGAAACCTTAGTATGAATCCTAGAAAGAGGAAAGTCATGCTTGACAACAAGAACTGCGTGGATCTGTGCATGTTTAGGTTTTCTCATCAGAAACCAGCAAGGAAATTTATTTAGTTAAAAGTAGTTGAGTAGAAATTCTTAATTGATTTGAATTTCTTTTCAAATTTACTATAACATAAGGTTTCGATCAAAAAGAAACTAAGAACTTACTTATTTTGTCGTGTTCTGACGTCCTCCTCACCTCAAAGTGTCGACTTCACCCCATGACATCACTGCCCATATATGGTCAGGAGGTAGTGTTTTCAACTTTGTTGCAATAAAAATTGCAACAAAGTAGTTTTTAAATACTCATTCGTCATACACATTAAATTTGGGCTCTGTAATTTTATTATATATTTTCATCCTTGTTTGTGCTGAAAAACTCCTTTCTGGTGCAAAGAAGAAACAGCGCCTCCTAGAGATCACAGTGTATATCAGGGCAGAGAATTTGGTGCCTGTTAAGGATTATGGAAAAACAGGCACATTTTTAATTTCTCTACTATTAAAAAAAAAAAAAAGAACATAATTAAAGTTTATGTTTATGCTAATGTTTTGTATTTTTGAAACAAAAACCAAACCACTATGATTTTGTTTTTTGGTTACTGGTTTCTGATTGGAACATCCAGTTACCAAGATCTGCAGCAAGCAGCGCTCCGTAAATTTTGAAATAATGTTTTATAATGTATACATTTAGAAACCTTATTATCGCTGTACAGTTCAGTACACCAACACATTTTCTCTACAGTGCACGTACCTCAGAGTCCTCATCTCTTTGATGCAATAAATCGTTCATCCTTTTATGTTGTTGCTCATCTTTTATCTTGTCTGGTATTTTAATGTGATTCTGGGTATTTGTATTTATCTTCAAGAGTCAGCATGAGGGAACATAATTGTTGTATTTACTGTAAATCTACTGGAACTGTTTTGTGCTTTATGTCAGGAGCGATTGCTATCTGCCCCAGTTTCATCAATAAACCTTTGGATATTAATGCTTCTGTTTTGTAGCTTCTTTTAAACAAATGTATCATTGTATTTAATAATAAATAGTTTTTAGAGGTTTTGATCACTGTATTTTCTTTGTGTGGATCTTATGGTGAACAGTGAAACAAATTTTTAGGGTAAACCACCAGAGGGCACTAAGAGTGAACAAGTTGATCCATTTTCTTAGCAGTTTCATAAGCTTGCTGCCTACATGTGTCACCTGTTGTCTCTGTTTCATCTCCATTCAGAGGAGCTCAGGAAGCTCTATCAGGTCACAGATAGGACTTGTCTCCATCCATGGGCTCTATAAACTGAGACCCAAGTAACACTGTCTGCTCTTCCATCTGAGACAGCAAAAGTTTGAACTGAGTGCTCATAAATTGCAACTGTGAGGCCTTACCACCTCAACCCTGGACTCATTACATTTTGTATTTTCAGTTTTCTTCTCTACAGCCCATACTGTCCCACCTTCTTCCACTTAGCATTTACAAAGCCTGAACCTCATAGACAATTTATGGAGCATTGTCAAGAGGAAGATGAGTGCCACCATACCCAACAACAGAAAGCAAAAGCATCCTGGGCTTCCATTAAACCTCATGAGATCCACAATTATGATGATTTTATGCTAACAACTAATAAAACACAACGTTTAAGATCAGAATATTAAATCAGACCAAGAAAAATCAGTACAGAAATGTGGGCTTAATGAAAAGTATCTTTAATATCTGCTTAAAGGTTATTTTCAAAATGTACTTTTAATCTGAGCAAGTTTTCTGATATATTCAATATGACTGTATAATTTGATCAATTGTGTCTGATATAAACACAAATAATAATTTTTTAAGTATATATTCTTTTCCTCTTATTGATCCATGTGGTCTTCCAGTTTCCCTTTTCGTTTTTTTATAAGGACTCCTACCACTCACATGAGCAGCAGTGTTGATGTGTGAGGATCACATATCACCAAGAGCATCTTCTGTAAAGGAAAACAGCTGTCTCGCATAGCAGTAAAGTGCAACTCAGCAAAACGTCTCCACAGGCGGCACGTTTCACTGAGAGAGAGAGCCTGTCGTACCAGATGCCTTCACATGGATCATAGGAGCTTCATCCGGACTAAGGCTTATTAGTATTTCATGGAAATGAAAGGTGGAGCAAATTTTCAATCACGTTTCCATCAACTAGTCTGACCACAGGGCTAGATGGAAGGCAACAAAATGCCATATGTTTGCTTCACAAAGCGAAAATAATATGTGACATGTAACAAGATGATTTTAGTTACAGTGCAGGAGAAAGAAAAAAACACACAGAGAGCCAAAATATTAAGAAAGAAATCCTAATACCAAGGATATACAGTGGATATAAAAAGTGTCCACACATTTGTTAAACCTGTTAGAATTTCAGGCTTAAATGATGTGAAATGTGTAAACTTTTCCATGATATTCAATTTTTTTGGAAAGGGTCTGTATATATATATATATATGCCCTTTCCAAAAAATGTCATATCATGGAAAAGTTTATTTATTTCCATAATTCCATTCAAAATGTTAAACTTCCATAGATTATAAATTCAGGGCCCCCAACTTGAATGAATGCAAGTACTTAGCTGTTTATTTGTACATAATTTGGGCTTCCAGCTCATAAAACCCACAAAAACAGGAATTCAAAAAATTTTGAATACTGTGAAGAAATGATCCCACATTTTGTCACACACTACTCATCTACTCAAACTCAAAACACCTGCACAGGTTTTCCCAGGTGTCATTAAATTGCTTCACACTGATTCAGTTGTCTCAGTTAGGTTCAATATGAGAAAGACTGCAGCCTTGACAACTGGCCAGAAGACCTTCATTGATACCCTCCATAGGATGGGTAAACCACAAAAGTTCATAGCTAAGGAGGTTGGCTGTTCACAGAGTGCTGTGTCCAAGCATATCAATGGAAACTCTATTGGAAGGGCAAAACGTGGCAGGAGAAGTTGCATCAGCAGAAGAGCAGACTGTGGACTTCAGCGGATTATCAAACAGAGAAAATTCATGAATCTGGCAGAGATCCAGTAAGAGTGGAATGAAGCGGGAGTCACAGCTTAAAAAACCACCACATTCAGCGTCTCAACTAGGCCAAGGAGAAGAAGGACTGGACTGTTGGCCAGTGGTCCAAGGTCCTCTTTTGCCATTAAAGTGAAGTGTGCCTTTCATTTGGGAATCAAGGTCCAAGGGTTTGGAGGAAGACGGGTGAGGAACAGAACCCAAGCTGCTTGAGGTCCAGTGTGAAATATCCACAGTCAGTCATGATTTGGGTGCAATGTCTGGTGCAAGTGTTGGTAAACCCTGCTTTCTTAGATCCAAGGTCACCGCATCAGTCTACCAGAATGTTTTAGAGGACTTCATGATTCCTTTTGCTGAGGATCTGTATAGATAGATAGCACGCAGTCACAGAACTCTGGCACAGCCAGGATTCATAAATAAAATCATGACAATCAATAGCAATACATATATGGAGATGCATTTCATCTTCCAGCAGAACCTGGCCCCTGCCCAGCAAGGACAGAAGCACCAAAACCTGGTTTGATGCCCATGCCATTACAGTGCTTGACTGGCCAGCCAACTCGCTGGACCTAAACCCCGTTGAGAATCTATGTGGTATTTTCAAGAAGAAAATGAGGGGCACCAGACCCAAAAACAAAGAACTGACAGTAAGAATCAAGGAAATCTGGGCTTCCATAACTCCCAGGCAATGCCACAGGCTGATAGCCTCAATGCCACTGTGCATCGAGGCAGTGATTAAGGCAAAGGGATTCCTTATTGAAGATTGACATCGTTTTGAAAGTACCATATTTTGAGTTATTTGATTTGTTGTAATCTGGATTTCTTTCTTCTTTTCTGCAAAAACTGGGAACTAAATGGTGGTTTCTTCACAGTATTCTGATTTTTTGAACTCGTTTTTCGTGGGTTTTTTGAGCTGGAAGCCCAAATTATGTACAAATAAACAACTAAATACTTGAAATCATTTAAATTGTGAACCATGAATATATAATCTAAAATCTATAATAATATTCAATTTTTTTGGAAAGGGTCTGTATGTATTGATTAAAGGTTATCAGCATAACTTGGTAATATTTGCTGACTCAATATGCAGAAGCTCCTAAAATATATCAAAGAGTGAAGACCCTTCTTGCTTAAAACCCTCTTCAGGTGACCAAACAGATAAAATCCCTCTTCAACTTCACCTTTTTAGCAGAAATCTGAAGGCTTTGGGTTAAAACTTTTCATAATTCCATCCACTTAAAAAAAAATCAAATTTCCATCTGAACAGAAGGAACTCCTCAGCATGATTCTGCCACCATTACTGTGGGGTATTGTCTTGGGTTGTTTTTGTACCAAACGTGTTTTGTAATTGTGGCAACCTTCTTTTAATCATAGCATGACGCATGTCTCTTCAAGGTCTGGGGAGATTATATGCCTGAGTGTTTTCTTTAGAATAAAGGTTTCTTTGTGGTAACCCTACCCCATAGTCCAGATGTATGGAGAATACAGGAGATTGTTGTTACATGTAGAACACAATCAGTACTAGCCAGAAAATACTGCAGGTTCTTTGGAGTTCTTGTTGGCCTCTAACCAGGGGCTTTTGGTTGGTTGGTTACTTTTTTCTGTTGGTTGACCAGGTAATTGGCCCGTTTAATTCTTTATGACGTTTTGTTTCTCCTAATGAGTTTGTTTGGGGTTTTGATTGTTTGGTTGGTTAGTTGTTTGATGGTTCACTTTGTTGCTTTCTCTCTTGGCTTGTTGGTTGCCTTTTGGTTGTTTGGTTGACCCTGGTATTTAGCCCCTTTTCTTTTTGTCATCATGGTTGTTTGTCTTGGAGGGTTTGGGGTAATGATTGATTAATAGTCTGGTTGCTCTGTTTATTCTTGGCTTTTACTCTTTGGTTGGTCACCCCGGATTTGTTATTTAGTTATATTTATTTATTTTGGTTAATTTACTTGGGATTTTAATTGATTGATTATTTACTTTGTTTGGTGGTTTTGCCATTTGGTTGGTCAGTTGTTTTTTCGGATTGTTTTCTCTATTGTGAGGGGCTCATCAACTGGTTGGTTACTTAGTTAGGTTGTTTATTAATGGGTGACTTGGTTAGATTGTTCATTGGGTTGGTCGTCCAGTTGGTTGAATGGTTGTTGGTCTGCTGGTCGATTGATTGGTCAGTTAGTTGGCTGGATGTTTTTTGAGGGGGAGACTGGTTGGTTGGTTGGTTGGTTGGTTGGTTCAGCAGTTTTCTTGATGTTTTGGACAGGAAAAAACAGGACCTTTCTTTCTTTCAGGCTGGTAAATTTATGGTTTCTCCTCATTTAAAAAGCTATTCTTTGTTTGTAGTATATTACAAATTTAAAGGCCTGATAAATGAAATAAATAAGGTTCTGTTTAATGAAGAAATAGAAGTATATTTAAATGATGGAGGTCTCACTGCAATAAAACCAGGAAATTTTTAGGAAGAAGGAAATAAACAAGAATAAGTCCAAAAAAAGTGAAATCTGTAAAAAACAAAACAAAAAAAGAATATATATATATATATATATATATATATATATATTTATGTGTATATATATAATTTAGAGGATGCTCTCTAAATTAGGAGACCTATGTTGGAAAGTGAACTGCACGGTGATGCAGTTGGTAGCTCGGTTCCCTTGCAGCAAGAAGGTCCTAGGTTCGACTCCTGCCCTGGGGTCTTTCTGCATGGAGGTCGTATGCATACATGCGTTCCCTCCAGGTACTCTGACTTCCTTCCACAGTTGAAAAACATGATTGCTAAGTTAATTGAATATTCTAAATTGCCCTTGGGTTTCAGGGAGTGCATGGATATGTCTGTGAAGGACTAGCGACCTATCCAGGGTGTAGCCCATCTCTCGCCCAATGACCACTGGAACCTTACAAGGACAAACTGTTACAGACAATAGATGAATGTTTGAAAGCTCAAAACTTGGACCAAATAATAAATCTGTAGATGGACAATCAGTGAAGAGAGGAAGACCAAGAACTAAATGACTTAGCTGAATATAAACTGAATTTTAACAGATACACATTTAAATGTCATATCATAAATATCATTGCCAGATTTTTTACTGTTTTTTTAAGTTATTGTTAATGTTATCCTTTATTTGTTAAGAGTTTTTGTTAAGAGAAACGTATTTACTCATGTAAAAATTTCTAAAACCATAAAACATGACCACTTTGACGTGCCTCTGTTTCTATTAATCTGGAGATCTGCTTTTGTCAGCATTGTATGTCATAACCAAGGGTGCAGAGTTAACCCACATTACTGCAAAGTCTGAATGTGGATCAGGTTTCAGGCATTGCATCTACAATCAATCTCCTTCTAAACGTTCCTCTTTATTGTTTGTCAATGAAGAACCCTTACACATCATATAACTGAATGAGCTGATGATGGAAAAACAGATTTCAACCTCGTAAAGTTTTTATTTGACAGTCCAAACTGTCCAGGCCAAACGGCTGTCTCAGCAGAAAGTGAACACAAGTGAGATAAAAGTAGGTCAAATCTGTATCAAAGTTCTCTCATGACGCTGATCATTCTTAAGCCGTGGTCTCACTGAGCTCTGGTTCAGATGCATGCGCTGTATCACTTGATCTATTAATTAATAATATCACCATCAGCGGATGAGATAAAGGAACTGTCCTTTTTGTATTTTTTTAGACATTCAAACTGTTGTTCATATTTGCTGAACAAACCCCTTCCCTGAGTTACCTCACACTGGATATGTCTGCGTCCAACAAAGAGTTACATTAGCAACATTAAAAAAATTACTTTTTCCCCCCTGAAGCATATTTGTCACCATGTGACTGGAAGAAAGCTATCTGTCTGAGGCGCCCACTGGATTCCATTACCCCTCATTCAGCAGAGCAGCTGGGGGCAAGTGAGCCAGATCCAGTTACAGCAAGGGAATCTTCGTAACGACAGAGCGTGATGAGAGGTGATCTGCTGATGAGACGTACTACTGGGGCCAGTGTTGCTCCTGCCAAGTGTACACATACGTTCACACATGGAATGACTGTGAGAGAACTAATTTTAGGGTTCCTGTTCTCTAACTTGCAGGTTTTCATTTGCTTCAAACATACAGAGAAAAAACTGCTTTATATTTTGGTTCCAATGAGTCCAAATTTCTTGTAATCTTTTGAAGTGGTTTATATCAATAGACTTCAGGCTTTCTGAGGTTTCTCTGCTCTTGGGGTCTTAAATATGACTGGGACGGAATATTTTGCTGATTGTCGAAAAAATAAATAGGCTAAAACCATCCATCCATCCATCCATTTTCTATACCCGTCCATCCTAATGTAGGGTTGCGGGGGGCTGGTGCCTATCTCCAGCGGTCAAGGGGCGAGAGGCGGGGTAGGCTAAAACCAAAACCATGTTAATATACTTCTAAAGAGGCTAAAAAGTGCAACCTCAATTTTAATTGAAAAATTGGTGTTTGAGCCTTCTTCCCTGTTTAATTACTGTCTAAAAAAAAGGAGTCAAAGCACAAAAAAGGTGAATAAAAGTGGTAGTATCAGAGCTTGACATATTTAGCTTAACAGCATCTGAAAGTCATGTCTTTGGCTAACGTTTGTTTGTCTTGGTCGGTGTGTTTGAGGTTTTAGTTGGTTGGTTGTTTTGATGATTTGGTTTGTTACTTGCTTTTTTGGCTTGATGTTTTCATTTTCTGCTGTTTTTGTTGGCGGGTTGTTCGAATGGTAGTTGGCCTGTTTAATTCTTTGTCATCATGTTTGTTTGTTTTGTTTGGTGTGGAGTTTTGACTGATTGATTGATTAGTTGGTTAGTCTATTTGATGGTTTGGTTGCTCTGTATTTTATTTTATTTTTTGGCTTGCTATTTTGTAAGGGGCCATGGAGTTTGATGATTGGTTACTCAGTAATCTTGTTAATTGATGATTGGATTTGTTGGGTTCTTGCTTTGATTGGTTGGTTTGCTATTTGGTTTGTTGGCTGTCTTTTGGGGAGGAGACTGTTTGGTTGGTTGGTACATTAGTTTCTTTGGTTGTACCCCACCGGGAAAGAATATTGTGCTTTGAGTGCATAAAAAAATGGCTCGAATCAAAAACATGTTCATCTTCTCCCAAAGAGGCTCAAGAGGCTAACCTCAATATCAATAGAGAAATGGTTGCTTGACCCTTCTTCCCTATTTAATTGCAGTCTAAAAAATGAGAGAAGTAAACAAGTGGAAGATGAAAGTGGTAGTATCAGGGCTAGATACAAGCAGTTTAAAATAATCTGACAGCAATGTCTTTAATATATCAAAAACAAAACACATGATTTGAGAGCAGAATGGAAGAATATTTTGGAAGTTGCATGTCATAAAGCGTAACCTGGAGACTTATTATATGTTTCATATCTACAATCATTTATGGATTTCCTTTTCCAGAAATCTACTTTTGTCATTTCAATAAAACATCATGGGTTTAAATTATTGCTGAGCAAGTAAGAATAAAAATATCACAATACAATTGTGCTTGCGTTTTTAATTTGAAGTTAAATATATTGAACTAAAGATGGTCCCATGTGACCAATACTTTGAACACCGCTGAGTATAGTAACTTTTCAACTAACCACCTTTGTCCGTGCTGTACAGTACATCCCTAAAGTGATTGTCCATCCCTTTAACTATATCCCACCTTGATTAATGCAATTCCCCTGTTTTCAGTCTTCCTCAGAAAGTCATCCACAAACTTCATTTAGTTCAGAACCCAGCTGGCCGTATCATCTTCTTTAACCCATTCACCAACCACACCACTCCTGTCTTCCAGCAGCTTCATTGGCTCCTGGTCAAATGTCACATAATCTCTCTTTCTACATTCGAGGCCATTCATAACCTCCCTGCTTCATACCTCAGTGAACATCCTCTTCTCTGTGGCCTTTCCTTAACAGTCTAATATACAGTGGCTTGCAAAATTATTCGGCCCCCTTGAATTCTTCCGCATTTTGTCACATTACAGCCACAAACATGAATCAATTTTATTGGAATTCCTCGTGAAAGACCAATACAAAGTGGTGTACACGTGAGAAGTGGAACGAAAATCATACATGATTCCAAACATTTTTTACAAATAAATAACTGAAAAGTGGGGTGTGCGTAATTATTCAGCCCCCTGAGTCAATACTTTGTAGAACCCCCTTTTGCTGCAATTACAGCTGCCAGTCTTTTAGGGTATGTCTCTACCAGCTTTGCACATCTAGAGACTGAAATTCTTGCCCATTCTTCTTTTCAAAACAGCTCCAGCTCAGTCAGATTAGATGGACAGCGTTTGTGAACAGTAGTTTTCAGATCTTGCCACAGATTCTCGATTGGATTTAGATCTGGACTTTGACTGGGCCATTCTAACACATGGATATGTTTTGTTTTAAACCATTCCATTGTTACCCTGGCTTTATGTTTAGGGTCGTTGTCCTGCTGGAAGGTGAACCTCCGCCCCAGTCTCAAGTCTTTTGCAGAGTCCAAGAGGTTTTCTTCCAAGATTGCCCTGTATTTGGCTCCATCCATCTTCCCATCAACTCTGACCAGCTTCCCTGTCCCTGCTGAAGAGAAGCACCCCCAGAGCATGATGCTGCCACCACCATATTTGACAGTGGGGATGGTGTGTTCAGAGTGATGTGCAGTGTTAGTTTTCCGCCACATATAGTGTTTTGCATTTTGGCCAAAAAGTTCCATTTTGGTGTCATCTGACCAGAGCACCTTCTTCCACATGTTTGCTGTGTCCCCCACATGGCTTGTGGCAAACTGCAAACAGGACTTCTTATGGTTTTCTTTTAACAATGGCTTTCTTCTTGCCACTCTTCCATAAAGGCCAACTTTGTGCAGTGCACCACTAATAGTTGTCCTATGGACAGATTCCCCCACCTGAGCTGTAGCTCTCTGCAGCTCATCCAGAGTCACCATGGGCCTCTTGGCTGCATTTCTGATCAGCGCTCTCCTTGTTCGGCCTGTGAGTTTAGGTGGACGGCCTTGTCTTGGTAGGTTTACAGTTGTGCCATACTCCTTCCATTTCTGAATGATCGCTTGAACAATGCTCCGTGGGATGTTCAAGGCTTAGGAAATCTTTTTGTAGCCTAGCCTGCTTTAAATTTCTCAATAACTTTATCCCTGACCTGTCTGGTGTGTTCTTTGGACTTCATGGTGTTGTTGCTCCCAACATTCTCTTAGACAACCTCTGAGGCCGTCACAGGGCAGCTGTATTTGTACTGACATTAGATTACACACAGGTGCACTCTATTTAGTCATTAGCACTATTAGTACTATCCTACAACAACAGAGCTTCTTCAGTCGGAGGCATCTTCAGTTTCGCTGCAACACAGATTGCTACAGGAAATGCTTCCTGCCCACAGCTATCATGATCTACAACAACTCCTTAAAATAATAATTTTATGAGCTACAACACTTAATTTCCCTCTGGGATCAATAAAGTATTTTTGGATTTGAATTGATATGAATTAAATGAAAAGGACAGACAGACTAGATAGATAGATATATCAGTTCTTCTACATAGCAACATACATGTTCTCAACCTATTAAATTTGTAACTAAAATGAGTTTTTAGCCAATCAGGGACGACATACGTTAGATTTTTGAAAGCTGCACTGTGATTGGTCAAACCTTCCAACCAGCTGAGTTGATGAAGGTATAAATATTACTGGAACTTCTGCTTTGTGCGCTTGAATGTGAGGGTACGTGTGCTGGGAGTGAAAGTGGTGTGGAGTGTGACTTTATTTATAAATAAATTAAGTTATTTTTGCACTATATTGAGTGTTAAAGGTGAGTAAATTACTTTGATACTAAAATTGCTTTGTCAAGCTTTGTTAAAGTCTTATCTTTTATGTCGAAACCAGCGTGAGTTAGCTACGTGTTACGGCTTTAAAAAGGGCATAATTGAACTTATTGTTATCTCTGTTTTCCAGGCAGCTGTTTCAAACCCATTGTGGATAAATGAGAACAGTCACCATGGTCGCTACGAGTAAATTAAAGACCAAAAGCAGCGAGGGCATTTCGGAGCTGGTTGAAAGGCGATATGATCAGGTGTGCATCGAGAAAGGTAAACCTGCTGGCATTTTCTGTGTGACTTGTTGGCGAACGTGTTGATGATTTCTAGCTGCTTGTTTGTCTCTGTGGTGCCGGTGCACGGCTGCAGCAGTGGAAGGGGGAGGGATGTCTACATAGGATGAAGTCATCCCTTTTGCCTTACTGCAAAAACAAGCTGCAGCTGATGCTTAACCCCATCTGTCTGTCCTAAGAGCTCATACATTTCCTATAATCTGTTAAGTATTCGATTGTGTTTCTGTCTTAATTTTTCTTTATGACATCTGTGCACTGCAGCACGCAAACTCATTACCTTACTTGTGCACAGCGGCGGATCTAGAAAAATATTTATGGGGTGGTAAGAAAGGGGCAATAATTTTTCAGGGGTGGCACCATATACCAGAATTTTATATATATATATATATATATATATATATATATATATATATATATATATATATATATATATATATATATATATATATATATATATATATATATGTATGTATGTATGTATATATGTATGTATGTATATATATATGTATGTATATATATATGTATGTATATATATGTATGTATATATATATATATGTATGTATATATATATATATGTGTATATATATATATATATGTGTATATATATATATATGTGTATATATATATATATGTGTATATATATATATATGTGTATATATGTATATATGTGTATATATATATATGTGTATATATATGTATATATGTGTGTATATATATATATATATGTGTATATATATATATATGTGTATATATGTGTATATATATATATGTGTATGTATGTTTTATTGATCAGTCAAACACATGCTTCAACTCTAAACTCCCCAGTATTTACATATAGGATAGATACATACATGTATTTGTTTTGCTTCAGGTTATTTAAGCACATTAAAGCTGCATTGTGCAATATTTTTGTTAAAACAAAAGTTTTTTTTAATCTATAGTCAGTTTTTTCATCTCGTGACGATACAATTGAATCAAGTGCTGTAGTTTGATTCTACCGCGGTTGCATGTAGAGGCAGCAATTCCATTTATTTTGAGGTGGTTCAGGGTGCATGTGTGGGCTTGGGAGAGCGTGTTGCGTGACGTAATGATGCATGTACTTACCCATGTACGCGGTCTAAGCTAGCTTAGATAAGTGTAGCTAGTAAGTCAAAGAAGAAAATAATTTTATCCAGCATAACAAAAACAGCAAAAATGGCCTCTGCCGTCGCAGAGCTCGGAATAATGAGCACATGCCTGAAGGTCATGGGAGTGAGCATTTTGCTGATTGCAGTTTGTCTAACGGCCACATGGTGCACTCTCTGCAGCACTTTCAGCAAACTAGCAGCTTTAAAGGTTCACCAAAGAGAATATAATGCAACGATTTTCATGAGCTTCAAGCTCCTAATGTCCAATTTTACGCCCTTAACATTCCTGCATGTTTCCGCCCTACTTTGTTTTTTTTTAACGCATACCCAAAATTAACTTAAAGCTGTTCTTGAACCATTTTGAGTAGACATGGCTGGGGTCTCTTTGGAAAGCAAACACTCTAAAATGTATCCCAGAACTGTGTTAATATCTGTGAGTGCTACTGTTACCAGGCAATATGAATTTTAATACACTGAAAAATATATTTTTTTAAATGTCTGATTATCTTCTATAAATACATGCTTTAAAAATAGGTTGGGACCTAAAACACACTGTGGGTCTAAAGCCTAAAGTATTACCTTCACCCACACCAAATTTGACAGCAAGAAACCAAAAAATGAGTGTTCTGCACACATTTTTCTAACTTACAGGTCAAAGGTGGTCAAAAGTGTGCCATATGCGCCATCTCCTGGGAAATGGCATAGTCCTCACTGAATTAAAAATACCATCAGAATCATAACTTCATCTTCTCATATAAAGCCCCACGGCTTCTTTCAATGTTGTATTTTGATTGTAAAGGGTTTTTGGACACTGTGCTGAAACAGTATGTTACTGGTACGCACTGTGCGTAATCTCCATGAATGGGACATTTTACGCACGTCCTATTCTATGGCAGCGACTAAGTCCGCCCGGTCAAGTTATATATCTGCGTTTACAGCATTACATTGGCTATTCGATGCGTCAATCATCAGAGTTCTGGACCGCGATTGGTTCGAGTTACTTACCATAAGGTGACTTTCCATCCATGCGCCACTGGTTGGAGATCGTTAGGAATAAACCGGATGACATTTTTTTTCCTTCTGGGCATGCTCAGTGACCTTTTTGTAGGCGGAAGTGAAAGCTAAGGAATCGGAAACAAAGCCGTAAAGACTACAAAAATGGCCATAGACATTTCGGAAGCGCGTTTTCACTGTTTAATTTACATTTTTTATCGGTTTTACTGTTGTCCTGGACTAATCACTTAATTGGAGAACTTTACTCGGACCCTTATTGATGTAAAAATATTTTTTTTTGTTCGAAATGGATCGGTTTTGTCACGTTTATTGGACTACAAAATGGTGGGTTCCATATTTTTATACCTCCGTCAGGAGAACGTTTGTGTTGGCAAAAGCGCTCACTGTGTCTTCAGTTATGATTGTATCCTTGATCGCCATCCATAATTGGAATCACAAGACTCTTAGCTTTCCAATTATATAAAATATGTATAGGTTCATAGAAGTTAGAAGTCAGAATATCGATGGATTTAAACTACAAAATGGGCTGGGCCCTCCCGCGGAACGTTAACTGGTTTGAATTCATAGCTGCTAGGGTGGCAGCAGGGGTGGCAAGGCTTTCTTTTAGGGTGGCAATTGCCACCCTATGCCACCCCAGTAGATCCGCCCATGTTTGTGCATATGCACATTAATGAAAGTGGCCATTTGATATCCATATGATGTGCTTTTAACTTAAACATATTTGTTTTTTCAGAGTTGGATTTCTGGGATCACTGCATGGCCGAGCCCCATATGGGTGCAGACGTAACGGAGGACAGAAGCTGCCATAAGTTGGCTAAGATGTTTGAAAACTGCCTGTCCCGGGCCAAAAAAACGACATTGCACTGCTCCTCTGTGCTGGTACCAGAGAAGCTAACACGAAGGATAGCTCGTGAGGTTCTTCAGCTGGCGTCGTGCGAGCCCTGCGGCATGCGTGGGTGCATCCTCTACGTTCACCTGGAGCTGGAGAAGGGCTGGAAGCAGCTGGAGTGCATTGCATACGACTCCTCAGTAGTGCCCACGTTTGAGCTGACTCTTGTGTTCAAGCAGGACGGTTCAGCATGGCCCAGCCTGCGAGACTTTCTCTTAATGGGCTCCTGCTTCGGTCCGACTCTGAAGCAGGTGATTAAACTGAGTCCAGGGTTCCGACTGGTCAAGAAAAAACTGTACTCCTCCTCGGCTGGCACCGTGATAGAGGAGTGAACTATGTTGGAAATGAGAAAAGGGGGTATTTAAAACTAAATGTGAGGCCAAAGTGGTGTCACATTTTCCACTCTTTTGTACTATAGTTTGTCACTCTCAACTTTCAGCATGTCAGCTTGGGATGTAAGGTTAAGATTTTAAATGCTAAAAAAACATATTTCTGACTTCAGCTTTATGGTCCTTAAAATTTCCTCTTTTTTTTTTCTTGGAGCAGTTCTTTGCTCAAGCACAATTTTACAATTTACTTTTCAAAATGAATGTAAGTGTTCACATTAACATGTTTGTGGGAAGACGTACTGTGGTATTCTTCTCTTAAAGGCACTAGCCACTTTGTAGATGCAACTGTTATGTTCCAGATGCATTGAATGTTAAGCTGCAGTAATATACTGTAGGGTGAGTTTCCTTCCAAGAGATCAAAGCATAGGTTTGCAGTTTTAAGAGCAAGATGACTGTCTTCATACCCAGATATTGCACTGCTCTCACTCAAAACTCGCTCCTAAAATTGTCAGTTTAGATTCAATGCCTTTTGGACAAAATGCTCCTGAATCCATCACCATATGCTCGAACCTTCGCTCTTGGGTGCTTTTCCTCTACTTAAATTTGCGTCTCTTGGAATAAAAGGTAGTCCTGCCTGGTTTTCAACCTGAATACTTACATTTAGAATAGGCTTGGAGTCCAGAGAACTGAGAAGAGATGACAGATGTTTTAATCATGGGCAGAGTAAGTTTGAGCAGGATTTTTGAACAAGAGACCATAAATCTGATTACAGAAGAAATCCTTGCAAGGACAAGCAGTGGGGTTTTTGTTTTTTAGTATCTGAAGTTTTGAGTGAGTGCAATACAATAACTTCACAAATCTGTGGGAAAATGAGTCTTCCCCAGTAAAGGTGTCTGTGCCTGACTTAAAGACCAAGACGTGGTCTTTGGGCAGCCATATGTATTTAGTTGTGACGCTGTGTTCAGGGCTGCAAACATTTTTAAGAATTGTGAAAGTGCTGTTATGGTGTGGGCTTATCACACTAGGGAATGCGAAGGCCTCAACTCTTGTAGAAATGTATGTTCTGCACTCGGATCACAACGATGGACTGTTCTGCGTGAATGTTTTAATGCATTTTTATTTTTATACTGACGGATGCACCTTTTTCAAAGCAAGAGCCTTTATATACAATTAAAAGTTTGGTTCACTCAATATCTATTTTTGTCTATCAATGGCCATTATTAATTGTGTACTTGAGTTTATGAAGGTTTATTTTTTTATCCAGACTTTGTGTGCAAGGCAAATGCTTGTCTATTAGCCAATGAAATCTTATTTTTACTAGAGGTATGTTTAGTGTTTGATTTTTGTTCCGTTGGCTCGGATGAATATTGTTTTTACCAGGCAACGTTAAATAGACATGAGCTTGGCTGACCTTTGTACAAACATTCCCCTTAAATTGGTCCAGATTTTTCATAAACTGTGGTGTATGGAGGTTTGGTTTGAGCGCTTGTTTAGCCAAAACCTGCAAGTAACTAGAGTTCACACATTCATTCATGTATGAATGGAGAAGTTAAATTCTGTTACAACTTCAAAAGTGAAAATAATGCTGTCACATTGTAAGTCTTGCTAAGGAGTCCTAGTTAAATAACTTGCATAAGTTAGCAGAAACTATAAACTGTCTACCAAGAAGCTTTAAAGACTAAATTTAGATCTGAAAAAAATGGTAAGACTCAACTGCCAAATATATAAAAAGTGAGTTCAAGGGAAAAATATTGCTAATTTAAGTGACTCTAAGGCCTGCTCTACACAACGGGTATAGTTTCAAAAAGTCTAAAAATGACACTACAATAATTCAAACCTTTGTCCACATGGAAATCACACAAACCGGCTTTAAATGAGAGCTTTATTCAAGCGCATGTAGTGTCTGTGTTTCTCCGGATCCATGTTTTGCTGCTGGTGGTAGAGGGACAGTAAATCATATTCTAGGATCCATAATAAGGTCAGTATTTGCTTTATTAGTGACCGGAACACCGTACGGCACCACGTTTTACTTTATCACAGAGTTGCATATTAAATATAGGAATGGAGGGAGCGATGTCATCCACTCAGAATAAATGCCGGTGAGCACATAATCACAGACAACCGCCTTTGTGAGATTTCTCCGCTCTTCCACTCTGTTTCAAACATGATTGTTTATGGTGTCCTGAAATGCCGGCTACTTGTGAATGAGACGCCTGTTTGATTTATCTTTGCTGCTACACTTGGTTTCATCACTATGTAGACAGGGCCTAAGAAACTGGCTTTTTCTAATGATCTTATGTCCTCATGGTTGAACTATAGTCCAAACTATTTGCGTGAACGTGTGGCATTTCTCATAGTTGTGAGCTGCTGTAATTACTCTGAAAGGATTGCTGTGAAAGAACATTGAAAGCTACATTTTGGCACTCTGGTGAGACTTTTTTCAAGTCCCCCCCCTCCCCTTTTTAAAAATCCTTTTTATAAGTGTTTGAGGCTCAAGAAGGGCTAGCCTCGTCTAATGGTTTACAACTTACTTTGACCAATTAAGTTGTGATGTCATTCCCGCACAAGCTACTGAACAGACTGACACTGTTTTTGCAAAGATCATGTTATGCAAGATGCACTGTCATTGCGAAGAACAAAGAAGCACTGATATGTCCTGAGGCACACACAGCACCCTTGGATCCTTTTGCCTTGCAGTAGTAATGTGGCTCAGGAGTACTCTCTATTGTTTAGCCTGTCAATGTCTACAAAGCGAGGGAGATATGGAAGAAATATAGTCTCATTGGAATCAGACTTTTTATTAAGACATTGAATTTATAATAAAATTTTATCCTGTGCAATTATATGGATTTAGTATTTACTTTAAATTCACCTTCAAAAGTATGCCTGTTAACATAGTGAGCGGGTGACCCAAGCCAAAACGATTGGCACTAGATCAAGTTGAACAGGTTTTAGCCAAATTCAAACTCCTTTGATCACGTGACAATTACCTGGTTAGTATGGGAATAAATCCCTGCCATTAATCAAGATTTTGTCAATTTCAGAGCATTATTTGTTGTTTTTAGGCTCATATCTTATGCTTTTCTCCCTCAAAACACTCTGTTCACACTTAAAACGCACTTAAGTTGACTCCTCCGCGTTTGAGCTTCATTCCTCTGTGCTCAGATCTCTTCTCTGCGCTTTCAAAACCTGCTCTCGCGGATTTTTTTCTGTGCTTTTATTTTGAGGCGAAAAATCCCTGCCAAAAGGAAGCCAGATATGATGCTGACCAATGGTCTCCTCACAGACTTCTTTGGGGTGCGCTCGTTTCAATATACTCAGGTGGGCTCGCTCATCATTGATAGTGGAAGAAGAAACCTCCGCTCTAACGGTCTTTTGAGCTTTCTAACAGCTTCGCGGAACTCAGCTGACTGTCAGCCAACATGGTTAAATTCGGAAATTGGGAACCTGAAGTATGAATTATTTTTAATGGTGAGATGGCCGTATGGCCATATAATGACCGCATTCATTTTAATGGTATGCAACAGTTTCGCTGGTGGGAGTAAAACGAGCGCACCCCAAAGAAGACTGTGAGGAGCCCATTGGTCAGTGTTTGGTCAGAGTGTTTTGATGGAGAAAGCATAGGATGAAAACAACAAATAATGCTCTGAAATTGACAAAATACGAGCTTGATTAATGGCAGGGATTTATTCCCATAGGTTAGCTGTTAAGAGATGCACCTCTGGCCCAGCCTAACATTACACCTGTCTTAAATTCATTGCATTGGCACCCCGTATGTTTTAAGATCGATTTCAAGGTTCTTTTAATGGTTTTTAATTATCTTGGGCCTTCTTATCTTTCAGAACTGCTTTTGCCATATCAACCTTCGCGGTCTCTACGCTCCTCTGGCAGCCGTCTCCTTGTCATCCCTAGTCAGGACATGCACTCATGGCGAGGCGTTTTTCCATTATTATGGCCCTCTCCTCTGGAACAGAGAACGTTCATGTTTTTAAGAGCAGGCTCAAGACTCACCTTTTTAGCTTAGCTTTTAACTGATTATTATTTATCATAGTCTGTTTAATTCCTCTACAAATTGTATCAGTCTTTTACTATTTAATCTTATATTTATCAAATGTTTATTTTTATATTTTAACCTTCCTTCCAGTGTTTCCTGTATGGAAGCTCTGTGCCTCGGGAGCGGTGGTCAGCTGTGTGCTCTCCATGTAGTGCTTGGGTAGAGGTGGGGGTTCTCAGCTTTCCCTCCTCTAGGCGCCCTGGGTCAGTGCCTTGGCTGCTGCTGTTGATGTGCTGCTGCCGGTGCAGATGGCTCCTCTGATGGCGTTTCCTGAGCTGGCTCATCTATACTCAGCCCAGTGTCCTTTTATTGCTGCTCTTAAGTGTGTGGGTCTATGAAGGATGGGTCTGAGGGACGGGGGTATAACTGTGATCATGCTTTTAATTATGTGGGGGAGGGATGGGAATGTGGTCTTTGTGGGGTCATTTTACTAATGTAAAGCACTTTGAGTTGCAATTTTTGTATGAAAATTACTTTATAAATCAAGTTTGATCGATTGATTAATGGTGCGTTCCATTTGTAGTCGGAACTCAGAAATTCCGACTTCCGAGTAGGAAAAATCAACTTACTTTCAATATGGCCACTTCTTGCATCAACAATTTGAGCTGTGGTGGAAGCATGTTTATTCTATTAGACACACTTGAAAGATGGCATCTGAAATCATTGTTACATGTAGAGCATGAAACTCTTTACTTTACAAAATATAAGAGGTGTTCGCAAATGGACAGTACAGTTCGGTTTAAAATGATGTTTGTAAGAGGTACTGCAGACAATGGCTAACTGGATCTTGCTATATTGGAATCCACATTATCTGACTACGTTAACTGGAACGTTGTTTACTTGGGCGTGACGTCAAAAATTTTAAAGGAGAATTTTTGCAGATGAAATTTTTGCTGTTGAATTTAAAGTAAAAAATAACTGCACTGGATAAAAATTAAGTGTAATAAATTTAATGTCTGAAAAAAGTCTGATGCTAATGAAATATAATTCTTCCCTATGGAAACTCTTAAATATATGATGTAAACTATAAAACACATGCAGCTTGAATTAGACAAAATGAAATTTGTTTTAAACTATTAAAATACGTTTTAAATTCTTGCTGTACGTTAATGTTTTTGCATTACAACAAACCTCAAAGGTGTGCTTGGCTAGGCTTACTATTAAACTTTCTGTCAAAGAAAGCCAGCTTTCACCTAGAAATTAATTTAAGGAATAGTTTAGAGAGTGTTTAAAATAAGCTTTTAATACAATGTGTGAATAGCTCAGTAAGTTATAAAGTAAAACCTAATGAGTACTGTCTCATAATAAATGTTTGGTTTAGTTAGGCTAATTATTTTTTTAGTGTTTGTGTCTGTCTTTATGTTAGGTTGAGCTAGCTTTATCTTGGTTCCAGTTTATTAAGTTAAGTAAAACATTTGGGAGTGGTAAATTTGCTTCTTAACTAACTTATTTTCATCTAATGAAAATAAGAACAAATGAGTAAATAGATAATTTAAACAAATTCTGGGTTATACAGTGTTTGGCCAGATTAGGCTAATTGCTTTCTCCATTCTAATAAACTAGCTTTTACCAATAAATGTATTATGTTTTATTTACTCGTGTGATGAGTACTCTCTTATTATAAATGTTTGGTTCGGCTTAGTTGGGTTATCTTTAAAATAGACAAAAAAAGAAAAATAACATTTTGTAGGGAGAATTTAAGCTTTTGATCTAACTTATATCCATCTAATAAATATGGGAAAGAGTGAAGTAAACTAACAAGTTCTGTGTTAAACAATGTTTGGTCAAGCTAGTCCAATTAGTGTTTACTATATATTTAATTGGAAAGATTTAAAATAGGCTAACTGTGTTTTTTTTTTAATGTTTGGCTAAACTAGATTAATTGACCTGTCCCTCATTGCTGCTCAGCCTCGTCCAAACTTAAACAAACCAATAGCCTTTAACTACCAGTTTCTGTGAAACAAATACACTCAGACATTCTCTCCGTCTTGCTCCAAATGGAAGCATTAGGACCTGTGACACCTTTGTGGTTTTCTGGGCTGCTTAAGGCACAAATATGGTTAAATGATGTGGCATGCATACGTGTATACAAGGGTATTTGACAAATAGCTGACTTTAATCTGACTTTTTCTCAAAGTTCTGACTTTTTTTTCTTTTAGAAAAATTCAGAATTCAGATTTTATGCTCAGAATTCAAGATCAAAATTCTGAGATTAAAGACATAATTATTTTTCTTCTCAGTGGCTCTAATCCTTTTACGTACAAATGAGATGTATACTGTCTTACTGTAAATTTTCAACTAGGAGGTTAATTATCTTACATTCTTTCATTTACGTTGATCTTGCTGTTACCTGTTTTTTTTAATTTAAATAAAAGTGTTTTTAGAGTGGTAAATTTGGTTTCTCATTATATTCATCTACTGAATATGAGAATAAATGAATCAAGAAATTATTAAATAAAACAAACAAGTTCTACATTACAGAAGGTTGACTAGGGTAGCCCAGATGGTCTTTTCTTTCACCTAGCTTTTTTCATGTTTTACATTTTATATAAAATATTTGAAACATACAAACAAATAAATGTCCATTGTCTTATTGTTTTTTCTCAAACCTTTATTTAACCAGGAAAATCCCATTGAGATTAAAAACCTCTTTTCCAAGGGAGTCCTGGCCAAAAGGCAACAAAATTCAGCACAGTTACAACATAAAAACAACATTAAAATGATCATGATTTACAAATTTGCAATTACAAATAATTGAGGCAATCTGTGCTGCTTTCAGTTGGTTTTGAAAGCATTTAAGGACAATAGCTCAGTCAATTTCCAGTCCTTCTGCAGCATGTTCCAAGCAAAAGGAGCTGCATAAGCAAAGGCTTTCTTTCTTGTGCAGGCCAAAGGGACTGAGTGCAACAGCTGTTCATTGGATCTCAAGGAGTATGAGTCAGCACCTCTCCGTGTGAATAAAGTACAAATGTAAAGAGGCAGTAATCCAAGCATAGCCTTGTAAATAAATACATACCAAAATGTTCGTATTAGGTTATTTTTCAGTGTTTCCCTTCTTAATGCTAAATTGAGCTAGCTTTGGGAGTTTAGTTTCATAAATTATGTAAACGAGGTGGGCATAATATGTTATGCCTCTCATCTAACTTTTGTAACCGGAAAAAATAGGTATAAATGAATAGGAGAATGAATAAATAAGGTGAATCCAGCTAATTTGGGTATGCAAGTTTTGTCCCTGCAAGGCTACCTTGTTTTTCCCTCTCTGTGCCAATAACTTAGGTTTCCTTCTCTCCAGTTTGATATGTTTATATCTGATTTAAAAGATCTGAGACAAATTAATGAAGTTAAAGGATAATTGTTTTTCAATGTTTCCTGGGTTTTTGTTTTTGGGTTTTTTTTTACGTGTCCTGTTTGGCAGTGTGGAGCTCAGAATTGGTGTCTGAGTACCAAGTAGAAGCCCAACAGATTTACTTTCACAAGCGGAGCAGTACAGCTTTTGCTACAGTCCTCCACTTGATATATGTGAGAAAAATCTTTATTATGAATTGCTGGGGTTTTTATTTCCTGATGTTATGGACACGGAGACGGAAAATTAAGGAGAAGAAAGATGTCACAGTAAAACTCATGGTACCGATTAATCAAGCTCTAGTAATGATAACCTTAGCTCAAGAATATATCCTTAAACACCAGAGACCCCACATCTATGTGTGTGTGTGTTAGCATGCTGGTGCATATAAGGTTTCTCCATAAGAGTGTTCGATAGTTGGTGTGAGCAGGCATCAATCCATCTCCCAGGAATCGATGCAGACATGAAGGAGATTGGAGCCAAGACATCCAAAGGACCCCCAGAGCCCCAGGCGGACCCGGGCAGGGCCGACCGCATCCCCCAAAAGTGGAGCAAAGGAGAACCCCAGGGGAACGTCCAGCGGCTACTATGCAGGGGCCCGGGGGGCAGCAGTGACGAGCCCATGGGCCGCGCCGGCAACCGGCCGTGCCAGGGCGGGCCGGTCAATGGACCGTGAGAGCCGGGGCCCAGGGGCACCCCACCCCCCAGCAGGAACCTGACAAGGGACCGGCCGACGAGGGGCCCCCGGCACTGCGCCGCCACCACCCTAGGCCAATCCCCACCGCCAACATCCCAGCGCCCCACCCCTGCCCTACGTCGGGGCGCCCCACCGATAGCCGCAGGGGACGGACAGCATCCCCAGGCCGGGCTCAGCCAGCATCTGGAAACCAAGTTGTACCAGCTCCCGGGTCCTGATCCTGCGCAACACAGAGCGCCGAGACCAGGCATCCAACGAGGGCCAGGGCCGGTCCAACCCGCCATTGAACCGACCACGCACGGTGCGCACAGAACAGGTGATCAAACGAGCAGAGACGCCGGATCCGCATCCCGCCGAGCCACCGAGCAGGCACCACCCAACAATCCCAAACCTGGCACCCCTAAAAGAGGTGCCCCAACCAACCAAAGGAAGATATCGGCCCAGCGCATCGGCTGACCGACACACCGGCCACCCCAGGCCCGGCCAGGCACGCACCAGGTCCGAACCGGATTGACCACCGATGCACCGGCAGGCAGGGGCCCCCGTCACCGGCGGGGAGTGACGGAGTGGAAATAGGCCCCCCATTAAGTGTAAGGCCTGAGGTGCGCCAGGCGAGGGGGCAAACCAAGATCCAACCTGACAGGTAGACAAAGACATACAGACACAGTCATACGTTCCCTCCCTCTTAAACCCATACATTCTCACTGACTCACCAAGACACCCAAAAAAATGACGCTGTACCCTCACTCACACACCCCATACACACTTTATGCTCCCAGGTCCAGGTACCGATGCCCCAGTAGAGCCACCAGCCCCCGGACCCGGGAGATGGACCCCCTACAAAATGTCTTCCCAGGGAGCCAGCTCCCCCACTGACCCCAATAGGCCCCGCTGTTCACCGGGATCCACCAGGGGAGGGAGGCCATGGCATGTTCGACCCGGGGCCAACGGCCACAGCACCACAAAGCCCCACGGACCCCAAGGCAGTCCCCCCAGCCCCATCCCAGAAGGGGAACTAAACCCACCCTGACATTCGCTCTACTCTCAAAACACAAAAGACACTAGACATCCTCCAGGTTGAGTTCGACACCCCCCACCCCCCCCCTTCCCCTCCCGCACACCCCTCCCCCCCGTCCAAGTGCCCTCGTAGGGGGAGAGCACCTGTCGCTACACAGCAACAGCCTCACCGCCAGCAAAGGAGGCCCCCGTAGCCCGAACCACGGCGACGTACCTGCCCAGACCAGGAGCAAACCGATGAGCCGGGCGGCCGACCCACCAGGCCGACATCCACCAGCCCCATTCCTTGTGGAGCGACCACTGCTGCTCAACGGCCCGGCAGGAGACCAAACCCAGCGCCCCACCCACCTGCCCTGCACACCCACCACCCGGCCAGTCCACCTGCAAGCCCGACCGAACCCGGCCAAATGCCCGACCCCAGCGCCCCGCACAAAGACCAAGACCCAGGAGCCAAGTCCAGTGCGAAAAAGGACTCATCCGGCCCAGAAATGCCACCCAGCCACCGCGACCAGCAGCCAGGCACCCCAACCAGCAAACAAGGCGAGACGCCATACAGGGACCGGCAATGACAATCGGCCCAGAGAACAAGAGAGAGGCGGCTGCACATGTCGGCCGCCGGCCGGCCCCGACCCCCACAGGCAACAGAGACCCCACGTCGGCCGACCCCCAGCCAGGACCACAGCTAGGGGGCGCGGCGGCCCAGAGCCCTGAATCCCCAGGCCCACCCCAGACCCTACCCAGGCGCAGCACGGCCACCAGGCCAGTAACCCATGTCTGCCAGTGGAACCCCCCTAAGGCACCGCATGCACCCATCAGGAGTTACCACCCAAAGACCAACCCCAGGCCGGCCACGACGTCCAGCGCCCCATCCGCCCAGTGATTATTATTCCGGAATTGCGCCGCTCAAGGTGGCAGCATGTTGGAGTAGCTCTGTTACTTTGGTTCATATTTTTTTCTTTTTTAAAACTTTAATTCTTCCATTTCTGGTAGAAACATTGTTTTTGTGGACAACTGTTCTCTCTGGTTTTGAATGCTGTGCAGCTGGAAGGATTTTTGCTGATACTTTTTATTTTTGGACATTTGTTATGATGCATAACCATGGCAACAAGGTGGTTTACAACTGGCAGCAGCTGATTAACATCAGAAAAGCTCAAATAAGACCTCAACTACAGCCACAAAACCCTGATGAGTTGAAAAGAAGACGCCATAGATCCAGAGCATCCTCTACATCAGACTGTCATACAACTACAGAGCGTCTTCAGTCAGAGGCTTCTTCAGATCTGCAGAGCGCTACAAGAGATCATCCCTAACCACAGCCATCAGCATCTACAACAAACCTTTGAAGGAACTTGCATAATGAGTTACAACAACATTTAATTTCCCTTTGGGATTAATAAAGTTATTTTGAATTGAATTGAATTGAATTGATCCCACCCCCTGGGGTCCCCCCCAGACGCCTCCAATCCCAAAACCCCCACATCAGCAACAGTATCCCAAAGGACAAAACCAAGTGCCCCCCACCCCCACTAGGTGATGGAGCCGATCTATTGAGAATTTCATATTCATATTTCAAGGTTTCTTGAAAGCTAAATTAAGATTCACACAGCCATCAGCATTTACAACAATTCCTTCAAGAAATGAATAGCATTATCTACAACAGCACTTATAGGAGGTAATTATTCCTTGCTTGTCTGTCTCTCTGTTAGCAACATAACTCAAAAGGTTATGAATGGATTTCGATGACATTTTCAGGAAAAGTCCGCAATGGGACCAGGAACACATGATAAAAGCGCATATCCACCCGCCGAGCAGCGTTGCTAACCTCCAGTCCTCTCCCGTGTCAGAGAACTCACAAGCAGCTCCCCTCGCGCAGGAGTATGACCAGGAGTATTGTTGGAGCATATGCACAGTAAATTAATCGCACATGCGTGTATCTCCCCTCTCTGCTGGTAGAGCACAGCGTCAGCACAACACAGTCATGCGTCTCATTAATATACATTTTATTGGAAAAGTACCGAAAGTTAGAATTAGATAACAACAGGGGGATGGGGGGGATAAGTGACCCTGGCGGAGGTCTGCGCTCTCTGAGTGCTTTTCCAGTTTTCCTCTGGTATCAATAAAGTATTTTTGAATTGAATTGATTTGAATTTTAAAAAATTCTGAACAGTGGTCTACTGCGTGATTTATTTTCACAAATTTCAATTGAATCCAGTGTTTACAGCACTTTACACGTACAAACTACACTGTTTGACAGTTTCCGTGAAGATAAAAAAAAATCAAAGGCACTATATCGCTACTCAGGGGCTACTCCAGCATAACTGTTGTAATCTTGGCCTTGTGGAAAAGTACTGAACGTGTTTTCATGCTGCTGAAACCGATATAATTTCAGCTCCGCAGTGCTGGCTTGGCAGCTCATTTGCCAAAGCTTATGAATCTAGTGGTGGCCCTTTAGATCCTTGGTGTCAAAATGATTCATCTCAGGTTGCACAGAGAGGGACGGTGCTGTGTTGTGCTGCCACAGCCTAGCAGAGTCAATCTTACTGAGGAGAGTGATTGCACAAGCCCTACAGATGTTTACCAACTTCGAGCCACCTTTCCATTCCCGTGGGGGCTGACAGAGAGCCTCAAAGTCACAAGATAGGCCTGTTTGTTGAGAGGCCCTGATATCATTCCATGATTGGCGCGATTCCATGCTTCCCCCTGACCCGTTTAACAACCTCCTTTTTGGAAGATGGAAATCTGATAAACTTGGCTGGAGAGTGATTGCATGTCACCCTGGGACTCTGTGTGTCTGATTTCAATGTGTTTATCTGCCTGCTCAGTTTGTGTATTTCTTTTATATAAACACTGTTTTTCCTCTTTTGTATTTCATCTTTACCTCCGCCAAGGAGGTTATGTTTGGGGGCTGAGCTGCCTTGGCGGAGGTCGGCACTCTCTGAGTGCTTTTCTAGTTTCTGTATGTTAAAGTCTGCGCTGGTGTGGGTGGGCCTTTTCAGACTTGCTGTTCGTCTTGAAGTAAATACAAACATGACACTTTGTCATTTTATGGTCTTCAGTATCTTGCCAACAAATACATCTATCTACAGTGTAAGAACAGTGGTATGCTTGGTCAAAATAACATGAACATTTTAATGTTGCCACTAGTTTAAGATCAGAATTTAATTGCTGAGTTTGAAATTGAATTTGGATTTCCAAAGAATTAAATGTAAGACAATCAGTGGTAAAGATTTTGGCAGAATAACAGACATTGTAAGATACGGAGGTTGGGATAACATAAAGTGTGTAAATTGTCTGACCTCCAACTCATTCTAGCATCCTCTATTGTTTGTTTATATAAAAGTTTTACAAATATTTTCAAAGAACGCAAAAGCAACATTGAACCGATCATTACTATCAGTTTACATTGTGTTTATGTCTTGATGCAAGTTGCATTGTAAAAGGTTACTGTTACACAAGGGGCATTGTTGGGGGAATCGGTGTGGGTTTGGTTTAGTATTGCTTAGTAGGAGAAAGTATTGATCCAGAAGAAGGGGCTTGCCCATGGTGCCATTCAGGTGCGTAGAGTCACCACTGTTGGTTGCAACACTGCTTCTAATGACATTCCTGTTCTCTCCAAAGCATACCTTCAACTATTCAGGCTCCCTTCGACCTGCTTTCTAATCTCACCGTGGATCACAATGTAATCTGTAAACATTGTATATTACACCATGCTGGAGTACGTTGTCTGTCTATCTCTTCATCACCACTGCAAACAGGAAGGGGCTCAGAACTGATCCCATAACGAATCCTACCTCTATCTTTAAGCTATCTGTGACTCCCACCGCACACCTCACCACTGTCTCGCTGTCATTCCCTTCCTTTTACACCACTCTCACATTCTTCTCAGGCCCACCAGATTATTTTTTACAACCACATGGCAAGTATGCTCATAAAACATGCGCTACATTCATCCCACTGACATCGTGATATAGAACAAACTTTACTGTCATCCAAAAACAAACACCAGTTAACATACATCAGAATGACAGACTTCAAGAATTAAGAAATAAACAGAACTGAAACAACAGCAATATAGCAAAAAACGAAAATCCAATTTAAATATATTTTTTACCACTTTTCTTTTACAATTCCAACATCTCTACTCCCTTAGATCACTTTTGCTCTGTGACCTGGCCTTTCTGTAACCTTCAATGTTTATCAACCCTAGCAATTCATAGAAATATTTGTTGAAGAGTTAATTTTTATTGATTTGGAAATTTCCACATTTAGCTCAACTCAAACATTTGGAATCTCCTATCTTCAAGCACCTTCATGGCGAATCAATGGGAAGAGATAGCGCAAAACACTTTTAAGAACATTCTGTCTGACTGCAAATATGTACACTTTGACAGCAAAAGTGTACTCCAGATCTTTTCATTCAATTTTGGATTATTCAAAGACGTTTTTTTTTTTGATTAGATCATCTTTTCTTCTTCTGACCTTTTTCTGGACAAAACCTCATCTGTTTGAGATCTAAACTACCTTTAGATTGTTTTTTAAAGTGAAATTTAAAAGGGAGGGCTTTTTGTTGTAACTTTCCAGACTCAGACCTATCAAATTAAATAACGCCATAAAATTTACATATGCACATGAGGGCAAATCTGATTTCAAATTCAAAAAACGGCAAATGAATCCAAGCGCTTAACACACTGAAGAGCTGTTTTTGACAAGAGTGGCTAGAGAAATCTGAGCTTAAACTTCACAGGTCACAGAAATAAACTACAATGTTGTTAAGTAACACAATTAAAAAATACATACTAATAATTTGGGTTATTTATCTTGTCATAAAAGAAAAAAATGGGGGTTTATTTTTTTTTAAACAAATTGGGGTCCATTTTATATATTCACTTATACTGTAAATGTCACAGTTTCAAACAAAATATTTAGTTAGGAAGTTAAGTAGTTAAATATTTGGTTTCCAAACTAAATATTTAACTACTTAACTTAGTTTGGAGCAAAATACTTAGCTAAGAAGTTATATATTTGTGTGCAAATTCAATATTTATCTCCAAAATAAATATTTAGTTAAGTTAAATATGTAGCTTCTGAACTTAATATTTAGTTAGCAAACAAACTATTTGGCTTCTTAACTAAATATTTAGCTGCAAAATGATATGTAGCTTCCTACCTAATTATAAAGTTAAGAAGTTAAATATTTTGCTCCAAACTAAATATTTAGCTTCTTAACTAAATATTTAGTCTGCAAACTAAATATTTAGTTATGGAGTTAAATATTAGTTTGCAAACAAAATATTTTGTTATGAAGCTAAATATTTAGTTTGCAAATGAAATATTCAGCTCCTAACTAAATATTTAGCTTCTAAATGCTAATTAAATATATAGTTAGAAACTGTGACATTTATAAATAAATGAATAACATGGGGAAAATACTTAGAACAAACTAGGGAAAAACTTAGAAAAATGAACTCCCCTCTTCTTTTGCTTTTGACAGGCTCAATAACCCAAGTTTTTTGTGTTAATTTTTGACTCCGTAACTTTACAAACGGCACCCCATAGAAGAATGAACCTGAATAATTAGATTTTGAAGTCAAATTTTACTCTTAAGCTAATTTCTCCAAGTGAGTGGAATTTCAAACTTACTTTGTGAAACTAAACACTCAGATCCTAGGTATTCAACCAAAATATTGGATTAAGTGATAAAAGCATCAGAAAAGGCTATGGGAATATTTAAGAAATATCAGCAAAGTAACAAAACAAAATCACTTTTTGTCTTCTTTATTCTTTACTCTTTTTTTGGTTATGGATCACTATCTTTTGGTTAGATAAGACCAAAGTAGAGATATAGTTGGCCGTTGTTCACTGTGTCATCTATGGCAAAATTTTAAAAATACCAGATTGTAAATGGTGAATGCCCTCTACTTGTATAGCCCTTAATCTAGTCCTGAGGACCCTGAAGCGCTTTACACTAGATTCAGTTATTCACCCATTTACACACACATTCAAGTTACATCAAGTTCAAGTTTTCTATCTAAAGAAACCCAGCAGGTCGCATTGAGTCACTGACTTGCAGCATTCTCTCCTCCTGGAACAATTCTGTAGTGACAGTCGCTTGCATCGTGTCTTTGACTTTGCAGCACTCCCTCATATTGAGTATTCATCTGGCAGAATTCAAAATTTTAAAGTGGCCTCGTCAAAGCCTGGCCTTAAATCTGATTGCTGTGGGAGGACCTTAAGCAAGCCATTCATGCTTTTAAGGAGGAAAACACTGTTTTATGGCCCTGTACTTGTTTTTGGCCAACTTTTTTTTTCCATTTAGGCTTCATCCTAGCAGATTCAATTCAATTTAAAAATACTTTAATAATCCAAGAGGGAAGTTAAATGTTGTTGAGACTCATATTATACAACTTTTTTTCTATGTTGTAGATGGGTGATGGCTGTAGGCAGGAAGGATCTCCTGTAGCGGTCTGTATTACAGCATATCTGAAGAACCTTCTGAATGAAGACACTCTGTTGTTGTAGAACAGTCTCAAAAAGAGGATGTTCAGGGTTTCTCGTAATTTTCATGATTTTATGAAGAATCCTTCTTTGCACCATCATCCGGAATTGCGGAATTGCGGAATTGCGGAATTGCGCCGCTCAAGGTGGCAGCATGTTGGAGTAGCTCTGTTACTTTGGTTCATATTTTTTTCTTTTTTTAAACTTTAATTCTTCCATTTCTGGTAGAAACATTGTTTTTGTGGACAACTGTTCTCTCTGGTTTTGAATGCTGTGCAGCTGGAAGGATTTTTGCTGATACTTTTTATTTTTGGACATTTGTTATGATGCATAACCATGGCAACAAGGTGGTTTACAACTGGCAGCAGCTGATTAACATCACAAAAGCTCAAATAATACCTCAACTAAAGCCACAAAAGCCTGATGAGTTGAAAAGAAGACACCATAGATCCAGAGCATCCTCTACATCAGACTGTCATACAACTACAGAGCGTCTTCAGTCAGAGGCTTCTTCAGATCTGCAGACTGCTACAGGAGATCATCCCTTCCCACAGCCATCAGCATCTACAACAAATCTTTGAAGGAACTTGCATAATGAGTTACAACAACGTTTAATTTCCCTTTGGGATTAATAAAGTAATTTTGAATTTGAATTTGAATTTGAATTTGAATCTCCAGAGGTTCCACAGTTGTCCCCAGAACAGAACCAGCCTTCTTTATCAGGTGGTTGAGTCTTTTTAAGTCCATGGATCTGAGGCTGCTACCCCAACAGATGATGGAAGAAGAGATTACACTCTTCACAACAGACTTATAGAAGATTATGATATGTGTCTTCACACATTTTAGGTTACATTTATATAGTTTTAGAACCTGGTAAAGACTGCTTGATATGAACTTTGATTATCTTGTCAAAACAACAATAAACCATACTTGTAGTACATTCCTAAAAACAGTATCAAGACTTGATGTTTTGGTTGTACAAAGTGATGCAGAGCACCTCTTGCTCTGATCAGATTATTTTAACTCAAATATGTTGCATCATTTTGAGGATCAAGTGGATGCAGATCTTTAATAAACCATCATGAGTGCTGTAGAGTGAAATAAAATATCCACAACAGGCACGTGATGCGCGGGTTTCACCACAACACGTCCCTAAAAAACACTATGGATATTTTGAGTTGTTGCCATGCTGCATGCAACCAGAACAGAGTGACACTCTGTCTAGCTGCTGTTTGACCTTTGTAGGGCACTGCCTCCATAACTAATGAAGTGCTGGCGCGAAAGATGAATTTCTCTGGCATCTAACCGGTGGGCGTTGTCTTGCTTTGTGCTTTTATGGGCCTCTGTTGGAAGTGGGCTGTGAAATGAAACAGCCTGACAGCAATGTGCCTTTTAGCTGGTGAATCTGTTCAGAGGGCATTTAATGGAAATTTGTGACAAACAAGGAAAATGGTGCAGAGAAATGCTGTGATGGGCACCAATGATCAGAGAAAGAAGACAAAGTTGAGTGCATTTTAGCCTTTCAGGTCTTATATTCTTAAAGGTGGAAATGAAGCACATCTTTGGCACCAATTTTGTCCAAAGTTTTGCAATAAAGTAATGCTATAATATAATATTTGTCAAAACCATTGTGAATGCTTTTAACAAATGTTTGCTAATAGTGTGGGGGTGTAGAGAATTGGCCTCGACATCTTTAAGGCTTCACTCTTCATTATCATAGATTCAATGAAGTGTCTTTAAATGTATTCCACTTGAGGAAGGGTATGATTATCATTCAAAATGTTCTCTTTATTTAAAAAAAGAGGTACAGCTAAAATTTCTATTACCTCACATCCCTGCAGCCTCAGATATAATTAAACTCCCTCTTCTTACGTTGGCTCATCAAATGGAACATCACTTTTGTTTTTTTTAAATATACTTCTGTGTACAAGCCCTGCATTTGCATCCTTAAAATACCCCCAGTACTTGGTTCTGGCAGAGCTACAAACCAAAATATGTTCCAGAATATTAACTACAACTTACAGTTACATAAATTTTAAAGAGCATTTAGAGTACTTGTGTGTATGGTAGAGTTTTTAGGTTTTACACACTAGGTGCTGATAGAATTTTAGTGGCAGAGATATACCTGAGCCCTGGCTGGGATGAACCACACAAATAAAAATACAAGCAACTATTTGTATCTCTCATAATAATTATAGAAGAGAAAACTTAAATAGAAAATTTCTAAACTTTCCACTTGGTGTTTCATGACTTATTGTGGCGTCCAGACCCCGACTCTAGAAATGGTGCCTAGTAATAGACTGACACCTTGTGGAATATCACTGAGTACAAGTTTGTATGATTAGTGCTGCCATCTTGTGGACAACATTAAGTAAAACATTTGGAATAAATCACATAAATCACATGGTATTTAGATTACCAATTGAGTGATAGTTTATATATATATATATATATATATATATATATATATATATATATATATATATATATGAGCCTTTTGTTCCATTCGGAAAGCAAGTGAAGACGTAGTAAACACCATACATTGTCAGTGGAAGTGCTTTACCCTGTTTTAACATATACTGTAAGTGTTACGTTTGATAAGTTTTATATTGAAAAACTGTAATTGAAGTTGTGTGTCTTCTGCCTAAAATCTTCTATTTAGTATTTATGTTATTTATTTTTCTTTTCTTTTTTCATTTTAGTCAGATGTTATGATCAGTTACTTAGTTCTTGAGTACCATTTTTATCAAATACTGTTTTACTATTACTTGAGTAATTTCTTGGACGGCTACTTTCTTACTTTTAATTGAGTAAAAGTATGTTGAAGTAGTGCTATTCTTACCCGAGAACAATTTCTGGGTACTCTACCGACTTCTGGAGGAATGTATTAGCATAGACGCAATTAACTAATTATAGAGCAACTATATGCATATATATATGTTCTGAGACAGTACGACCTAATTTAAATTTTAGAAAACAAACTTGAGATCCTGTAAAATATCACTGAACATATACGGTCATTACAAATAAACAGAAAACATTAGGAAAAACTTTGTGTCAAACGGAACAAAAGATATATAAATAATTTTGTTTACTCCGCCTCTCCCTGTATAGCCTACTTTAGTTTTACTGTGAACGTCCATAGGTGCTGCTCCTTTAAGAACTGTTATCCTGGTTGCTAAGGGCAACACAAACACTCTACATGAAAACTTTTAACTTCTAAAACCAGAGTTTTAGCGTTGTTTTATTCATTTTAACGCCTACATATTCAGAAATGCCACCGACAGGAGCTAAAAAAGGCTCTGCTAAGAAAAGCAACAATGCCGACGATCAACCTTTTAACAAGAACTGGGAGGCTGGTCTTGTCAAAGCGCAGTTTGATGAGGTTTGACACTTTGCCTACTTTGTGTTTTTGATATACTTTCCCCCCATTTAGGTATAATTCATCCAAATGTTTGTTTATTGAATTTGTTCAATTAAAAACGCGATTCAACACACACCGAGTAATATATTCTGAGCGTTTATTTTTCGTAAATTCTGATGAATTTGGCGTATAGCTAATGAAAGCAAAAAATTCAGTTTGTAAGAAAATTTTAATATTTAATTAAACCAATAAAAAGGGGATGTAATACTAAAATGTCAATTACATTCGCCACAAGGGGGTAGCCTAAGCAACAAAGGGTCATAGTTAAAGACTTCCATAGAGTGCTGTATCAAAGAATATTAATGGGAAATTGAGTGAAAGGGAAAAGTGTGGATGAAAAGATGCAAGAGCAATGTATTTCGCTCATGTATATATATATATATATATATATATATATATATATATATATATATATATATATATATATATATAATTAAATTAGGGAAATAAAATAACTGTTCAGTGATGTTCGAATTTATTTAGGAGCACTTGTGTGCTTTTATTTTGAAAGGTGACTTTGCAAACCGGAAGTCGCCTTTCGTTACAGTCTGGAAATTTTATACAGCAAAACTCCCTGTAACCATTTGAAATTAGAGGTTTTATGTTTTGTTTTTTTTTTATTTAAGGAGTTTGGGGTTATTTTGCTACACAGTGCGCCTGAAGTAATAAATTATATTTTTCCGCCTTAAATCACATGCAAATTAAAAGCAATGGCTGTTTTTTTAGTTCTTCAATTAAGCGGTTTATTCTGGTGTCACTACCTCCCCAGGACTCGTGGCAGGCCTGTGCGTCTCTTGTGGTTGGAGATGGTCCGGAGGAAGAGGAGGAACTCCTCCAGCCTCTGGTTTTGGCTCTTCAGCAACCACAGCGCAAACTTTTTACCCTCATAACTTGGCACAGCACACATGCTAAGGTACCACTATCTGTTTTTATTCATATGACCTAAAGAAAGTGAAAACCAAAATGTGCTTGAGCTGTCTGGTACTGTGCAAAAGTTTTTTTAGGCAGGTGTGTAAAACTAGGGACACTAGGGATGTAAGAAAATATCAATACACCGATATATTGCAGTATTTTATGTCACATATTGTATCGATGTTCAAATGCAATATATACATTTTTATTTATATTTTATTTTTAGAATGGAACCATTGATTACAGTAATTTTTGTAGTAAAATTAAAAGTATGACCGCTAGTTGGTGGCTCTTTTCACCTTCTTCGACTTACTTTGTTTTCGTGAGTACTTGAGTCACTTGGCCTTGTTTCCACGTCGGAGGTATGGCATTTTGGCTACAAGTCTTCCATGAAGACACTTCTGGCCAGACTTCTCCGGACAGTAGATAGGTGTACCTAGGTCCAACTAGTTTCTGCCAGTTCGGAGCTGATGGCACTGCTGGACATCTTCCGATTTCAAAGGGTAATAAGCTTGATAAGTCTTTCATCTGCTTCCTTGTTTCCTTGGCCGACCACTATGTCTAAGATCCTCAACGTTGCCCGTTTCTTTGGGCTTCTTCAAAATAGCTTGAACAGCGCATCTTGAAACTCCAGTCTGCTTTGAAATCTTTGTCGGGGAGAGACCTTGCTGATGCAGTATAACTACCTTGTGTCTTGTTGCTGTGCTCAAACAAGCCACGACATGAAACTATCTTCCACAACCTCATCTTGGTAGCAGAGTTTGGTTGTTCCTCACCCAGTTTTAAGCATCCTACAGAGCTGTTTCTGTTTCAGTTAATGACTGGATTTCAACTAGGTATGGGCCGGTATGAGATTCTGGCGGTATGATAACCGTAGGCAAAAATATCGCGATTTCACGGAATTATGATTACAGCTCTAAAATGTGTATTTTGAATGTCTGTATTTTTTTTTAAAAGGAAAAAACACTTTTTAGTGAGGCATATATGGTAACTAACTAGCATGCTAAGATAATTCATCATTAGCATGCTAGTTACCATTATCTGCCTCAATTAAAAAGTTACTAAGGATATAGATGAAGAAAAGATAAGATAAGGTAGTTTCCATATCTGCCAAGGTAAGAAGCTCATTTCACTAATGTAAGACGGTAATACGCTCGTTCATTTCAAGACAGCATTAACTTTACCTTGAATTTAGCATACAACGATGGGTGGTTCTCCCGAACATGAGCAATCATATTCGATTGCTTTCGGCTGCCACTGTTCTCAAGCACGTTTTACACGTCGGGCGACCTTCTTCTTCCAAGCCGTGAACGTCTGGCTTTTTACAGTAGCCGAAATATTCCCAAACATCCGCTTGGAGAAAAAAAGTTCAGTCATCACACAGCCTGCAGCGCTGGCCGCTTGTCACTCACAACGAACGCAGGTGTGCGGGGTGGGGGGGGCGGCGGAGGAGGAGAGGCGCTTTACACTGCATCTTCTTGAGGGATCTCCCTGACGAGACACACATGAAAGAAAAAAAAAGAACGCTTATACCGCAGGGGTTGTATGATGGAAAATTTTTGTGGTTTTGAAACCCTGACTTTTTCATACCGCGGTATAGCTTGAAACCGGTAACCGGCCCATGCCTAGTTTCAACCTACGTGTAACACTGATGATCATTAGCACCTGTTTGGTACAACTGGTTGATCATACACCTGACTGTAATCCTACAAAATCCCTGACTTTGTGCAAGTGTAGTTATCAGAATTGATGCTGGTTTGAAGGCAAAAGTTAGTAACACCAAATATTTATTTAATTTAGATTTTTCTTTTTTTTTTCTCAGTTTGCAATATATATATATATATATATATATATATATATATATATATATATATATATATATATAAAAATAAATAACAAACCCTGCGGTTTTATTGTTACTAATTGATCATTGTCCTCACAGATCCAGGAACTGGGGAATCCCAAATCAAAAAAGCCATATGATCTTCCCATGTTTTATGAGGTAGGCTTTGGATGCTTTAGTTTAATAACTCCACAATATGTTGGATCACAATCATGTACAACTTCACCATTGCCAAGAACTGCTTGGTTTGAATATTTGCCGGACTGCATAGAGATCAGATGTTTGGGCTGTTGCGTGGACTTTAACTTCTCAATGCCCAATGATTGATATAGATTTTGGATGCCAAGATATCGAAGCTTACAAAGGGTTGAGAGGGATATCGTATTATTCAAAAATAACGTTGCAGTTGCAAGTTTTCCAAATATTGTGCGTCCTTTTTATTTTCTTAAATCTATTGTGTCCCTTTGTTCTCTCTACATTAATACGTTAATTAGGTTACTGAGGCTGCCAAGATGCTGCTGGATGCTGGAGAGGAGATTCCATGCGACCTGCTGGCAAAAATACTGAAATTCCAGCTGCTGCAGGTCAAAACCTATGATCAGCAGAGAAGAGAAGCTGAGCGGGTAAAGTGCTTCTCCATAAGTGGGATTTAACTCCACAGAATTACTTTAGAGCTCACTAGATTCCTACCAAGGGTCATTTTAATTTATTAATGAATTCTTCTGTTTCAGCTGAAAAGCGAGGGGCAAAAAGAAAAGGTTGTTCCTCACTCTGACAGCAAGCCCAAGCTCTCTGACAAAAAAGGAAAGGGCCCTCCATCTGCTCTGGAACCCTCCAACGAGAAGAAAACCAAGCTCAAGCGCAGGGATGATGTGGAACCACCCATATATATAGGTAAAAAAATCTATATTTTGAAGCCATAATCAGCCATAGGTCTAGATGTGTTTATTTCTTATTTCATTGTTTTCTGTAGCATATTAGTCTGTAGTGATCACAGTGACACTCCTAAAAAGTCTGAAATTTGACTTCAGCATGGAGAAATAATAGACTTTGTAATCCAAGGCTTTATAACCTATGCTATTCTCTAAATATTCTGTTCTTCCTTTTGTCTTTCCTTCTATGTCCTTTTGAAGTTGCTTCCCACCTCACTCCCTGCCTTATCACTTACCGCTCTCTTTGTTTTTTTATTTTCCACCAAGATGGTTCCAGTGCTAGTTCGGTGCCAAAGCCTGACTTGGAACTGGTTCTTTGTTTTCCCACCGCCAAAGCACTCTTTTCCTGGTTCCAAACCGGTGCTTCACCTAGCACCAACTTCTTGCGGGGCCAGAGCTGGTTCTTTCTAAGCACGGCTTTCTCCCCTCGCCCACCTGGTGACATTGCAGCAATGTTTCTATGCAAACGTATTTGCCGCTCTCTGCGCCTTGTAATCAAATGTTGACGATGCACCAAGAACATGTTCTGTACACATCTTCGCAAATCCAGCCAAGTGGTGAAGCACAACAGTAGCACTGGTAAGAGCACAATGAACTACCCCATTGTTAAAATCTCTCTCTCTCTGTTTTCACGCGCTTTCTGTTTTCTTCTCCCAATGTGGGCGTATACAGTTCTGTTGCAACGTATTCTGTGACATTATGATTCCAACTAGGCTCTACATCAATGGAAAAGCAACTGGTTCTTTGAAAGAACCAACTAAGCACTAGCTCTGGCACCAGCACCGGACTAGCACTGTTTCTTTTTCGGCATAAAAGCTCTGTCTGTCTACTTTGTGTCTTTTTCTTCTTCCAAGTGTTCTTCTGTTCTCTCTCCCCTCCTTCCCTGCCCGCCTTATGTCCTTCCCTCCTTGTTCGTTTCCTTTCTTCTTTCTGAGCAATGAAATCATTTGAACAGATAGTGAAGAAGGAACTATTGCAGATGGCGAAGAGTAAAATAGACCCCTTTCAATTTGCTCATCAGGTGATAGGCAATCATTGGTGAATCTTGTGAATAAAACACATGTTTGCTTTTGTTTTAATGACTTCTCTTCAACTTTCAACTGCATTCAGTCCCACATCATGGCTCACAGACTGGTTGACTTCTCTGTATTTGACTTTGGTACCATTTGTTGGCTGGTGAATATTTTACCAAAGAGGTCAAAGAGAACATGTGTTAACAAAGCCACAAACATGCTAAAACTGGCTCTCCTCAGGGGTGTGGTTGTTGATGCTCTACTCTAACGCGTGTCAGAGCCAAAGCGAGTAGAGATTTATCATTAAATTTGCAGATGACGACTATAATTAAATTTAAAATAAAGTGAGCCTACGATTGGACCAACTCTTTTTAATGGTACAGCAATATTTGGGCGCCGCTTTGGACAATAACATAACTTTTGAGGCTAACACTAATGCCATCTGTAAGAACCAGATGGTGTTATTTTAAGGAAGTTGCTTTAATGTTGATCAATCTCTTTATTTTTCTGTTTGAACTTTTGGAATAGCGAGCTGGTTTGGCAACCTTAGCATGGTAAACAAAAATAGGTTATTGAGTTTAGGTAAGGTCTGTCCATAGATCGCCGGCATTGCTTTTAGACCCTTAATCAGGTCAAGAGTCACTAAGGCTACGTTCACATTGCAGGTTTTAATGCTCAATTCCGATTTTTGGATTAAATCAGATTTATTTCTTGTGTGTGGTTGATCACACCATAACTAAAATGCGACAGCAAACACGCTCGAGTGTGAATGATTCACGGCCCTAAAGCGCCCCGCATGCGCAGAAAAAGACAAGACATCACACTCAACGCACCTGTTTATGGAAGTAAAAATGGTGGCTACAGATGTTGGTGTTTGTGCAGCAGTTTGGCAATTGTCCGAATTGACAAAAGATTGACAAATTAATTAGACAAAGAAGGACATTGAGAGAAAAGAAAGCCCACATTTTAACACCGGCATCAATCCTTAAAGCCCCTTGTTGCCCAAAGGGGAAGATCAAACAGGCACTGGAGATCTTTTAGCTGTTAGGTTTTTAAATGATTCTAGATTAATTTTCCTGCTTGGAGCGCTGATATATTGTTTTTTTAATGTTTTTTTGCTTTTCCCTTTTTTCTCTCTGCATTTTTGAGTGTTAATGTTGTGTGTAGAGTTTGTAGACTCGGCTGCAAATTAATTGTCATCGAGGACAATAAAGTGTTTCAGTTCAAATCCTTGACCCCTATGTGTTATGTCCCTCCTTCCTTCCTTGGGTTATAGTCCTCACTTGTGTCCTCCTTGCTGTCCTATGTCTTAGCTCCCTTACATCTTTGAGTCCTTCCTTTCTTCCTTTTTAATTTTCCGCCTTCATTCCATCCTTGAGTCCTTCCTTTCTTCCTTTATAATTTTCCACCTTCATTCCATCCTTGTGTTCTTCCTCCCTTCCTCAGGTCTGGGTTAGGATCCCTACTTGTCTCTATTGTTTTTTTTCTTCAGATGACGAGCCAGACTGTGGTCCCCAACACTATATTTTGTTAGTGGGCTTCCACCAGCCGCACCTAATTGGGGCGCTGGATGCCATCGGTGTTCACGTCGCAAATGTCATTAAGTTATGCTCCGATCACAAAGAAAGCTTTCCGGAACAGGAAGAACAGAACGGCCAGGAGGAGTTTGAGCAGAGTCTGCAAGCTTCTCCAGCTCTGGTTTCAGGTTAAAAGTCTCCTCCACAAACCAGAAATAGGCCTATATAATAATGTGTACTGGTATTGACGTGATGTTTCTGTTTTCTCTGATGTTTAGAAGTTCCTGTAAATGCCAGAAAGCTCGATCTGTTCTGGTCTCAACTGAGGTCAGTTTTAGACAGCGGACCACCGGACTCGAAGCTCCATGATGTGATCCAGCTGAGCTACACCGTCCCAGATCTCACACTCCCCGTTCAAACACAGGACCCTCAGACTGTGGTTAGCAGAGCCGGATCATTTCTTTGTGTTATTATAGCTTTTAGGGCCTAAGTGTACAGTTACTTAATGTTGAGTGTCGTTTTTTTTTCTGTGTTCAGCTGCAGATGGGAAGCCGGATCTTTGACGGTGTTGCCAGGCTCATCTATGATTCTCTGGAGTGGGGCCGGCAGTATCGGCACTACAGAGACAATGTCCAGCTCATCAGTATACCCACTGCTGTAACACTGGATTCACAGCCTGCTGAGGTAAACCTACAGTGCAGGTTAGGGCTGGACGATATCTCAAGTTTTTAAAAAAGTATTGCCATTTTTTCATATACGATACAAGAATGACCTGATATCGTTTATATCGATGTATATAGACCAGTTAGTTTTCTGCCCTCCCGCCCCTCTGTCTGTCTCTTGCGTTACTTCACCTTGCTACACCTCCAGTCCTCAATGAACGTGAATCTCACCGCAACCCCACTGCTGAATTCAGTCCGGAAGTCACAGCAGCATGGAGACTGAGGAAGGCACAAGGGAGAGTGTTGAAGAGGAGCCGCTGGTTAGCACTGCTTTTAGTGGGCCGGTACCAACGGTACTCAGTACCACCACTTCTAAAAGTAGCTCTTTAGAGTTCCACCACTTCTCCGAGTGCTGAGAACGTTCTCACAGAGTCCGGGTAGCTCATTAGTGCGTCTGTTTTAATCCTTTTGCAAACTCCCCTCTCAAATTTTCAGAACCCTTCACAAGTGCAGAAAGGCAGAAGCTTGTCTGTACTGTGCTGCATTGCACACCTGTGGTGCATTCAAGGAACATTCGAAATGTATGGTGAATTCAATAACGTAGGACATTTAAAACTAAAAACACAGAAAATAATACAAGCTATAAACTTCTGTTTATAGGCAGTTGCCATGCAATGTTTGCACTATATTCTCTATTAATATCGTATTTTTGGCCTCTCAGAACCAAGCTCCCAGGCTGAATTTCAACACCAGCCCACCCTTGCCCAAAATAATACTTTTTAATAGCAAAGCTATAACTATTTTGGTTCGGAAGAATAAAACATTATTTTATTCAAGAAATTAATATTAATATATGTCGCTACTTTTTTTTTGACAGTGTTTCTAATGTACATCAACAGTTGTACTGTATGTCAATAAAAGTGCCTGTGTGACATTTGAGAGATGTAGCTTAGATTCCGAATTGCTTTTTTGTTAATACTTTTTGGGAAGAAAAATATCAAGATATCACTTTGGGTCCATATCATCCAGCCCTAATGCAGGTCAGAAGTTTACATAGAAAATTAAATCTTTCTTTTCATTACTCCACTTGCTATGCACCGCAGCAGTGCCATTAGCAGCAAATACACCCACAGCATGATGCTGCCACCCCCATGTTTGACTGTTGGACCTGTGTTCTTTTGTAGACGTCACCTTGAATCTTCCAGGCATACTATTTGACGCTGTAGCCAAATAGCGAACATTTTTGTCTACTAAACATTATTGATGCACAATATATCAGTATATCACCAATTAGTAAAACTGGGCCGATATCAACAACCAATGGTTTGGAGGGGGAGGGGGTTGGTCATGTGGTATTTGTTTGGTCATGTGACAGTAATGGAAGCGGTGCAGGATTGTGGGGTGTTTACCTGAAGCAGAAAGCAATGTAGGCGGTGAGGTCGCTTTTACATGATGTCGAAAGGGTAATTACTAAAAGCGTGAAATTAATTAATTAATGCCAGTGATGATTATGCAAACCTGTGGCCAGAACTTAAACATACAAACTCTTAAATGAGTTCAGTCCTCAGTTAGTTTTTGTTTTTATATTTGATCAACCTGCCTTTTTACTGACTTATATTATTAATTCAGGATCTAAGATAGAAATGCATCTCACTGTTTCCTGTAGTTTAAGTCTGATTTCATCCAAAAAAAGAGCAGTTAGCAGAGGATGGTTTCGATCCATCGACCTCTGGGTTATGGGCCCAGCACGCTTCCGCTGCGCCACTCTGCTACGTGCTGCATATGGAGATCTGTGTGTTATCTATAGATGCAGGAGCTCCTGGAATCAGCTGAGCTCTTTAGTTACTTTCTCATTGATCTGCCTCAGTAATAAAGCCACAGAGCAGTCACTGCACTGGAAGCAGCTTCTGCATTCATACGATGTGGGCTGTACTTACAGCAAAGATGGCCCTACATCATCTCCTGAATATTGATCATTGATCATCGCTGTTTTTAGTTTGTTAAAGCTTCTCTTTGTGTGTTTCCTGTTGCAGGTTGTGCCAGCTGTTACCCCGCGCTCTAAAAAGAAGCCAGTCATAGATCAGTGCCCACCGAGTCCAGGTTAGCCCTATTTTCCTAACTGATCATCCCTCCGTTTTGACATATCCTTGTTTACAGTTTTAATTAAACACTGATGGGATTGAATGTGTCTCCTTTCAAATTCCTCCCTTGCCCTGTGTGTGCAGAGACCAAGCTGCCTCCTCTATCTGTGAACGTGGATATGCGTTACTATAACAGTCTGTTGGACCTGGTTTCCCCTGAAGCCTGTTCTGTGCCCCTGATCCTGCACTGTATGCTGGAGCAGGTAGGTCTGCAACGTGTTGGTATCTCTCCCTATTTTTAAACGTATAAATTATTTTCACTTTCAAGAGTAAACTCTGGGTGAACATTAAAGATTTCCCTTCTTCTGTCTTTAATTGTGGCATAAAATGTTTTTCTCACTGTACTTGTCTGTTCAGGTGGTGATTTCCACAGATCAGCCTTTGCCCGCCGTGTCGCACATGTCCGAGGAGCAGAAAACAGACGCTGGCCCCTGGTTAGACTGTGGTCTGGTTAGGTACATGCTCCGATGCATCCTGCCTCTCCTGACCACAGAAGAAGAGAGACACCGTCTGTTAAATCAGGTCCTCACTACTGTGCAGAGGGAAGAGGACAAGAAGGTAGAGCTATCACTAAGGCGCATGCATTATGGAATTGTATTATGTGCAGCATTGGTGGTTCAGTGGTAGAATTCTCGCCTGCCACGCGGGAGGCCCGGGTTCGATTCCCGGCCAATGCAGCAAATTGCTTTTTGCAGGGTGGTCTTTAGAGCAGGGGTCTCATGTTTCAGTGGGCAGGTCAGTTTGGAGACAAACCAGCCAATCTCGTTTCGCTTTTTGTCATGAAAATAGAGCCTCTGAAGCAACATACAAAGAGCGTGCCGGCTCTGACATCAGCATCGGGGGAGGGTTGAACATGCGGTTCAGTGAGCAGACTCTGTGTGCAAATGGAAACTGCTACTTCCTTTTGGGGGTTTTTGTAATCTGTAAGCGTGAAGCCGCTACAAACCGGGACCTTAACATAATTTTATTTAAATTTACTGTTTTAACATTTTTAGTCAAAACTGACTTCGCCATTAAAAAGGAACACCAAAAGATATAGCAATGTCAAGGGGTTAAAAAATCTGTAGCGGTTTGTGTTTTCAGTGGCGTTAGCCCAAAACTGTGAGGCTGATTCCAGAACAACAACACACGTCTCAGAATAGTGTCATCATTGTAACAATTAACACAACCCTGAGCCTTTCAGGGCAACCAGGCATGAGAGAGCCAGTGGGAGTTTTTTCTTTTTGTATATATACAGTATATTTGCAAGTGATTACAGATTAGCTGAATCAGGAGTTAGTACCAATGGATGTCCACAAGATGGCGCTAAAATCAAGTTTGTAATTTTTTCAAACATTGACAGCACTGCAATATTGTGCTTTATTCTGTGCAGATGCAGTGTGAAAGTGATAAGTGATTTCTGAACATGATTTCATTTTCAGAAATGTAGTCTGTATGGTCAGTAGGTTCATGATGTAAAGATTCAACACATTTATATTATAATAGAACATATAATATTATATTTTCTGACTAGTTCCTTCCTTTATGGAAGTGTAGAGGTGCAACCTAGGGAAAAGAAAAATAGAGCTATAACACGTTTTAATATGAAAACTTGTATTGCTCTAATATTATGTTCTTTATTGTTGTCTGTTGTCATAATTCATATCACTCAAATATCTTTAAAAAGGATGGATGTTGATGCTGTGGCCAATATGATCAATGGAAGAAAAGGTTTTAACTTTCTCCTTCTCTCTCTGCTCTTTGGTGCTGCTTCTGTTATTATTAAAGATTATTGAGGTGACTTTCTTATATTTCATGTTTATTTATTACCATTTTGATGTGTATATTTTAGGGAGCAAAAGCCAGTTTTAGGTCATTGTGATACAGAAAATACCTCTTTTTTTTTTTTAAATACTAGCTGGTTAGTCGGGCTATCTGCTCCAGTTACCAGCTTGCAGTTGGCTGCCTAAAAGACATTCTGCTCATAGTTTCCAACTTTAGTTATGAGTGATGGTCATGGTTAGTGCACTAGCCTTCTTTCAGCCAGCTGACCGGCAGTGCTCATTTTTTTGGGTTTGAAACCGTGGTAAGGCCACTGATGCCAACACCTTTATGATGCCTACCCATGTTAGGGTTTATGAAAGATGTGAATGCCCACTCTTTGTTAATTCAAAGGTTTTCACTTATAAATCATGTTTTCCCTTGTTCTCAAATCGCTTGCATCAAACCACACACCAACCGATTCCACTTAGTCTGTATTTTTCAAATAAAGTGGAAAAGTTTGTGAAGAACTAAGTTCACCTAAAAAATAAAAAAATACAAAAAAAAACCAACAAGATGCATGTAAAATACATGAAGCTTTTGACTGTTCTCACTCTGCACCAGCAATGTGCTCTAAGGTCTCTCTGTTCTACTGATGTCTTCAATTTTAGAGGCTGTTGGAGGAGTTTGGAACTGAGCGTACTCAGAAGAAGCCTGAGCAGCCTCTGGTTATCAGACACCACGATGAGAGGGCACGACGATTACAGGACATCACTGTAAGGGTCAATGTTCAAACTATTCAGTTCAAGTTTGAAAAATGTTTGCGCCTTGTTTCATTTGTAAGGTTGTATGTCTCAGGACAAAATGAGTAAATTATCAGATCCTTACTAAAATTAGGCTGATATAAATAATTCACTCTACAGTTTAGCGATATTAGCTGTGTGTTCATCTACATACGTGTGACCCATGTAGGTGGTTCATGGCTTGAATCCAGCTGAGGTAGAGTCATCCATGATGAGGAGTTGTCCAGTCATGGAGCTCATTCGGTCTGTAGCTGAACAGAGAAACAGCGACTCCTGCTGGAAGGCAATGAAACAACAGCTGCAGCATCACTGCACAGATGGTCAGAAACTTTAATTAAATATTTCTGTTGCTTTTAAGTATTAAATTCAAGCTCCGCTCCTCTTTTTTTTTCTACATGTTTAGCAGTTTCTTTATGTAATAATATCCCATAGAGAGCATGTCCTGGTCCGAGGTCGAGCGCCAGTTTCATCAGAGCGTGTTTGAGGCTATGACACTGACCACGGTGGATCAGCAGGGTGTTTTACTGACCGATGCCGACTTAGAGCCAGCACAGCAGCAGACACAAAGAGTTATCCCCTGGGACAATCCTTTGTTATATGCTAAACATAAGCTTCAAACCCTGCAGAATAAAGGTATGTAAACATGTTAAATCAGTTACAGAGACGCCTAACTTCACCTACAAACATAATGCAAATTGTCTATAGGTCCAACATTTCTGACTGAAGACCCTGGTAACACAGAGGTATTGTTTACATCTTATTTTTTTGCTTTATTTAAAGATTTACTGTGATTTTACTTGCCAGTATTTGTTTCTTTCTCCAGGACCTGAGTGGGAAAGTCTGCAGCCATCTGGATTTATCTGAAATGCAGAGTTGTAGACAAAGATCTCTGTTTGACTGGCACTACACAGAACATCACAATGCAGCTGTTTTTCCACAGGTGATGTTGGCTTATGGCGCTTTGATTACAGCAATACAGAACATAAATGAAACTATATGAAATATAGACATTTTTCACAGAGAATCCAAAAAATCTTTGGTTCCTTGAAGTTGAAGAAAACCTACGTTTTGCTTTGCGTTATCGATTTTCCACTTAGATTTCTGTCCATTCCTGAATCTTCTCTCTATTCTTTTTTTGCAAACAGGTCACAGTCAGTCTTCTTCATTTGTTATTAAACTCTTGTTTAGGTTCTGAAAATGGCCTCAGAGGAATATTGTTGCACGGACATCTTTAGAGGAAGTTACAAAAACATCATGTATGTTTTTTGCCACCATCCTATGAATACTCACCGCCTGTCCAAACAGTCCTGGCATGTGGCCCTCCACACTGATGTCAAGTTCAGGTCAGTATTTCCTTCCACACTGTAAAGTGCTCACCTGTGGCATCATAAATACTAATACTTTTGTCATAAATACTCACATTGATCATTTAAAGGGGCTATATGCAATTTTCAGAAATTTAAACTCGCGACTGACACCTGTGGCCAAAAACGGAATTGCTCTTCCTTTCTGCTCGCTCTCGCAGCGTGCGCTCCTACGCCGGTCGCTCTCAATCTTCGATCTTTTTCGGGCACTTGTCAGAAGTTTTACTTTTTTAGTTTTATGTGGAGTTACTGTTGGTGTCAAAGTTGCCCTTGGTCTCTTCTGTGTATTCGCACAATGCATTGAACTGCTTGCGAGTGCTGACTAGCGGTGGTGGCAGAGTGATCTGAAACATTTAACATGAACGCGCTTGCATCACATCCACAGACAGCGCGGGAAAATCCGACCCAACAGAAAATAGAAAAAATTGGATACAGGCTTATAGGTGCACCCACTGGGAGCTGACAAGGTGTCAGTATGCTCATCAGGAGATGTTTGAGTCATAAATGGTCTAATAAAAACGCTATTGTTACGTTTATTTTGGGGAAAAAGTTACATATAGCCTCTTTAATGTGTTATGGAAGGAAATATCTTCTTACTTTAAACAAGGAAGAGGCTTGAGTCCTGAATGCCGTTTTATTTTATTTTATTAAAGAGTAACTCACCCCCAAGTCAACTTTGTTTGCTGATAAACTGTATAAATGAGTGTTTAATCGTGCTGTCTACATGTTTGGTCCTTATTTTTGATATTTTAGTGCATTTTAGTAAAACCGTTCTACCAAAAACCGTCAGTTTGGTTTCCTCTTCAGGTTAAAACTCTACACTGCACTTGAATTTAAATTCGGCATTTTTATTCACTCTGCGGTGATGGCTGATGCAGCTGGTCATGGCTGACGTCAGCCATCCTGCCGCTGTGGAGTATAAAACAGCCACAGCTCTGTAGCGAGTTTGAATAGCAAGGAAGTGTACCACCCAGCCCCCTCCCCCTGCCGTACCTCGATCCGCCAGGTAACACCTCCTTTTGCTGCATTTTTTTAAACAGAAAATGTAGGTGGAGCTAAACTCTGGTCGGGGTGGGTTGATCTTTAAGCAGCTTGGCCAGTCTTGTACAAGAGCCTGTCTGGCTATCGCTCGACTCTTGCAGAAGTTACATTTCTTCCTTCTCTGAATAAAACTTCTGCTCCAGATGATCATTGACAAACTTCAGATGGGCCTGGACACCTGATGAGGAAGGGAAACCTTCCGTGCAATGTGTGATTTTAAACCATGACAGCGTGGTGTTGTACTGACAGTAACCTTTGAAACTGTGGTCCCAGCTCTCTTCATGTCATTGACCAGCTCTTCCTGTGTAGTTCTGGGCTGATTCCTCACCTTTCTTATCGTCAGTGATACCCCGCCATGAGATGAGATATTGCATGGAGCCCCAGTCCTGACTGACAATCATCTTTAGCCTTTTCCTCTATTTTCTAACAGTTGCTTCAACAGTTGATCTTTTTTCACCAAGCTGCTTGGGAATTACCCCATAGCCCTTTCGAGCCTTGTGGAGGTCTACAGCTCTTTGGTCTTGCCCATGGTAGTAGTTGGAGTCTGACTGACTTTGGGGTGGACAGGTGTCTTTAACGACCTCAGACAAGTGCTAATAACTTAGATTAATGAGTGGAGTAAAGGTGGCCTTTTTAAAGGCAAAGTAACAGGTCTTTGAGAGCCAGAAATCTTGCTGATTGCCAGGTGTTCAAATCCCTATGTGCAGCAATAAAATACAAATAAATACTTGAAAAATCAGACAATGTGATTTCCTGAATTTCTATTTAAAATAGTGTCTCTCACAGTGGAAATGCACCTACAATGTTCATTTCTGACCCTCCATAATTTCTAAGTGGGAGAACTTGCAAAATCGCAGAGTGTTCAAATACTTATGTTCCTCACTGTATTGTATGTTAAGATTAATGATTTAATTTCAACATTTTCAGGGCAAAAATAAAATTTATTGTCAAAATTAATAAATGGCTTCCCCTCATCTATACTTTGTTTCATTGTCTGAATATCTAAAAAAAATAATTTATATCCAAATTACATTCATTTTTGATTTGCCAGATCCCAGTTTGAGTTTTTGTTTAACTCATTCATTCAACTGTTTAGCAACCTGTAGAATCTGAGGTAAATACCTTTCAGTCAAATGTACTGAGTGTGATCAAATTGCAAAAAAAATTAGATTGAGCTGAGCCTGTTGAATTTGAAAAATAAAATGTAGCTATGTCAGGTGAAGCCATCTATATTTTTCTGTGATGTGTCCCATAGGAAATATATGGAGCATGTTGCTGATAAAATCTCAACCTGGACAAAAGAGGAAGAGTTGAAGAGAGAGGAAAAGCAGATCAAAAACCAGAGCCCTCCTGAGACTCCAGCAGGTACTGTTTTAGAACAGTCGGTGTTGATTTAATGAATAACTATGTTGTGTTGTGTACACTATTTTTCCCCCAGCATAGCTGCCACTTTCCACATGGCCAAATTTATAAGGGTTTTCTCCACATTTAATGCTCCTTCCTTTGTCCTGGAAGAAGAATGCAAAGCTTGCCAAACTCAGGGCCATTTTTCTTCTTCTTCTTCATTGAAGTCCACTGTGTGTTTTCACACAAAACCTAAAGTAACTTTTGCCGCCTGTCAAAATATATATGCTTTCTTGGCATCAAAATAGTTCTTTAAAATTCACGAATGTTATATGTTAAATATTTGGCACATTTCAAACAGCATCAGAAAAGAACTTTGTTGCTCCATTGATTCTCATTCATTTTTTTTCTTTTTGAACAGTAGGGGACCCATAGACCGAAAGTAGATAGGTGTGGCTTAGGTTTCAAAATCTGGACAGAGATTGGATTGCCCAATGGTTCTGCTTTACCACGAATAAATTCACAAAGCAAAGCTTGAAGCCATTTTAAAGCCTTGATACCGGGTTGGACTTTAAAGAAGAACCTATCAGCAAATTTAATGAGACAAAACCAATTCTGACTGACACTTTGTGCAAAGATGAAATAATAATGTAATATATTTAGAGTAATTTCATTTTTTAACATTTATGGATTTAAATTGTTTAATGATTTATTATAATATATTTAATATTATCATGACAAATTTTATTTTATCTTGAGTTTTATAGGACAAAACTTATTTTGCATAGAAAATATTTTGACTGATATTTTAACTTAGAAAAACTAACAAAACTTCACTTAAATTCACATTTCAAATCCTGGATTCTAGTTTATGACTTGGAACACATTTTCTGGCTATTTTTGAATAATTTTTTTAATAGGTAGAATAAATTAGTATGTGTTTTTTACTATGCTTTTTAATACAGTGGTACCACTGGCTCAGCTAAGTGTAGGCTGGGCCAATCATAGTTCTCTATCTTTGTAGAGAGACGTCGTGCGGGCTTACCACCATTACAGCAGAGCTTTTTTTTCCCTTCTTTACGATGACGGCAGAACTGCGACGGAGCAAAAGAACAAAGATGGCGGCTGCTCAGGGACAATCTATTGTCAATGCACGATATTTTAGTTTGTAGTTTGTAGTTTTTCTGACAAAAACGACAAGTCATTGATGTTGTTTGACACCATGACTGCCCTGTTTTTCTTCTTTGACAGTGTATGAGAGACTGCCCAGTTGACTGATTTCCATTGCTATGAATACATCACATTGTTTGTTCCTCTGATTGGTCCTAGCGCTGTCAGATTGCGTGCAGAGACAGTTTGAAAGACAACTGTAGAAACCGCCCTTGTAGTGAGTTTGTCTATAGGTCGTGTCCAGACTATATATTTATATATACAGGGTTGCTTGCCAGGCTATATTTTAATAGTTCAGACACCAAATATACATCAATATGCACAGTGGAAACCGTCTTAGCATTACTACAGAGGATTCTATCTATAGTCTTCCTCATCTCCACTCTTGGGGGTACAACCAATCAGCGGCAAGGAAAATAAATGCTGCCCTTGGATTGGCTGCTTTTCAAACGTCAGTCAGTAGCGTGTTTTTTTTTTTTAAGGTTTTGTGGCATTAGTGGCCTTTATTTGACAGGGGATGGCGCACAAGGGGAGAGAGGTGGGGGAAGACATGCGGCAAAGGTCAGCAAGAATAGGATTGATCTCGGGATGACCGCATCAACGACTGAGGCCTCCATACATGGGGCGCCTGCACTAACCACCACGCCCCTTATGTATCTTTTTTGAAAGGCCTCGCAACTGTGAAAATTGCACTCTTACGTTTCCTTAAAGATTTTGTTCACTGAGAAAGGGTGTCATGCTTGTTCTCTTTGAAATGCGATCGATCACTCTGAGTTTCATGTGCATGTCACACATGAACAATTTCTCCAACCCCCATTGCCTGCATTAGTTGGAGAAAGGAAATGGTCAGGAAAAATATAACACATCAACATTGGATTTATTTATTCATAAAGAAAAGCTGAAGAAGAAATGGTTGAAATTCGTCATTGGAACACCACCGCAAAGTATAACGCTTAGTTAGTTATTTGTTTGAAGGCAGTGTAAGAGTCGCATTGCTGTTGCCGATTGCCAATCATTGGTGAGACGTTTCTTTATAATGAATATTTATGAGTAAGACTTGTAACCCTGTCGTTTTCTGCCCACCCACTCCTCCGACAAACCGTAACCCCCTAAAACAGGAGTGTTAGAGTTCTTTATCCACAGAAAACGACTCACGAGGCATTCATTCACACTAGAGACCACACCAAATTTATTGAAAAATGATTAAATGAGACCTTTAAATGTGTCTCTGGATCAACCCCATGAGCCAGCAAACCAGATTTATGCTATTTTTAAATAACGGTCGAGAGCAACACTAAATAATAAATAAAATAATAAATACTGAATTAAAACTGTGTTTTATTTCCCGTTTAGATGAAAATCCTGAAAGCTGCGTAGTGGAGGAGGAAGCTCTGGAACCAGTCATCAGGAAAGATTCCCTCAAAGTCAGTTTCCTCAGACTCGCAACACTGAACACAAGTATTCAATTACAGTAAGATGTAATTAACCGTAGCCTGTGGTACAAAACCAGTTATTCATGACCAGCATATCTTTTCATTATGTGACTTTAATGCCCCACAAACAAGGTTTCACTAAGCAGCACATATCAGTTCTAATAATTGAACCCTAATTGTCTAATCTGTAAATGTAGTTTAACGTGAAAGGCTGACAATTTCTGCAGAGGAATGCGGGAAGAGTAGCTGGTACTGTACCAGATTATGTGAATGGAGAATTACTGCTGGGTTGTATTTTACTTGGTTTTCGTGTGAAAAGATATTTTTTTAAAGATTGATTTTTACCAGCTAAAATCTGAAAAGTGTGGAGTGCATTTAACCCCCATAAGTTAACAGCTTCTTTCTGTCTGGCTTCCCTGTCCCCACTGATAAAAAGCATCCACTCAGCATGATGCTGCCATCACCATGTTTCACAACAATAGACCTCTTGCTGATCTTTGTTGCACGGTTTTGTTAGGTCTGATTCTTTTTCTGGAAAGACAAGTCAAGAGAAAATCATAGTGTTCAAATATGTAATTATTAAGCAGAATTTCACCATATTTTATATCGATGGCTCTTTGGATTTAGAGGCTTCTTGTTGCAGTCCCTACCCCAAACATGTCTGTCCCAGTATTATACAATGTTATAAAAGCAACATGGAACAATCTTATTGGCACATACATGCATTAAGCCTTGTAACATAGAAAATTTATTTATCATCAACAATTTCCAATCATAGGTGATGTGTAAACCAACTGCTATATATTTCATTTACTAAATTAAATTTAGATCAACAATTTTTTACCCTCTCTACTCTCACCATGCCAACAACTTTGCACCTTCAGGTGACAAATTAGCACACACGCACTCACACGCAGGTCATACAAACACAGGTTCCTATTCCATCAATGTGGCCTGTCTACTTCGATCCCAAATAAAGTCAATTAGGATACCATCTTCAGATATCCTGTTCAAATATAAAAGCTGCCCTGGCACATATAGGCAACACACTTCTCTATATGGTATGCCTGAAATGGCGAGACAGGACATGTGGGAGAAAAACCCACAAGACCTGTTATGGCTTTCTTTTAATTTGCCATTAATGATCGAGGTGATGCCAGAGGTGATGCCAGAAGACAGTTGGTTGTACTGGAGGGCAACAGAGTATAGGGGGTTGAATACAAAAAATGTACAAAACGTAGCCGACATTAATAATAATAATTATGATGGCTTACATTTATATAGCGCTTTATTCAAGAGACTCAAAGCGCTTTACAACTCCATTATTCATTCACTCTCACATTCACACACTGGTGGAAGCAAGCTATGATTATAGGCAGACTGACAGAAGCGAGGCTGCCATATCGGCCCCTCTGGCCAAAACCAGTAGGCGGGTAGGTGAAGTGCCCAAGGACACAACGACATGCAGCAGGTGGAAGCTGGAATCGAACCCACGATTTCTGGGTCGCAGGCCTACAACTCTACCACTGAACTACCGCCGCCCCGACATCATCATGAGAATGAGAATTGGTTGGTTTTAACATAAAATCCCAGTGAACTACATTGTAGTTTGTGATTAAAATATGAAAAGGTATCAATACTTTTGCAAGGCACTATAGTTTAAATTTATCAGAAGGCTTTCCCCCCACCCCTCTTTTTTTTTTTTTACAAATAAAAGCAAGTATAAAAATACTGTATTCTGCATCCTAAAATATATTTTAGATGCTTCTGGGATTCCGTATTGAAATGTCTTCAGATTTTAGAAAATATTTCATTTTCACTGAATATTATGTAAAATTTAACACCATCTCTTTAACTGAAATACCAGTTGTCAAATAACTACCTCTGCCAAGTAGATCATGTTTTCACCAGGGTTTGTTTGTTTGTCAGTCTTGTCTGTTAACGACATAACTAAAAAGGTTGTTGATGGATTTTGATGAAATTTTTTGGAAATGCAATAAGACCAGGAACAAGTGATTAGAATTTGGGGGTGATTGGAAAACCACCATTGCTGAAAAGTGACTTTCGTGAATAACTACTCAACTAACAAAGGTATCCGTGTGTATCCAGGTGCTAAAGTTATGTTTTCATGGTCAAGGAATCTTGAGAGGTAGATGAACTTCCTTGACAGAGGTCTGCACTCTCCGAGTGCTTTTCTATTTTATATTTTGTTACAAATGGAACAGACATGGCTCTATTTCACAGTCCCAAGCATATACACTGCTTCATTATTTCCTTTCTTTGATCTTGAAGTTATGGTGCGCGTTGCATTACAGGCCTGGAAATTAGAGCAGGAGCAGCTGAAGAAAGAGGAGACAACCAAGAAATCAAAGAAGGAGAGTACGCCAAAAGGCAAGCAGAAGAAAGAGGAGGTGCAGACATCGGACAAGAAAAGTAAAGCTTTGTCTGGGGACAAGAGAAGCAGAGCAGATAAAGGAGGTGGCTCAACCAAGACCCCCACAGATCCTGATGTTGCCACAGAACCTGATAAGGATGAAAGGATGGACCTTCATCCAACAGAGGAACCTGACAATGTGAAGAAACACTCAGAAATTAGATAGATTGTGGATGACAAAACAAACAGGCAGCCATTCTGTCCTTCTCCAACTGGTAAGTAGGTTTCTATTTGTTGCCGTAGAGATTCATCGGCTACATCACGGATGGACGGTTGATCCATGCGTCAGGATGTGTCCAGGAAATCTACCCCTCAGATGGAGGACATATTACTGTGGAGAACATGAGCTTTGTTGAAGGTATAGATTATTAAAACGAAAAACCTTAAAATCTGTTCCTTAATGTTTGTTCTAATGTGCAAGCAAACCAAAGCGGGATTCATTTAAAGAGCAACCAACAGTTTCTAGCTTTGCATTTCCTTTCCTTGGCCCTCACCTGAAATTAATATTACTCCAGGTTCTACCCTAATAAAAGTAGCAGTGAAGAAGGATGGACATCATTTCCACACACATGTTAGCCAGGTTGTTTCCAATCCCCTGAAACCTCCCACTGAGCCACAGGACAAGAAAACCATAGACCCAAAGGAGGGATGGAAAGGTAACAAAAGCTTGACAATTTGTTTGTGTCACATTAAAAATTGCAATAAGAAGTTTAAATAAGCTCAATATCTTCATGACTCTGTTATCATTTTTAGGTCTTAAGCAATTTAAGCTATGGTCACAAAGGTTCTTATGAGCAGCGGGTTTATACAAATATCACAGTTTGTACGAACTCTGGAGTTCGTAGACATTCATGAAAGGGGGTCATAGTTTCCTACAGTCTTTTTACAAAGTTGATACGGCTGCCTTTCAATTTGGAAAAGCAACTTGAGGCATTCTTGAGAAAATGCGATTTTCTGTCGTACGCTGGCTGCAGAGTTCTTATGTTCTCCGTGAGGGTGCCTTGTAACCTTCCTAGGGTATACTTATGGCTATCTTACAAAAATTGTTGTAAGGTAGCCGTGCAGCACCTATGAGAAACTCACGGCAATCTCAAGCCATTAGTCGGAAGATCCTACTGCAACATAACTCAAAAGGTTCTGGACGGATTTTGATTAGATTTTCACGAAATGTCCGCACAGGGACCAGGAACAACTGATGTAATTGTGGGGTTGGTCCGACATGAAGTGCGTATCCACCCACTGACCAGCGGTGCTAACTTCCACTCCTCTCACGTGTCAGAGACCTCATACATTTTATTAGAAAAAGTACAGACAGAATTAGATCACAACATGGGGATGGGGGGATGACAGTAACATGCCTGGTTAGGAAATAAAACATACTTTAGCCTACCAGAATAGTCATTGGTCGCTATCTTCATCTTCCTCATTAAAGCCACTGAAGTCCTCTTCTTCTTTGTCTTTATGTCCTCTGAAAGCTTTTGTCGTCTTTTTATACTGACTCATTTCTTTCCGGGGCCTCCTCCAACGTCTCACCATAGATTCATTGATGTCAAGCTTACATGCAGTAGCTCTATTTCCTTCTTTGATGGCAAGCTCGATTGCCTTTAGCTTAAAAGCTGCAATTATTCGTGTGTTTTCCATGATGAGGGTGTTTGCATGAAAACTACATGTAGTGTCTTCTTCGGCGCATAATATTTTCCCAGTTCTGTCTCACTTATGTGCTTCCTGCTATAGTGTCCCCTGGAGGACGTTAGCTAGTAAAAAGAATCTATAAATTTGCCGCATCGTTGTATAGGACGCAGGGTCCAAAGGGTGTGAAAAAAGTAGCAACTTATATTCCGAAAATTACGGTAATTTCTAAATTGGCAGTAATGCTGAGAAGACTACAGCTGAACCTTCTGCAGGTGCATTTACAGGACAAAGAAGATGATTTAGCGGTTGTAGCCTTTGCTTTCGTTCGGCAGCGGCAGGAAGAGAGATAAGGAGGAAGTTCAAACGATCTCTTCCATCTGTCATAATGAGCCATGTAAGGTCGTTGGCTAACAAGTTGGATGCTGTCGAACCTCTGGTGATTGGTGTGCAACAAAAATGAAGTCCTCTGTCAGGGGTATCTTCAGACAGACTGTAATACAGACAGCTACAGGAGATTCTTCCTGCCCATGGCCATCAGCATCTACAACAACTCTTTGAAGAACCTTGATTAATAGGAGTAACATTTATTTCTCTCTGGGATTCATAAATATGTTTTTAAATTGAATTGGAGGATTAATATAACAAGTGAAGGGAGAGGAGACTGGTTGATGTAAGTGGATAAACACCAGGAATGAGCTAAGGTCGGACTGGATGTTTGGACCAAGTAGAGTGATGAAGAGTGTGGGAAGGCTTGGAGCTGGTGGGCACATTGAGAGCCTTGGTTTGCGGACAGATTTGCTCGAAGGATGAAGGTGATGAGGAAGAGGAGCCTTGAGGTTTTCAGTGGAAATGAAGAGCCAGGGGTTATTATTAGTTTGTTCTCGAAGCGAGGATTCCAGGAAACGGCACGGAGGTTACCTGGAAAGAAGCATAAGCAAGGGTTTTAGTTTTGGTTTAAAGCACACAGAGTTCAGAGGTAAACACTTAGGTGTCTCAACGGAGACCTGCAGTTCCAGAGTGGGAAGAAAAACACCACACAAACACAACACCCCAGACTCCTGACATCTTTCTGAATATTTCACCTCTGCTTGGTTGTTTTTCAACCACAGTCCAGACTTTTTAGCATAGTTTAGAATTTTTCATGAGGGCTTTAGTCAGAAAACCAAAATTGGACATAATAGGGAGCTTAAGTCACGCCCATCTACTTCTGGTCCATTAGTCCTGTAATTTTTTTTATTTTTTATGAATGAATGAGAGTCAATGGGAGTGATAAAAGTTATTTTCTGATCCCGTTTAAAATGTGCCATGGATTTAACATGTCTGTGAATTTTAAAGACACATTTTGATGCAGAGAGCGTGAATTTTTGACAGGCAGCAAAAGTTACTTTAAGGTTTTGTGTGAAAACATGTAGTGGACTAAGAAGAAGAAAAAAAATTGCCATGAGTTTAGCGAGCTTGACATCCTTCTTCCAGGACGAAGGAGGGAGCGTTTAACGTGGAAAAAACTTCGGTAAATCTGGCCATGTAGAAAGTGGCATCTATATTGGTGGAAAAATAGTCGGTCAATTGAGCGCCAGCATGTGGGACGAGCTCTACAAGGTGAGTATAAGTGCTAGCTAAAGTTATGCAACTTCTAATGTGTAGTCTTATTAATTACGAATCTTTACAAGCAAATAAATCACAAATTGCATGACAAATACAGTCAAAATGCACATCATTAGTAATAATTTAAATTGAGGTATAGCATATGTGTGATTCAGGGGGTAAGGCAAAGTAGACCAGAATATAACTTTTATCGCTCCATTGACTTTCATTCTTCTTCTTTTTTTCATCATGGAACCCATGGGCTGACCGGAAGGGGAGGAGACTTAGGCTCCCTATAGGGTGAACAATTATCCTAAACACAGATAAAACTGGTTGTGAAATAAATTAAAATCAGGTTAGCATTATCAAACAAATTAAACCTTCTGTACCTACTTATTTTTCGTAATTTGTTAATGTTTGTTTTATAATCATTCACCTTGAAAAAAAAACTGTTAACAGTGCATCATTAAAAGCCTAGATAGATGATAATGTACGAAATTTGTTTATTTATTTATGTTTTCTATGTCCGTCCTTTTTAGAGCCAGAAGCAATGCTGATGAAAGCAGTAAAGCTGGGCTCCTTCTCAGGAGTGCTTACCAATCAAATCCACCTCTCATACAGTTTCTACGGGCCAACAGGAGAATGCAAAGGTTTACTACACACAGTAAAATACATAATAATATTATCTGTGGTTTGAGTTGTAAACAGGTGACTGTTCTTATTGGTTACTCTAAATATTACTAGGTACGTGTTTTTTCTCTTCTTTACAGGACAGGGAAATCATTTATATTTTGTGTTTTGGCTGTTTTAGAGAGTTTTGAGAAGACAAAGGAGGAAATGCCAAAGACTTCCACCCAGGAACCCATGGCTTTCTCCTCTTCCAACTTGAGCTCCAGCAGTCAAATCCAGTCCAGTGAGGTCAGACTTCCCGTCCTGGATTAAACACATATATAAACAAACAAAGATGATCATACACGCTGCAGTTCTATACACTGACAATTTCACCCCTGAGATGTTTTGTTGAGGGTACATTAACCAAATTGGCGATGTGTTTTTAAGGGGTGTAAAGGCCAGTCAGCTCAGCATTCACCTCCTTTCAACAGTCTCAGCCTTTCTGTTCCCAGCGGCTTGCTGCTTCAGTTTCTGCATGAGGATACACAAGGTCAGTCGGATTTGGAGCGAAACCACTGCAGCTCACAAACTGCTCCATCAGCCGTTTCAGTCTTTGAATGCCTCTGATTTCTTACTTTGTAAGAAAACCTTTCTTTGTTGAGTTGCATGCGGCACCTTGCAAAAATATTCATACTCCACATTTTGTCACATTACAACCACAAACTTCAATGTGTTTTATTGCTATTTTATATGATAGATTATAATTCATGGTTTAAAAAAAGCGTTGCCAGTACAAATCTGAGATCTGTTTGTGTTCATCTCCTTTTTACTCTGACACTCGTAATAAAATCTAGTGCAAACAACAGCTTTTAAAAGTTGCTTTGTTAGTGAATAAGAGTCCACTTATGTGTAATTTATTATCAGTATAAATAAAGCTGTTCTTGAAGGCCCAAGCTTTAAACATCTTACAGAGCAGTGTTCAGTTCATCATCTTGGAATGAAAAACAAAGTCTGCCATAACTAAACCTACCAAGACATGACCTTCCACCGCCAAGTCAAAAGTGCTCACAGGCTTCAAAAATAATTTATGTATTAAAAACGCAAAATATTTTGTGAATTTTGTTTTTTAATCTCAACAATAAACTAAACATGCAACATTTTAGTGAAGCCAATACAGTAGTCACATTTTTGTTGGAAAGGGATCTGTAAATCAATATAAATCCAAAACATAGCAATGGTTTTGTAGGTTTGGCTTTTTAAAAGAAAGGCAAACAGTTTTCAGTTTTTTAGCTGGGGTTTACTGATATGTTTTCTTAGCCTAGAAAATGAAATGGCTATTCTCAACAACAAGAACAGAGTTTGATTCACTCTTTGAAAATGTTTTCTATATTTAGTCAAGTTTAATAAATTGATTAAATGCAGATTTGGGTGCACTCAGATCTGTTTTGAAGAAAAGTACCTGAAGATTATTGGTTTTGTTTACTATGAAATTAAAAAGAAATCAAAAAGATTTTTTACTAAACAATATTTGTTTTGTACCTAACACTTACCATTTTAAGTACAATTTTAATTTGTTAGTAAAAACTTTGCTCTAATTTAAAATCTCCATCTGCATCAACAGCCTGTGTGAGGGCTGCAGATGGCCTCTGGGGGCGCCCATGAGCTAAACTCACGCTGGGAAAGAAGAGCATTAATCAGAGACACAGCCAAGAAGGCCATGGTGTTTCTGGGAGGAGGTCCATTGCTCAACACAACTATTATTTAGACACTCCACAATTCTGGCGTTCTTTTAGGATTGGCATTTTATAGTTTGCATCAAGCCATGTAGGAGCATGTGGAAGAAGGCACTTTGTTTAGACAACACTAGATTTGAAAATTTTATGCTTACATGCAAAACGCTATAGAGGAAAACTAACACTGCATCACACCTGATCCGGACTGTAAAACATGTGTACAGGAGTCTCACCTGAGGAGGGTGTGTTGGTCAAGCAGAGCTTTCCTCTTCATGGTAAAGGATCTGGGCAGCATCTTCAGGACTCATCCCTTTCTAAGGAACAGTATCGCATCATTACCAGTCAGGGAGCTTTGATTCGTTACATGAGGGATGGATCCGTAGAGGTATACACACTTTAATGCTGACAGCTCTTCAATCTGTTATTTGCATGATTTCATAGCTTAAGAAAGCCTTAAGATAGCTGCTAGTCTCTTTTTGTTGCATCCGAATCTTGAATTGTCTTCTTTATCACCTGGTCAACCAATGACCTAAATTCTGGGTTGTAAGATTAAATTACGTTCGGTGACTTAAAGTGAACAACAGTTAAAACAGTGTTTCTCAAACTTTTTTTTATCATTCCCCACTTTGGACAAAGGAGCATACACAAGCCCCCCATGCTTTTATCGCCCCAACAGAATGGTGACCACGCCTGATTTTTAAAGTATTTTATTTATTTAAATAGCCGAGTTAGTCTACAAGTTTTTAAGGGTATAAATTAGTTGGGAAAAGGGGTTGCGCACTGGTATAAAACCAGCTCAGACATATATGCTGTCAGTAGTTGCTACATGTAGAACTTCAGCTCACAGTTGGAGAAAATAATAGTTGTAGTTTTATCACATATCTTAGTAGTTTTATCACAAAGCTTTCAAAAATAAAAAAAAAATAAAATAAAGAGCAAGATACTCATCCCTGTATTTCCTCCGTGGTTGACCGTGTGACTTCTCTGAGTCTGAAACGTTCCCTGATCTTTTTAGATATTTGTACATTTTGTAGATGGAATCTCTGATAATGCAACTACTTCAGCTTGTTTTGTTCTGCTGCCATATATTCTGACGTCAAACTCCCAGCCCGATGTTCCAGGTCCCGGTTCTGTTTACAATAATGATCACAATTGGTAATTTATTTGAGTGTGTTTGAGTTGGTTGATTTAATTAATTTACAGTACAGTGAAAAATTCACAATGATAGAATTTAGGGGGGGGAAAACTATTTAAATCCTGTTGATGTCACGCCCCACCTGCAATACCTCTGCGCCCCACTAGTGGGGCTCGCCCCATAGCTTGAGAAACACTGAGTTAAAACAACCTCTCATGTTTTCCTTGTAATAAACCATTCCTTACCTGTCCTTAAAGAGCGACTCCCTCCCCCCCACCAGAGTCTTACTCCACCTACATTTCCGGTTTGAAAAATGCAGCAAAAGGAGGCATTAAGATCACTATCTTCATTGGTAAAACAATAATATTGACTTCTATACAAAATATGTAAAGTAGGAGGTAAAGTTTGAGCGGCAACCTTTCAAATTTACGCAGTGTTGGAGCTCCACCCAAGCAGATCACGCACTTCACTTAGGGCACCAAAAAAATTACTGCATTGATTTGACCCTGTTTTTGCAAAGTGTGAAGAGTTGTGAATTGCCGGTATATAAATAGACTGCATTCAATTGAATTATGCCTCAATCTCCAGTTTGGCAGGCACCGGTGTTTGGACACGGCCTCGAAAAGGCATCAGGAGTCAGGGGTGGAGAAGAGAAAATAGAAGACGTGTCAGAATGATGCTCACCCATCGCTTGCACACCCTCTCCCCTCCTCTCCATCTCTCCTCCTACTTGTTGCTGTTTGAGAGCATCTGTGAGCGCCTCTCTTTAGTGGCGGAGAGGGAGAGAAACAGCAAGAATCTACAGAGTTATTCTACTGTTGTAGAGGGAAAAAAAGTAGTTAAGCATCATTTCACTTGCAGTTATTCACTACTGAAGCAAGACTAAACTCCTTTGAAGAAATGAAAAACATGAAAAATGATAAATACAAAAGCAACAAAGACTGTTGCGTCTGTTCTGTTTCAAAAAAGATTTTCCCAGGACTTCAGCGTTAAAGTCTGTTAATCTAAAATAATATGCAACTTAATGTGAAAAGTTTTGTTGGCTCCTCCTAATGAATCTTACTCAGAAAAACAAAAGTTGTCATGATTATATGAGTAATTTTCCTTTGCAAAGTCAGACCTCTGTGTTGTTTTTAGGTGTTAGCAACAATGAAGTACAATATGTAAAAACAGAACTTTGTGGAATGATTCCTAGTTCTGGATTACACTCCCCATTGTTACGTTACAATCACTGTACTTTGTTTGTTTCCTTGTTTTAAACCCACTTAAATCCTGCATTTGTGCTCATGGCACCCAAATGGCTAGCGCCTGCCCCGTTTACACCAAAAGATGTCCAGTAACCGTTACATATACATAAATCCTAATCTGCTTTTGTTTTAGGTGCTGTTTGCAGATGGGTCTGTCAGTTTCAGGCCAGATTCAGGCCCAATGGGGGTCCCTGATTCTAAAGCTGATGGTGAGAAGAAAGGTTTGAGTTCTTCATGGGATGGTGCTCCTGCCGGGAGAAGGTTGAGCATCACTTTCAGTGGAACCTTTGTCAAACCTGTTTTGTTTGTGTACAGATCAGACTTCAGAGAAAGAAGCCGAAGCTCATAAAGGATTCTGGCAGACGACCAGTTCATCTGGAGATCGCGTTTGCACCATTGGAACTACACACAGAGCTCTACCCACCGCCTCTATTGACACCTTCAAGGCTACAGACCCCATCACCCATCAGGCGAGATACTTCAGATCAAGTTTCCACACTTATATCTTTAACCGACGCCAAGAGTGGCCATCGCTGCTATAAATATTTTTGCGTGCTTTTCTCAACATAACTAAATTATTCCATTATCATCAAAAAGCAAAGTTGTTAACTTTTTTAAAATTCCATATTGATTGCGTGAGATCAAAAACAGCATTTATCCTCAGGCATTTTGTTGTTATCACGAGTCAACCACATGAAAAGGCGACTCCTGGCTTCTGTAATTTGGTTGCATTAACTCAATACTCAGCAAAAGTTTTAAACCACTCCCAGTTTATTGGCATCTGCCTTCCAGAGAGTCAAATTTAATACCACCGCTGGGCTCTTCATTTGGTACACCTTCCTAGTACTGAACTGGGCTCACTTCTTCCTCAACTACCTTAATTAACTCTTAGAGGTGTGGTAACCATTCCTCAGATACGTTGGTCCATATTGACATGAAAGCAGGGCTGCACGAAATTAGAAAATCATATGATGGTGATAATATTCCTAAATAATCTGATGACGATATCCGTTGCAATATAGATGCCTGTCCCATCTCTGCTCACATCACTCTTTGATTATTTTGATCATTGTATTTTGCATCCAGTGTGACCTTCTGTTGTTTTAAAGGTCTGTCCAACTGTCTAAAATATTACATTAGCTTGGAAAATGCAAGTTCATAACAGTTGGAGTATATCAACCAACAATTATTGCACTCCAAGCAGTCCTTAGCAAGATGAATATTGCACACACTAATATTGCGATGACGGTATATACAAGGCAGAGTGTTTTAACCAGATTCTGACCCTAAGATCTGAACTTTGCAGTTAAAATTGAGTCTCATCAGATCAAGCAATGTTTTTCCAGTCTGTTATTATCAATCTTAGTGAGCCAGTGTGAACTCAAGCCTTGGTTTTCTGTTTTTAGCAGACATTAGTAACACCAGGTGTAGTCTTCTGCTGCTGTACCCCATCTGCTTCGAGGTTTACTGTGTTTTGCATTCAGAAATTGTATTCTGCATACCTTGAACCTGTCTGCCAGTTCTGTGACATCAATAAGGTGTTTTTCTTCACACAACTGCCACGCACTTGATATTTTCTATTTTTCATACCATTCTTTGTAACCCTGAGAGTGGTTGTGTGTGAAAATTCCAGTAGATGTGGGGCTTGTGAAACACAATCATTCTGGCACCAACTCCATACCCCTATTACTTTAGAGCCACACAAATCCACTTTTGTCCTCAATCAGTCGCCTCTAATATGCGAAAAATGGCTTATGTGAATAGAAGAACTTTGATACCCCCTCAGAAGGCCTGAAGAACTTGTCATCTAAATGAAAACTTTTACACATCTAAATTTACACAGTACTGCCCTTTCATGAATGCAAGAAATGATGCCATAAACTGAGCTACTTATTGATTAAAATGACTTTGTACACATGCTTTTGTTAGGTGATGCTGAGCCGGGAAGATCTGGTGGTTATAGTCCAGAACCCAAATGGATCTCTAGTTGTAGAACATGCAGATGGAACAAGGATCACCAGCTTCCTCCTACCTAACGGTATCTCACACATTTAACCATCTGACACCGCCCACACACAGTATTTTGTTCACACTGATCCATCAGCAACCAAATTCTGCTTTGATGTCAGAAACATGGTGGTCTCCGTTACTTTTCCAGGGGAGGCGCCTTATTGTGTGACCAAATCAAAGGAGAATGGACATATTAAGGATGCTTGTGACAAAGGAGAGAGGATGAGCAGAAACTCAACAAGCCACAAATTAAATGAAAGGATTTCAAATTTTAAGAGTGAAGAAGGTAGAGAATCCTTTAAAGAGCGCGTGGTGTTTGTGGAGAAGGAGGGCTGTGCATCAGTAGTGATGCTCCCCGACCGCCACGCAGCTCATGTGTTTTTAGCCGATGGTACCATCATCACTGGGAACAACCAAGCTGAATATGAGGTATGGCTCACTGTGAACATCCTATTCATGCTTTAGCTTATGTGTTTCAGATTTTTGCATTCGCCATTTCCAGACGTGAGCTTTTGTGTTGTAGGTGTTCCCATCTGGAGGAGGGTTTCTGCACATCCAAAGTGATGGAAGATGTGTGTACTGCTCTGAATCAAACATTTGCTCCCCGACTAACCAACCAGGAGTTTACACTATGAGCCACACAGAAAAAGTAGCCTGTGATATTACAGACAACAACGGAAACCACTTCCAGGTCTGTACCTAAAATTATTTAAAATGATTAACCGGAGTCGTCAAGGAAATTCAACTTATCATGTTGTCAAAATCCAAATAAACCCTCACCTCTGGAAAAAGATACAGGAAATCATTTTCATTGCAATGCAGGGGTAGGTAGAGTCCCCAAACAATTGAACTAAAGTAAGATTAGCACTACATCAACATATTTTTACTCAAGTAAAAGTAAAGAGTGGCCATCCAAGGAGTTACTCAAGAGTAAAGAAGTATTAGATAAAAGAAATGGAGTTGGACAAAAATGTAAAGTTATGTACAAATTCTGGTATTCTAAGGACAAATGAAAAAAACAAATGCATACAAATAAATAGCATAATTACCAAATAACAGATTCAGGCAGAGGAAACAATTTTCCAAATAAAATATTTTTCAACATAAACCTTATAAAGCAAACACCTGTTGGCGGTAATGTGTACTTCCAGGCACAACATGTAGTGGTTACTGTATTTTCACTTGAGCTCCAAATGGCACAACAGGCTCAGCAGATAGAGAATAACAGTAGAACAACAGAGCTGGTATAGAAAACTAGAGGGGTCTCACTTTAACATACACTGTAGGTGTGTTTATATCTCGTGCATTTTTTGTTAAAATATGTTTATTCTACATTAAACAAAGTTACTCAGACTGTGTAGTGTATCCAGAACTTTTACCACTCCTAAAAGTACTTTTTCAAAAGATTACTGAACAAAATGTATGGTAACTGCGTAAATGTTGCTAGTTACTACTACCCACCTCTGCTGCTATGTCAGAAAAAAAGATGAGCACAAGCCAGCTAAGAACGTAGCATAAAGTTGCCCAAAACACAATGACTCCTTAAGACTAAAGAAGTGATGGCAAAGTCTCAAAATGTGAGTGCATTAGGTTAAGATATATGGTGGATCTGTACAGTGAGGAGGAGAAAGTGAGGAGAAATTTTGTTTTGAGACAAGGAGCTTGGATATCTAACAAACCAGCACCCTGCCCATGGATGTAAAATTGCTCTATGGGTGAGCCCATTCTTGCGTGACCTCTTTTGACAAAAACGTAATAATAATAAAAAAACATGGAGAAATAATATTCCTCTTTTTTTTACTGACAGTTGACAAATGTAAAGCAAAAATCAAAGTTAAACAGATTTTCTGAACTGAGAAATGATAAGCCCTGATTCACACGGCGAGATTTAGAAATTCTCATAAGACTTTCGAAACCTTGAGAGACCACACATGGTGATTAAAAAATCTTGAACACGTCAGTTTTGGTCCCACAGTGTATGCTGTTCGGCTGCGCGACAATGATCAGACGCCACCCTGGAACGGATTTCACTCAAGCATTCCCAGGTCAGACTGAAAATCTTAACAAAACCTCACGAGATTAATTGCGACTTCAGAGTAATTAAACATGGCGGACGAGGAGGAGGCATTGGCGATACTTTGTGGGCTTGTTTCCTTGCTTTCTGATTGGCTACACCTCACATTCAACAGGCTGCATGCTTGTTTGCCCCCGAAACACAGAGCACACATGTGATATCGAGCTAAGACAATCCAAGACGTTGAGTATCCCTGATTTGTAATCGGAGTTGTCCCGACGTCATTCCAAGCAGACTAGAGCACTCTGAACACACCACACATGGCAGGAATATCTGGTAAGATTATAAAAGCAATTGCAATAATCTGGGCGTCTTTAAGATTGTGAGAAGGGGAGAATTGGGTCCGAATTCAGCATGATTTTCTTTGTGAGTTAGGCCTGGTTCACACACCAACAGAACTATCTCTTTTCTCCCTGTGTTGGAGCCATTTTTATACTTCTTTATTTGGCGCTGTGGTGCAGTTATTTTGTGTTAATGTAATCAGGTAATTGACTCAGGTGTGACAATGAGACATGTATTATTATTTTATTTTTTTTGCGAAATGAAAGTATTCTGAAGAGCCTATTGGTGATTTTTGGGAGGGGAGATTTTATGAATAATAAATGGACTGGCATATCCAACTTTGTTGTTTTTGGTAGGGGATATAGTCAAATGTGTGCAAAAATGACCAAAGGTGGTGACAGCGCCATGAAATGAAGTGCTGTGAACCTCTCCCTCAACTTCTATAATCCTAAGGCAAAAAGTATTTCACTGTGAGAGGCTCTATAGTGCATGTAAGACCGCTCACTCTAAACTTTTCTGGGTTGCCACTATGTCACCTATCTATTTTACATGTTCCCGTTTGAAAAAATAAAATATTCTCAAAAAAACGTTTTATCTTTACAATAGACAGTCTCACTTTGTGGTTCCAGACAGATCATAATCCATATTTTTTCATGCCGTTCCATTTTTGTGTTGTAAAATGTTTAAAAACTAAATACATGATTTGAAATACAGTGGAAAGGCTGTTTCTGATTTATTTATGTTTCATGCCTTTACAATTTTAGGTCTTCTAGCTCTAAAATACGATACTCCCCTTTCAAAAAGGGAACACAAACCAGACAACAAATAAATGATCTACATTGCATTATGACAAGTGGTTTAGATGATATCAATCTGTATTGCAGGTGATGGAAGATGGTGAAGTTTTAGTGCTAAATGCTAGTCCTACTCCAGGCTTACTGACACAGGAGGAAGAAGAGGAGATAGATGGAGCAATGGCCGCGCATCATGTAAAACACAAAGATCTTTGTCCTAGGTAGCTTCCACATACACTGCCTGATTGCCTCCCTCCAACGTAAAAAATGTTGTATAACAAATTTGAAGGTGATTATTAGCAAAACATTGATCAGTCTGTTGGATCAGCACTGAATAATAAAATATATTTATTTATTAATGTGCTTAAAATCAGAAGTTTCGATACAGAATGATTATTTCTTTAAACAACAAAGGAGGAAAAGCCCAGCTGATGATGTCATGGCTTTGGAAACCTCTGATAGGTTAACTGATACATTTGAGTAAGTTGGAGGGACACCAGTGGATGTACTGTATTAAAAGGCCACACCTCCAACACACTGCTGTCTTGTTTGACATGATGGGAAAAGTAAAAAGAAGTCAGCCAAGATATCAGGAAGAGAATTGTGGAGCTTCAAAAGTCAGGTTCATCCATGGAAGCACCATCCCAGCTGTGAAGTACGGGGGTGGCAGCATCATGTTGTGGGGCTGTTTTCTTGCAGGAGGAACTGGTGCACTTCATAAAATAGGTGGCATCATGACCAAAGAACATTTTGGGGAAATACTGAAGCAATATTTAAAGACATTAGCCAGGAAGTTAAAGCTAAGACAAAAATTGGTCTTTCAAAATGGACAATGACCCTCAGCACACACCCAAAGTGGCTACAAAGAGGCTTCAGGACAACAAAGTCAATTTTTTGGTGTGGCCATCGCCAAGTCTTGATCTCAATCCTAGAGAGAATTTGTAGGCAGATCTGAATAGATGTGTGTGAGCAAGGCGGCCTACAAACCTGACTCATTTACACCAGTTCTGTCTGGAGTAATGGGCCAGATGTCCAGCAAACTAGTGTTAGCTTGTGGAAGGAAACCCAGAACTTTTAACCCAAGTCATACAGTTCAAAGGCAATGCTACTAAATACTGAGGAAATGTATGTACACTTTTGATTTTGAAAACATTAAATACATTTTTGACATATTCTCTCTCTCAGTATTGTAGAATTGAGCAAATACAAATATTTTTTGTAATTCTAACATACCGAAAAAAGATCTTTCCTCAGATTTAACTTCAGACAGTGAGAAAAAAGCTATATGTGTTTTTTTATAATAATATATATTCATATTTTTTCCTTCTAGGCTTTTTCTGGTGCATGAAAATGGTTCAGGCACTGAACTGCTGAACTCTCAAACTGTAGAGGAGCTGCTCCATGAGGCATACTCTGACCCCACCATCGCTCTGCTGAAAGAGCCTCTACCAGGCAAACAAGGTGCACGTTTAAGAACATAACTCTTCCAGACTGTTTACAATAATCATTTACCACCCTGTCTGCATTTCGACTCTTACCTATAGTCATCAAACATTGATTATAAATCAGATCCTGGATACAAGCAGCTGAAATGAGCTTCTTATGTAGGGCGGATTGGCTCCGCCTTTAGAGATAGGGTAACATGCTCCTTTTGTTGACAGTAGAATGGTCTTCTGGACAATACAATGTGTTTGTTTCATTGAATGTTCCAGATGAGTTTAGCATCACTATCCTAAAGCCCAGCCACCAGAGTGTCTGGTCCCAATGGCTGCTAGAGAAACACAATCCTGACATCACCCCTCCAAACCTCAGAAACCGCAACTGGAACAACTTCCCTACTGCAGAGGTACAGGTGTAATTAAAGACATTGTACATCCACAACAAGGCCAGTATCAAATTCACAATCCTTTTGAGTTTCTCTCTATCTCAGAACAAGAAACCAGGTCCTCCTCTTGGTACTGACATTGGGGTTGGTCTGAATTTGAAGGAGAGATGTGGTGGTTCTGCTGCACAGCAGCAACGTGTCAGGAGCTGCCCTAAGGTCCTGGAGATAAGGGAACTCTACCAGCACCGACCCTTCACCACACCACTCATAAATACGCTAGATTCACGGCTGAAGGTTCATAGAATTCCTGGAAAACATTCCTACTTCGTTTGCCTGAAACTTTTAAAAAGATAACTAACGTTGAACTGTGAACGTAGGAATACATCGAGAGATTGATGACAAAAGAACTCCAGTCAAAGGAGATGAAACTGAAAGAGCCTCGAAGTGAGGAAGAGACTGCTCGAGCCACAGATCTTTTCAATCTCATTCTGGTACCATAAAACACACACAGAACCTACAGTTTAGTTTGAATACTTTCTGGAGAAATATAGCTGTAAGGTTATTCCAGTGACAACCTTTTTCCTGCACTGCTTGTTGACTTCTAAAAATGTCTACATTTAATATTTATACCTCTACATAATGCAGTATTAAAAACTAATTGGGAATTCACTTTGTAGTCTTTTGCAGAGGAGGAGAATGTGAGTCACACTGCTGATAGCCGGACCTCAGGTGGGAAAAATACATCAGCTCCAGTGGATTATGCCAGTCTGTACAGTCAAGGAGTCGGACCATCTGTTGAGCAGTCAGATGCTTCAGAAGACACTGACATAGATCCTGATGAGAGCCTGGACAGATTATCGCTGTATGTATGATTGTAACAAGTGACCAAGTCCTACATGAAATCATAATTATTTTAAGCCTCCTCTCTGTTTTCCAGTTCTACTAACAGAAAAGGTTTGACATGGAGTAGAAGACTTAAGCAGCACAGGTAAACAGAATAATTGTAGGTAGTGTTTGTATTTAGCCGATTTTTCACCTTAAATTTCTATTTAAAAAGATCAAAGAAGCTCAATCAGGGATACCTCGCCTTGATCTTATACAGTGGGGCAAGAACGTATTTGGCCGCCACCAATTGTTCAAGTTGTCCCACTTGGGTTGAGAGGTCTGTAATTTTCATCATAGGTACACTTCAACTGTGAGAGACGGAATGTAAAAAAAAATCCAGGAAATTACATTGTATGATTTTTAAAGAATTTATTTGTATAATGGTGCAGAAAATAAGTATTTAGCATCTACAACCAAGCAAGAATTCTGACCCTCACAAACCAATTACTATGTTTTTAAGGATCCTCCACTTGTTATCTGTATTAATGAGACCTGTTTGAACTCGTTATCAGTATAAAAGACACCCGTCCACACCTTCAAACCTCCACTATGCCCAAGACCAGAGAGCTGTCCAAGGACACCAGAGACAAGATTGTACACCTGCACAAGACTAGAATGAGCCAATCTACAACAGGCAAGCAGCATGGTGAGAAGGGATCAACTGTTGGCGCAATTATTAGAAAATGGAATAAGTACAAGATCACTCTCAATCTCCCTCGACCTGGGGCTCCATGTAAGATCTCATCATGTGGGGTACACATGATTTTGAGAACTGTGAGGAAACAGCCCAGAACTAGACCGGGGGACTGGTCAATGACCTGAAGAGAGCTGGGATCACAATAACAAAGGTTACTATTCTTTAACACACTGCGTCGTCTTTGATTAAAATCCTGCAGCGTCCAAAAGGTCCCCCTGCTTAAGCCAGCACATGTCCAGGCCTGTCTAAAGTTTACCAGTGACCATCTGGATAATCCAAATGAGGATTGGGAGAATGGCATGTGGTCAGATGAGATCAAAATAGAACTCTTGGTATAAGCGCCACTCACCGTGTTTGGAGGGGGAAGAATGCTGAGTTGTAGCCCAAGAACACCATACTCACTGTGAAACATGGGGGTGGAAACATTATGCTTTGGGGCTGCTTTCCTGCAAGGGGGACAGGATGACTGATCTGTTTTAAGGAAAGGATGAATAGGGCCATGTATCGTGAGATTTTGGGCAAAAACCTCCTTCCATCACTGAGAGCATTGAAGATTAAACATGGCTGTATCTTCCAGCATGACAATGATACCAAACACATCGCCCGGGCAACGAAGGAGTTGCTAAGTAAAAAGCATTTCAAGGTTCTGGAGTGGCCTAGCCAGTCTCCAAACCTTAATCTAATAGATAATCTGTGGAGGGAGTTGGAAGTCTGTGTTGTCTAGCAACAGCCCCAAAACATCACAGCTCTAGAGAAGATCTGCATGGAAGAATGGGCCAAAATAGCAGCTACAGTGTGTGCAAACCTGGTGAGGACCAACAGGAAATGTTTGACCTCTGTCATTGCCAACCAAGGTTACTTTACAAAGTATTGAGGGTAAATTTTGTTATTGACCAAATACTTATTTTCTGCACCATTATACAAATAAATTCTTTAAAAATCATACAAGGTTTCATTCTGTCTCTCACATTTGAAGTGTACCCATGATGAAAATTACAGACCTCTCATCTTTTCAAGTGTGGACAACATGCACATTTGGTGGCTGCCACTGGATGTCTCACATCTCTGTCCAGGAGTAATTGTCTGCAGATCCGGGTCCCCACAGGTCTGCTTTGAGTAAGAGGTGTTGGATGTTTGCAGTGGTGGTTCTAGACCAAATTTACCAGGATGGGGCCAGGGTTTGTTCTTGGGTGCGCAGAACAAAAGAATGAAACAAAACAAACAAACATTAACATGTAATATGTTAAACAATATTTCATTGTTTAACATATTACATGTGCCAAAGAGCTGCTTGCAGCCCCGAAGCTGCAGGTTGCTGATCTAGCAGATGAAAACTATGATCCCATCTCAATACGGCTGAAGCTAAAAGTGCAAAATCTTAATTTTTATGTCATTGTTGAAGTAAACTGAGAAGGTGATAAAAATTAAACGTGTCTAAGGTACCCATTAGTTACGGTTTCTGTGCCAGTGCATATCATCATATCTCTTCAATACAGGGGCCAGTGCAGTTCTACACGGGTACCGGCCCCTCTCTAGAACCACCCGTGGACATTTGTGATTCTGTTTGCTATCAACCAAGAAACAAAAACCATGATTAATAAAAGGCAAATACTTTCTGTTGTACCAAATATTTTCTGTGTTCAAAAGGTTAATATTTCTCAGTAGAAATGTTCTAATAAAAAAAAAAAATCAATTTGCATCAACCTCCGTGCATTGCCGGGCCAAATAAGCATAATTCTCAAAGTCTCTTTATTTGTCTCCTTTGGGAGAAACTTGTCTTGGACAGAAGGGGTACACCACACAGACCTCACCAAACTTCTAAATACATTATTGAAGAACTAAACTGAGGAATTAGTTATCTAGGTAGTTTTGTAGTCTTACAGACCTGTTCATCTCTTAACTGATACAGGAAGGAATGAATGCTTGTAAAACTAAACTTTTGTCCTGAGTTTACACAGCTGGTTATTAGAGTTCAAATAAAAGGGCCAAACACACAATCAAGAAATATCACATCAAACATTAATTAGGACCAACACTTAGTAGTACATATTTGTACAGGATGGATGGAAAACAATTTGATGGTTTTGAAATTTTCTGCAAATAAAAATCTAAAAACTATAAGGTGTGTAAGTATTCACCCTCCTGAGTCAGTATTTTGCAGCACAAAGCTTGTGGGTTATGTCTCTAAATACTGAAATTTCTGCCCTTTCTCCATTGCAAAATAATTTGAGCCTAGTCAGGTTGAATGTAGAGCAGCTAGGAACATCAATTTTTTTAGATCTTGACATATATTTCCATTTGGATTTAGTTGTGAACTATGACTAGGCCAATCCAACTCCTTCCTGCTGGAAGGCTAATATATGCCCCAGTTTCAGTCTATTTTCAATCATGCTCCTGTTGTTGCGTATGCTAAGCCATCATCCATACACTGTGGCTCAGTGCCTCTTTATTTTTGTTGGCTGTGGTTGTAGAAACTCCTTTTGTGTCAGACAAATCTGCTTTAACGTGACTTCGTTGCTCTGAGATACAGTGAAAATGGCAGATTGTGATTCGTTTATGTTTCATACTATCAAGATCTATTTGTTTTGTCTCTTTGTTTTGACAAAATATTGTCAGTACTGTTTGCAGCACCTAACGATTGTTTTAAGACTTGCAGTCTTTATTACATTGTCAGGATGAAAGTAATCATACACAGAAATGCAGACACAAAATTATCTGCTGTGTAATTTCCTGAATGTTTTGATTTTCATTCAAATAGAGCTATTTCAGTCCAACAGTCACCAGATTAAAACGAATAAAAGCAGGAAATTACTGTACCAACGTTATAAAAATCATATGCCACTGGCAGTGCAGCTGATTTGTGGGTAATTTTTCTGCTTAATTATGTATTTCAGACAAGAGATCCATGAGGAGAAGGCTTGCAGAGAGGCTCTGAGGAAGAAGATTGCTGTTCCTTATTTCCATCCAGAAAACTTTACAATTTACCAAGTACCATATGTTTTATTATTACACAGTACATTCATGAATATCTGTTTAACCCCTTAATGTCTGAATTTAGATCCAGTTATTCAAAACATGTATTACTGGTGTTTTTGCTGTGAATCAGATGTTAAATGAAGTAGAGATTATAAATTTGAACATTGTGCACAATTAGTGTAAATGTCGGTATGAAGAGAAACTAGGCATTTAAGGAATGAAACACTCTTCAAACCCAGTATGTTGACTATTTGACTGATGCTGCCATTTCTCAAACAAGCCTTGAAACTTAGCCAAAATATTTTTTAAACAACTATTGCTTTTTCATCATTACAGTTTATTAAATACAGCAAAATGTTTTTGCTGCACTGTCCCATGAACTCCTAGCCCCTTGTTGGCAATAGGATGTTAGTGTTGTCAATTGAATTTTAACACATATTTGTGTGTTTTGATCCCGCAATGTCAGCTAAATACTAAAAGATCTCTTAACTGTCCTAGAAGCTTTTCATCCCCTGTTTCACAATACATAATTTTGTATTAGGGTACATACTTATTTAAGTAACTATTTATTCTTCGTTGTTTATTTTTTGTATTCTGAAGTAATCTTTTGATTTAAAGTTTCGTAATCAAAAAGCATGCACAGAATTTACAATTTGTAGAGCTAAATTTCTACATCTAATTTGTATATATTTCTTCTTAATACTAGTAAATAAACTGCATTTAATAGTATTACTCATTTCTATTCCTTAGTTGCCTAGTGTCACTAAAAAGCTTCAAACCCGAAATTAGAAGTAATTTTGAATTTTGGTCACATGCTTTATATTCCAATATGTCAGTTGTAGAAAACATTAGTTAGACTAAATATTTTTTTATTGCAGACCCGAGCTCAGTGTAAAGATTATTTTCTGAGTTTATCAGCAAAGTTAATTGCGGTTGGCCCATTGCACACTTCTGCTTCCATAAAACAGGTGTAGTTCCTACTACGACCTCCAGCTGATATCAAAGCACTTCTAATAGTACCCTTACTAAGAAAAGTATCTATCAACCAACATTTGTGGTATTGTTACACCCCTTTTGGCTGTATTCACAATTAAACAAGTATGAAGCTGATTAGCATCACTAGTCTATGCAGGTGCTTTACCAGATAATTTCGGCCCCAAGCTAATTCCGCTTAACCTCTGGTTCCGAAAATCAGATTGCTAATCCCGAATTAACCGCTTTACAGTGCTTGACTGCTTAATTTAAAATCTCTGCTGAGGGAAAAAATCACATGTCAGAGTGTATGCAAAATGCTAAATTTCTCATTTATTTAGAGGAATGACAACACATATAAAATGGCACAAACAATTGTCCCTCCCTTTCTCAAATGGGGCATCGGTTTACAATGTAGTAGAAAATCACAAACAGTTATCTCATCAAATTCAACACAACATCACATGGGAGAGTCAGATTATATTATTAGGCTGACCAACAGTGGCATCAAAAACAATAAGTGTCTGCTGCATTACCATTTGGTTGTGAGGTGAAACAGGATGAGCACAGTGACATTCTATTGATTTTCTAACATCAAAGAGAATGAGTGCATGTCCTAAAATGCGATATGAATAAAATACAACATTTTCGAATATTCCAGTCCATTGTTTGTTTTTTCCAAATTCTATGAATATAATTCAGTTAAAGAATACGTCATCAATGCCATAGGGAATTAAATAGCTGCTTTTTTGTCCAGAGTCTGCTACAGGGTCAAATACCCGACACGAGGAGCCGATCACAGGATGTACTACTGATTACCAACTCTGACAGCACTGAGGCCGATGTGAAAGATGCATCAAATCAGAGCAGTAAGTTAATGTATCATGGGCTGATTAACTATAACTTTTAATGGATCTGAAGTAAAACATCTGTCGCATATTATTTTGAAATAAATTTTTCTGACTGCAGCTCCACAACCTTTACACGTGACACCATCTCAGTCAGAAAGGTACAACAGAGTTTATGTTTTACCTCCTTCATGTTTTAAACCACGCAGAATCATAACAGTTGTTTGTTTTTAGTCGAGCAGCAGAAAGTGAGAGGATACCTGAAAGGAGACACCCAAACCTCACCACACAATCTGCTGGTTTGTTCCCTACTTTCCTCCACTGTTTCATATCCTAATGTATCAATTCAGTGATCTCCCCTATAATAACATGCTACCTCAGAGCTATGCCTTCATTTTAACTCAATAAAAATATATCATGGACAAAAATCAACTCTACAGAGATATTTTAGTCAATAACTTTGTTTTCATCAAGACAACATCAAGATAGGGAATCCATTAAACTATTAAGTCAAAGCATGTACTGTGGAGTCTGATTTCTTTGTGTTCAATTCATATTCAGGCGAAAGCAGTCTGAGGAGCGCATCCAGGCGGTATAAGTCGGTCCAGGTGGATGTGATGGGAAAACCTAGAAGGACAAACGTCAGACTGCCGACCTGCCTCCTTGGCTCCAAACCCTGCAGCGTACCAAACAGACACGTAACAATTAAAAAGAAATCCCTTCACTTTCTTTGTTTTTTAGATCACCACTACATTTTTGGTTTCTTATTTTGGTTTCATTGAGGGGAACTGTTATAAAACACTCCTACAGGCTTTTTAATGTTTAAATTAAAAATTGCAATTTTAGTCCGATTTAGAATGTTGACCTGAATTTTTATTTGCTATTCCACTATTCCCAAGATCTTGGTTAGGATACAGGATAAAGACTCTCATCTTGGAAATGGCTTTGTTACCTTTCCAGACTCTTAGATGTCAGTGACATTGTTTTTCATCTAGTTTAAGATTTCTTTAAAGGTCTTGTTCACTGAGAAACCGTGTAATACGTGTTCGTTTTGAAATACAATCTGTCGCTCTGAGTTGCATAGGCATGCTGCACGTAAAAGTTTTCTCCAACCCCCATTGCCTGCTTTAGCCACAGAAACGAAATTGCCAGTCCCATTTACATCACAGTGAGAAAATTAGTTTTCAGGGCCTCGCCTACCTTGGCTTGTGACCGCCCACGGGAAGGCTGTATTGGTTTTGTGGCCAGGAGAGAGTAGAATAGTCTCTGCTAGTAGAATCTAACCGTTAGCAACTCCACGAGCTTGAGCTTCAAGCTTGCATTATTTGTGGAAATAGACATCAGCGTTGCATTTTTTACCCAGGAAAGAAGAGCTCAGTTAGAAATGGCTCGAATTTCTCTTTGGAACACCACCAGCGAAGTATTACGCTAAGTCAGTTATTTGTTTGAAGTCAGCATAAGAGTTATTGCTGTTAGCCAATCAGAGGCGATACGTTTGCATATCAACCTGTAAGCCTGTTGTTTTCCTGCCTACCACTTCTCAAACAAACGTCAACCTCCTGAAACAGGAGCACGAGAGCCTTTTTTTTTCACAGAAAACGACACCAAGGCATTCATTCAAACTAGAGACCACAGCAAATGTATTGAAAATGCAAGTGAATGAAACCTTTAAAGCTGGGGACGAAGTGTTACTTTTTAAACATTTCTTAAACTACTTCATGTTAGAAAAAAAGAAATTGATCTATCATACACGCTTACCTCAAAATCCCCGTCACACCCTCAGATGTCTGCTTTCCTTTCACATAACTTTCTGTTCCAGTTCCTGACGGTGGAAGAACCTGTGAGGAGGAAGTGTCGAACAGCTTCCCTGGCTGACCCCATTGCTTTGTTGAGGGGCTTCCAGCTTAACCCATTGAGTGTTGACTTTGGCACGCAGCAGGAGGGCACTTACTCCACCATTACTGTGTTAATGAAGAATGTGGGAGTTGACTCATGCAGGTAGACTATCAGAAAACAGATCAGGAACCAGAGCAGTTTTTGACACAACTTTATTTTCCAAATGAAGAGCATTTAACTGTATGTATTTATTTTCCAATCTGCTGCTATCAGGTTCAATGTGAAACAGCCTCCTCCAGCCACAGGCCTCAGAGTCATCTACAACCCTGGGCCTGTAGGTTTCCAGCTGACAATCCAGTCTTTGTACAAGGAGTTTAAAGTCACAATACAACTTGTCTGACAGATTTTATTCATTTAATTCTAATTCGGTTAATGTTTTTATAGGTGCCAGCAGGTCTGCAGGTCCCATTGCAGGTTCAGCTTTTTGCCATGTGCGACAAAGCCGAGCCGAAGACGTTCATCTCCCAAGACATAACCATCCTCACTGAAACTGACATTATCTATCTGCCTGTCACTGCTGATATCCTTTGGAGGGTTGTGTGTGAATAAGCCATATAAGTTGGGAATTTAAACCGTTTATTTTCAGGTGGCACAAAAAAGAAAAACATTTCCTTACATACTTTCACTCATCCTTCCTGAGAGATTCTATGTGGAGGCGTCCATGAGTGGCTGCAAAAAGGGAGGGTCTGAGGCCATCTGCTCTCACAGCTGGTCAGGAAATAACATGGATGAGCCTTCAGCCCCCTGATCTCTACTCAGTTATACAAAGGTTAAAACCACACCGTTAAAAATAATCACCCTATATCTCAGATGCTATGGGTCTGAACTATTAACAACCTTTTTTGTTCATTTCAGGCCACACTAAGAGCACACCCAAGTGGCTGATTCAAATCTGGACTGAACTTTGAAAATATAATTCCTCATCAACCAATAATAGTGGTGACTTCGCTGTGGTCTTCTGCTTTTTCTAATTGCTGGCAGCTTCTCGTTCAGTATCATTTAATCAATATATGCACCATCTTATCCTCCTACACATTTAAACCACAAGCTGGGCTGTCTCTCTGAAACACTTGACTTTCTGCCATCCTTTATTTTATTATTTTTTATTTTTCCTTGATAATTGTCTAACGTAGCAAATGTTAGATAAGTCTAGTAAGTCAGTTTATGAGAATACTTTCTATCAGAACAGTGTAAAGGTATCTCTACCTGTAACATAGATGTCAACTAAGCTGAAAGTTTATTTTTAGTTAGAACATGAATTGAAAAAGATCCTATAGCTAGCTGATCCATCCATCCAGTGTCTTCTGTTTTTCTTAGTTTGGACCTCAGGGGAGGTGTAACCGGTCTAGGAGGGGAACCCCAGTGTTACCATCACTCAGAAACAAGATACTTAAGCTCCTCCGCCTGAGGAAGAAACTGACCTGAGACCAAGAGAGAGCAGTTGAGAGCCATCTCCGCAGACTTAGAAGAGCTGACTCTCACCTCGGCCTCTTCATACCCTGCTAAAGCCCGCCGCACACGAGAGCTATCTACTGAGCAAAAAGTCATTTGAGGCCGTTTGCTCAGCAGATAGCTCGCTGTGTGCGGTTAATTTTCGGTGAGTTTTCTGCCTCATGAGGCGTTGAGTTGAAAATCAAATAGGTTTGATATTTTTCTCCTCGCGAGGCGAAAAACTCACAGTGTGCGCTCTACATGAGCTGAGTGCTGAGGGCAAATATTCAAGCGACCAATCAAATGCGGTCGCCGCTCAAATGATTCCAAGATGGCAGCCCACAGAGAAGATTATATTTTAGAAGATAAACTCGTGGGTACTCGACCGTAAGCCATATTTTCCTAAACTTCAAACGGTGGCGGTGGCGACTCCTCATAAACAAAATGAGAAGCAGCATTTCCTCGAAATCCATCTCTGTCTCCGTTTCATTCATTGTTTTCATTGAAAACAGGGGGCTGCCATCTTGGAATCATGTAAGCGGAGGATACGTTTTGATTGGTCGCTTGAATATTTGCCCTCGGCACTCAGCTCATGTAGAGCGCACACTGTGAGATTTTCGCCTCGCGAGGCAAAAAATATCAAACCTGTTTTATTTGCACCTCAACGCCTCATGAGGCAGAAAACTCACCGAAAATTAACCGCACACGGCGAGCTATCTGCTGCGCAAACGACCTCGAATGACTTTTTGCTCAACTGCAGCATTCGTGTGCATTGTCACAGACAGCAGTAATTAGGATCAATAAAGTATTTTTTATTTGAATTGAATTTGTTGACCACATGAGTGTTAGTATTTTTTGTCAGGATTTCATGCCATATTACAGTACAGAGAGAAGCAACCAACGAACCAACCTCTTCAACTAAAGACCGTGCTTCAATTCTTATAGCTGGATTTCTAGTGTTGTCTCACACCTCTGTATGTGCACCTCTGACCTCTGCAGCCTGATACCGCACAGCCTCTACACTCTGGGTCCGACTTTCCCATCTAATATCTGACCAGGATTGCAAAGTTTTGTTCACATGTTTTTTTATTAAATAAAAAAGACAATCTCTGAGTGGAAGCAGAAAACAGTGTGTACCGCTTTTGTAGTTTGCCAACATCATCTGAAGAGCTTTTTCAGCATCAGCTACAACCAGATTTAGTGTGTGTACTCTGCATGGTACAAAGTAAGCTCTTGGATTTATTTCAAGAAGTCTAGCTTTGACATCCTTCCTCTTGCCCTTCATATTTGCACCATTATTAACATAAGACTGCCCTCTACAGTTTTCAGAAGAATTGTTGAGCTCTTCAAGTCTCTTCTGAATGAATGGGTTTGTATGGTGGTCTCTTCTGCCTCAAAAAACCCCATAAAATGTTACTTTATTTGTGGGGTTTCCTCAGCTGCTAAATGTCAAATAACAGTTGATAGTTGCTCTCTATGGATGAAATCAGGAGTGCTATCTAAAATGACACAAATGAAAGTACTTAGACTGATTATTCTCATTAACCATAGACGCCACATCTTCCCACTAATGCAATCTAGCAGTTTATTTTGAATATGTTTCCCTAAAAAGAATGTATGGATGGCTCTCTGTTCCACTTTAGCAACGTGCAGCTTCAGTAGAGGAACGAACTGGGCCATGAGTTCTAACTCCATGAGAAAGTTGCTGTTATGTGGTTGGTAAAGTGTCTGTGGTCCCCCAGAGTTCAATATTTCACTCTGCCAGTGACTGAATGATGGCCACCAGCCTGGTCAGGACATCACACCACCTTTCAGCAGTTATTAGTGCCATTTCCAATTTGTCTATTGTTTGACCCTTTTCAATACGAGTCTCCCAATTCCTTCCATGATGTCATGTGCCTTTAATGTTTTGGACTGTTCTTATGAGATTTCTATTATCTCACTGCAATTTTTGCAACATCACTGATTAAATTGAACTTTTCTGAGACAATAGCTTGCTGCCCTCCCCCACCCCCCAATGTTATGATCTAATTCAAACTTGTTTAGATTCCTTGACCATGAGAACTTATCTTTAGCAGCTGGATCCACATCTATATTATTTCAGTAGTTATTCACACACAAACAAACAAAAATTCCAATAACTTATTCCTGGTCCTATTTCAGACATTACTTGAAAATTTCATCCAAATCCACCACCAACCGGGCTGTTGGAGTTGTCCTCAGGCTGCTGAAAAGTAACGTGTTGGTGCTTCCTTCATCTCTAAGCAAATCGAACACACACACACATATATACATATATATATATATATATAAATATAAATACATATATATACACACACATATATACATATATATATATATATATATATATATATATATATATATAAATCCAGGCTGCAAGGACGAAGCTGTCACAGAGATCCTCATTTAGTCACACAGACACATGAAGCCCAGTTATCTGCATAGATCAACACTAGACTGACAGACGACTGAATCCAGCCATGGAGTAAGAAGTAAAAATAGAAATTCTCACACACAGAGGTGATCTCTTCAGATATTTTTGTTATTTTATGCTACTGCAGTACAAGATAAATTTTATTTTAACGCTCTCTTACAAATATTTCCCAAGGATGCCAGACAGCATGAAGGGAACTGAACTAATTGTCTGCATTCGCTGTACTACTGTCAACTTGGCAATCTTTCACGTAATTGTGTAGACCAGTGGTCTCCAGCCCTGGTCTGTGAGATCTACTATCCTGCAGGTTTTAGATGTACCCCTGCTCCAACACAGCTAAACCAAATGATTGAATTACCTCTTCAGCATGCCATCAAGTTTGGCAAAGACCTGGTGATGAGCTGTTCATTTGATTCAGCTGTGTTGGAGCAGGGATGCATCTAAAACCTGCAGGACAGTGATCTCGAGGACCAGGGTTGGTGACCACTGGTGTAGACCAGAACATGTTCATAACATTTGTGCCTTTAAAACCTTTTCTAAATTAGTTTGATATAATCCAGATGTCTCAGAAACTGAATGTTGTGTTGTCATTAGCTGTAAACCATAATCCTCAAATTTAACAGGAATAAATAGTGATGGTAAAATGAAGCCCCATGAGGCATTGAACCACTTGAGCCAATTGGTTCAAGGAAGGGTTCATCTCACAGGGCTTCATGTGAACCCAAACCCCCCTACTGGCCATGTAGATAATCACAGGCAGCTGTAGCTCTTAGCCACTTAATGTGTGATGTATTAAAAGTTGTAAGTCTGCTTCGGTTCTTGGGAATGACTGAGTTCCAAAAAACCTAAAATATTACAAATGTGAATAGTAAAAATACTTTGGAATGTATTCTGTCTGTAAATTATTCCAAAATGGTAGTATCATATGTTATGGCAGGTTGTGTAATGTTTTTCTGTCACTTATGTAGCCAGAGGAAAGTGAAAATGTTTGTGGAACTAGGAAGAGGGCACTGAAAATGATTATGTAACTTGGGCAATGATCAGTGGCGTCGTCAGACGATTTTCCCGGGGCTGTTTTAAGTCTGTTGTTTCACTCACCAGCAACAGGCTCACAGCTCCCTCAATCACTCACAGGCCGGCTTTGCTCTACTCTGATCAGCGCTGCCACAGACTTGACTAGGTGTCAGGTTACAGTTAGTTATGGCAAGCCATCAGTATAAAAAATAAGGCGTGTTTTAAAACTATATTCAGGTATTAAAGTCCATGGTGCATGTTAAATCCTTACCATATCATGGTTTACCATAGTCAGTGGGTGTTTTTCAATGTCAAGGCGCCACTTTTACAAGTTTAACAAAACACTTTTACAAAGACATGACCCGGAAGTGATACTGCAGGGATGAGGTTAGCCTCAGGACAAGACCAAAGTGGTAACAGTAATGGAATCAATCCTGCCAGCAGCTCAATCTGCAGAGATGTTTTGCGGAATTTATTTTCAAGTTTTAGGGACATTTTGTGGTGATTGTGGATATAGTTTGGACTTTCTCACTGATGCAGAGGGAGAAGAGGTCGGTTTTATGGACTGCCTCGTGAAATATTTTAACAACGAAGGCCACCCATAGTGTCCCGTTCCCTGCAGTATCACTTCCGGGTCATGTCTTTGTAAAAGTGTTTCAGTAAATTTGTAAAAGTGTTTTGTTAAACTTGTAAAAGTGTTTTTTTTTTGTTTTTTTTTGAAAGTGTTTTGGTAAACTTGTAAAAGTGTTTTGGTAAACTTGTAAAAGTGTTTCGGTAAAATGTAAAAGTGTTTCAGGTAATGTAATTTTGTTTCGGTAAGATGTAGAAATGTTTCATGTTAATGTCATTTTGTTTCGGTAAGATGTAAAAGTGTTTCAGGTTAATGTAATTTTGTTTCATTAAAATGTAAAAGTGTGGGACTTCCGGTGGGATGTGAAGGAGAGTAGACGCGTGAAGGGGAGGCTCCCGTGTATGATATTTAACCCACATTTTATACCAACATACATAACTTTTCAGACAACAGTGGGTGGAAAGTACGAACTGTTATATTTGTGAAGCATGCCAAGACACAAGAAGCAAACTCCGGCTAATTCACCTCAAGATGAAACCGAGGAGCCCAACATGGCGACAGCTCAGGAGTCAGAGTCTGTTGCAACAGGCGTTACGGGCGCTGCTCGGCAATGACATGAGACAGGTGATTGATTTGGCGATTGGGAATGCCCTGGAGCCATTCACTAAGTCCGGAGCTTCTGGAATCGTATTGTGGGGACATCAAGAAACACATCACGGAGCTAGAGACGGGGACAAGCGGTTACAGCGACAGGTTGGTGGCTCTGGGGGGATTATGCGAGAAGCTAGCTGCTGAAAACAAGGTGCTCCTCTCCCGCGCAGAAGAGGCTGAGGACCGGAGTCGCAGATTCAATCTAAGGGTCACCAACATCGACGAAAATTACCCGGAGAGACAGAAAGCTACCCAATTCATGTAAGTACTAGGTAATGTATTCCCATATCCCCCAGTCTTAGACAAAGCACACAGAATCAGTCCACTTCGACACGATGGCAAACCAAGGGTGATTATCGTGAAGTTCCATTACCTCCAGGATAAAACCAGAGCCCTAGTAGCCAACCGAAATCAGCTGGAATGGCGTGGGGCAAAAATCAGATTATTCGCCGACTACAGTCCTGCCACATCCAAGCAACACGCTTCTTATGCAAAGGTGAAATCCATGCTGTTCAACAAAAAAGTCAAGTTCCGCCTTGTCTATCCGGCGGTTCTCCGTGTGGAGCACGAGAACTAGAATTACAACTTCAAGTCATCAGAAGAGGCCCAGCGGTTCTACGATAATCTCTTCCCTACTGGATAAATGATATTCTCTTGCGGTGGATACCTGTCCTCGTAAAGCACAAGGGGCGTAAGTAAAGACTGAGTAGCAATAATGTTATTGTAACATTAGACATTATTATCATCAATCCTGCCCATCCAGTGGTGAGTTTTTTTTTTTTAATCTATTTATTTAAATTTAATTTTTTCTCTCAATTTACTAATAGGCCTAGATTTTTTGTTCCTTTACTTCTATGGACTCTGAGTTATGAGGACAATTTTAATGTTTCCTGCCGGAATGAAACTGGAACTGTGACATCTTTAGTTTTCACCAGATGAAAGATACTCTGTAGGCTAGTGTATGCTCTTCCTTTTATATTTTAAACGTACGTTGGCGCTTGGGTGGGCCAGTTTCTTTTTACTTTGGTTGTATCATTTTAAAGAGGACTCAAATATGTTGATAAAAAGAACCAATTTATGTTTGTACGCCACCTGGATGTGATCTGGAATTCATGCTGATACGTCTACCTGTGTGACATATGAGGATTTGTTTAAAAAGAAACCTAATGATTGGGAGTCTCCCCTAAGTGATAAGTGATATGGTTAGAGTTTAGCGAGATAGGAAGTTGATCAAGGATCAGCCAGTCATGGACGGTGTGTATAGTTTAGATTTTTTGTGTTCTTGTTCTTGTTCAGGGCGGGGTGGGGAGTGGTTTCAAGCGCAATCTATGGTACAGTAATCATTTGAAGGAGGAGCAGTGGTATCAGGTACCAATAGTTTTCTTTTTTTGCCTTGATGCAGGATAAGTTCAGTGGTGTGAGCTTTTGCTCATGGAATGTTAATGGGGTCAATAATCAAATAAAAAGAGGTAAGGTGCTTTCTCATGTAAAATCTTTACAGGCAGGCATAATGTTTCTGCAGGAGACTCACTTGTCAAATGACACACACGGTAAATTGAGATGTAATTGGGTTGTAATTGGGTAGGCCAAATATACCATTCTAAATTCTCGACAAAAACCAGGGAAGCAGCAGTTCTGATCCACAAGGGAGTTACTTTTAAACATTTATCTACCATAGCAGATAAAAATGGACGATATGTGATGGTTAACATTTAACATTAATGAACATATATGGGCCAAATTGCGACGATTCTGAATTTTTTAGAAAAGTGCTAGGCTTAATCCCAGATATATCCAACACAAACTTAATAATAGGGGCTGACCTTAATTTTGTATTTGATCCAGATTTCGACAAATCTAACATTCATAGAAAACCCCCCTCCAACTCACGCAACTTGGTGAAAACGTATATGGATAATATGAACCTAGTCGATATCTGGAGAACATTCAACCCGCTAGGTAGAGAATATTCATTCCATTCTAAAGTCCACAATGTTTATAGCCGAATTGATCACTTCCTGGTAGACGGGAAAATGCTGCCATACACCTCTAACCCAAAATATATTATAATTTCTCACCATAGCCCTGTCACTTTTTCATTAAAATTAGATACATTTGTAAAACAGCAGAGGAATTGGAGGTTTAACCCCCAATTACTTGAGAACAACATTTTTTGTGAATATTTGGAATCTCACATTGCTTAATTCTTTGATACCAATGATAAAGACGATATTTCACCTGTGTTACTATGGGAGACCTTTAAAGCGTACCTGAGAGGTTGCATCCTTTCATACCAGGCCAGCACCAAAAAGTGTGGCCTGTTATGAAATATATAAACAATTTAAAGAGACTCTGGCCCCTTACCTCCTCAGATTATACAATAGGGCCTTTGACGACGGAACCCTCCCTGTTACCATTATCACTCTAATCCCCAAGAAAGGTACAGATTTAGAAAAGGTGGGTTCATATAGGCGGATCTCTCTTTTAAATACTGACCAGACGGTCTTAACCAAAACCTTAGCAAGAAGCCTTAGTATACATATGGGTAAACTGATACACCCCGATCAGACGGGCTTTATGCCTCAACGGAATTCATTTTACAACATTACGCCTCTTCAATACAATACACTCCCCCAAAGACCCTAAGGAGGAACTTGTAGTTCTTAGTCTGGATGCGGAAAAGGTGTTTGACCAGGTGGAATGGTCATATTTGTTCTCTGTATTGGAAATATTTTAAATCGGTGACAAGTTCATCGCATGGATTAGGCTACTATATAGCAACCCCAGTGCTAGAATACTAACCAACCAAACACTTTCTTCACAATTTGCACTCAGCAGAGGCTGCAAGCAAGGTTGTGTATTAAGCCCTCCATTGTTTGCTCTAGCTTTGGAGCCTCTTGCACAGACAATTAGAACACAAGTTGATATACATGGTTACAACACAGCTTATACCTCAAATATAATCTCTCTGAATGCAGATGACATACTACTGTATATAACCAAGCCCAAGGTTACAATTCCTCAGATTTTGGAAGTAATTAATATTTTTGGAACTTTTTCGGGATACAGAATCAATTGGGATAAAAGCGAGCTAATGCCAATACAATTGAAAGATGATGGATGGTTGAAGCGGCTCCCTTTCAGAATTACTGCTGAGAAATTCACCTGTTTAGGAATTGTAATTACGAAAGAATTTGAAGCACTGTTCGATGCAAATTTTACTCCTTTAATTGATCAACTCAAAAACTGTATAGAATGTTGGAAAACACTACCAATCTCCCTATTAGGTCAAGTAAATGCTGTTAAGATGGTCTTCCTTCCCCAACTTCTTTATCTCCTGCAAAACATACCAGTATTCATCGCCAAAACCTTTTTCAAAAAATTAGACTCGATTATCTTATCATTTATCTGGAACTACAAATCACGCAGAATTAAAAAAGAACACCTATGTAAGCCTAAAGTGAATGGTGGACTCGCTTTGACGAACTTCATGGCATACTATTGGGAGGCCTGCCTTCGCTCCATGTCCTTCTGGCTGGACAACACCTCCTTGTCGTCTGACTGGTTGGAGATGGAGAGAAAGGACTATTCACCTTACTCAATCAGTGCAGTCATACTTTCACCTGTGGTGGTTGACAAAAGCTGTTATAGACAAAATCCAGTAATACACAATACAATAAAGATCTGGAAACAAATGGGAAAGCACTTTAATCTCAGAAAAGTCTCCTTTTTACTACCTATTGCATAAAATCCATCACTCACTCCCTCTAGTATGGACAGCTTTTTCAATGCCTGGAAAGAGTTAGGCATAGGTAATATTGGGGACCTCTGTGTCGATGGGACCTTCACACCCTTTGAAAAACTAAGGGAAAAATATGATCTACCCTGGGCCCACCGTTTCAGATACTTTCAAATCAGGGACTATGTAAGGGAACATCTACCAGGATTTGAAAATGCTCCTCCTGACAAACTGGATGGATGCTTAAAGTTGTGCACACAGTCAGGCCACATAATATCTTTCCTGTATGATAGACTGCAAGGTCTTTGTTGCCCTAGTATGACTAGGATTAAATCTGAATGGGAGAGGGAATTTGGACTACAACTCACTGATTACACCTGGAACTCCTGCTTAGAGCATGTTCATACCTGTTCTTTAAATGCTAGACACCGTTTAATCCAATTTAAAGTTTTACACAGAATCCATTATTCAAAAGTGAAATTACACAACATTTTTCCTGAAATTTCATCTTTATGTGATAAATGCAAGGCAACAGAAGCTGATCTGCTGCACAGTTTTGCCACATGTGCCAGACTGCGAGGCTACTGGTTTGACATTTTCGGTTTATTTTCAAAAATATTTAAAGTACAGATACAACCTGAACCAGTCCTAATAATCCTGGGTCTTTCGGATGTGTTGAGATCTTTAAGAATGTCGCAACACCTTCTATTGTCATATGGATTGATCACAGCCAACAAGCTGATTCTGATGTGTTAGAAAGGAAAAGATGTGCCTACACTGAAAAGTTGGCTGACAGAGCTGACGGACACCCTTCATCTGGAAAGGATCAGATACTCTATAAAAGACAGAACTGAACAATTTGAAAAGATCTGGCAACCACTGCTTTCCTTCCTGAAAAAAGGAGCAGGCCTCCTGACATTCTGAAATGTTTCTTCAGCGCTTGGGGTTGGATTGGCTGAGGGGTGTTGAGGGGGGCAATGGTTGTTAGGGGTATCGCTCTGTGGGGTTTATATGTTGCAAGTTTTTTTTGTTTTTTTGAGGGGGTCATGTTTTGATTATTGAACTATATATGCCCCATAAGTGGCCTCTGTTATTGAAAATCAATAAAAACATTAGAAACAAAATGTAAAAGTGTTTCAGAAAAATGTAAAAGTGTTTCAGGTCCATGTAATTTTGTTTCGGTAAAATGTAAAAGTGTTTCAGGTTAATGTAATTTTGTTTCGGTAAAATGTTCACCTTGACAACAGACTAGACTGGAGACTAAACAGTGAAACCGTCTACAAGAAGGGACAGAGCAGACTGTACTTCTTGAGGAAGCTTAGCTCCTTCAAGGTTTGCAGCAAGATGCTGCAGATCTTCTACAAGTCTGTTGTGGAGAGTGTAATCTCTTCAGCCGTCATCTGTTGGGGTAGCAGCATCAGAGCCAGGGACTTAAAAAGGCTCAACAACCTGATAAAAAAGGTTCTGGTTCTGTTCTTGGGACAACTGTGGAACATCTGGAGATGATGGTGCAAAGAAGGATTCTTCATAAATATCAACACAAATATCATAAACATCAAAAATATTATGGACAACCCTGAGCATCCTCTTCCTGAGACAGTCATACAAGTGTCTTCAGTCTGAGGCTTTTTCAGTTTCGCTGCAACACAGACCGCTACAGGAAATCCTTCCTGCCCACAGCCATCATGATCTACAACTCCTTAAAGAAATAATTAGTATGAGCTACAACATCTAATTGCTGCAACTGAATAGTTATGTCTGGAAGACTTCTGCTGAAAGCATGGGGATATCAGGGGGTGTAGATGACGGTTTCTTCCAGGATTTTAACTAATTAGTAATATTATGCCCCCTGGTGCGCAAAAACCGAGGTGGGATTGTTGGGGTATGACGTCAAAGGCGACTCGGCGAAGGGTGTAAGGAAAAACAAAGTTCAATTATTTCCCCTCTATCAGGTCAAACAGCGGGTAAAATTTTTCCGTCGACCCTCCTCTCCTGCGCTGTCGGTCACGCGCCCTCAACGTGTGTCACAACTTACGGAGCTCCGTGAGCGCGAGGCGAGCCGCGACGGATGAAGCTGTAACCAGAGTCGGGTCGACGACGGGCTTCCGACTGCGGCTGCTGCTCCTGGTCTCTCCCTTCTTTTTTTTATCTTTGTCTTTTATCCATCAAACGAGAGAGCCGGAGGATGGAGCGGGTACCGAGCCGACCGTGAGCGGGGTCACAGAGGCAGGGAGGAGGAGGAGACGCGGGAAGGACACCAGCAGCAGCAGCAGCAGATGAAGCTCATTTGCCGCAGGCCCCGCCATCGAGAAATCGGACACCGACTTGCGGCGGCGGATGGGGTGACCGTGCTCCCTGCTTCTCCGCCGGGGAGGCCCATGACTTCGGACGTTACCTGCGTGGGAGCTGCCCGTGGTCGGTTGTAAGGTGGAGGAAGGAGACCGGGAAAGGGGAGGAAAATGCAGACAGAGGAGGAGACGGCCGCCGCAGAAGAGCCCATTTTGGAGGAAGGGTCGGGACGAGAGCAGGTGAGGAAGGATATCCTCTGTTTGTTTTGTTTGTTTATTCGTTTATTTAGTCTCGAGTCACGTTTGTTTACACCTGAACAGAAGGAGTCGAGCCATTACACCCCCCATCCCCCTTTTAAGAAACCATTGTGTCATTTCTGGTCCGTATCCTCCTCATTCTGTATTATGGGCAGATTTGCTGCCGTTTCATTGATAAAACATTTCTTTTCGCGGCGCTCACTTCATCTTCTGTGCGGTGTACACAAACAAGGGCATACAGGAGGACCTTGACTTCAACACGGATGGATGGAAAATGACTGGTTTAAATGAGGTGATCTGTAAAATCCTGTGGTGACATAAAAAAAAAAATCGTCTTTTTGCTTCATTATGTGTTAATTTCTGGTGATGGTAAAATATGTCATCCATCTGCCATCACCTCAAAACTACACTGGGGGGAATTACATCACGGTGAAGCCACACACCCACCTCACATCCAGAATTACACCGTCACACATGTAATGTGTGGGTAATCACAGAATAACACCTCCTTGAGATGCTTTATAGGGCACAGTCCCCACACACTGCAGGGTTATTTTCTTTTAAACATAATCTCAACACCCATCCATCCATTTTCTATACCTGCTTATCTTTGCAGGGGTGGTGGGGGGGGGCTGGTGCTTATCTCCAGCGGTCATTGGGCAAGAGGGCGGCAGTCCATCACAGGGCAACAATACACACACACACACACACACAAGCCTAGAGGCAATTTAGAGAGACCAATTACTCTGAAAGTTGTGTTTTTCAACTGTGGAAGCCAGCATGTTCACTGTTTTGGTCACATGTCTCACGGTGTGAGTTTTTTGATGAGTCATGGCAGCACTGTAGGTGTTAGAAAGATGAAACCTGAGACAACCTCATCTGTTCAAGGTTATTTTTTCACATTTCACGTAGATTAGGGTGACCAACTGTCCACTTTTCTCACACTGTCTGGGGGCGATTTCATAGATTGATGAAAATGTCCTGGTTTTTATCTTTTTTAAGGTGACCAATAAGCGTACTTAAATTGACTGGTGCGATGCATTCAGTATGACGGTCTTTCTCTTATTTGACGCCCTCCCCAAGGTACTGCCTATTGGGTGGTTCTGATCCAGTCATAGACGGAACAGACAGCGGGGTGTGCTGCGCTGCGCTGCACCGCGCTGTGCACGCGGTGTTGCAGCTCTTTGCAAGATATCAAAGCACAAGTGTGGCTTTACAGATGAACAGAGCTGGCATACCTATGTGTTTCTGTGTGTGACAAAAGTGGCAATGGTTCAGTAGGTCAACATGGACACAAAAACTATAATAATGCTGTGCAAATTTTGAGTTAATCTATAAATTGACTGAGGAGGATGAAGACTGGAGTCTTTAGTCTTTATCTGGAGTAGACACTTTTTTAATTTATGCTTTTTACTTTTATTATTACATTGAAAAGAAAACAAGACGCGTTTTCTCAGAATATTATTTCAGATGTTTGTTTAATTTTTGGCCAGTATGACTTAAAAAAATAACTTATTATTATTGTTACTGGTACATTTTCTAATTTAGATAAGTAATTATTTCTATTATTAATTAATTTCCATAGATTTTAAAGTCATTTTTGTACTTTTTGACTTGTGAAAGCCAATCTGAAGTTTGTTATTTAACTGTTCATTCTAACCACATGGAGAATTCACGCTATAAATATGTTAAAATCAAAAGTCTTGACCCAGTTCTGAAAGTATTTCCGGTCTGGGCCAAATGTACTCTTTCTTTGGAAATCAAAATTGGTCCCCCTTAATATAGATGGTCCAGTTGCCTCTCTCCAGCAGTTATTGGGCGAAAGGTGGCGTAGACCCCGGACAGGTCGCCCAGGCAGCACATAAATAAACAAACCATGCACACAAACACACGCCTAAAGGCAACTTAGAGAGACCAGTTAACCCAGCAGTCATATTTTTGGACTGTGGGAGGAAGCCGGAGCACCCAGAGGGAACCCACGCATGCACAGGGAGAACACACAGGGAGGCCGGGATTCAAACCTTAAACCTTTTTTTTTCAGCAAGGCAACAGTTCTGCCCAATGTTTCAAATCATTAAACAAATATAATCAGAGTAAATACAAAAAGTGGTTTTTAATGATGGTTATTTTTTTATCGCAGATAACTGGCTGGACTGCAATAGCTGCTAACTCCTTAACTACAGAATATGCATTCAGGAGCTTTAATACTCATATCTCTATGCCGGTATTATATTTAGTTGTTTAATGTTGATTAAAACACTTTGGTAGGTAAAGGGTTGGTAAGGTGGTCAAGTCAAAAAAATAAAATGCAAGTTGTTTATTTTCCAAAACGGCAGAAGGTTGGCCAGAAGCAACTTTCTAAATAAAACCTTCCTTCAATAGAAATAATGGACTTTATTAACTTTTGCAGTACCTGGATAGATGACTGATTATCTGCGTTATATGTTTGTCTTGGACCCAGAGCAGAAATTTATATTTTTTTCAACAGTTTGTTTATCTATCGCAAGTTGTATTGTTACTGCAGCATTTACCAGCATTACCGCATATCACATGTTTTCTTAATATTGGCAGGCCTCAACAAGCTGTTCAAACCAATCTGGCTGTAAAGTTAATCCCTTTGAATCTAATGTCTGGTTGCTCTAGTCGTGGTGCCATCGGGCATTGGCCACTACTGCCAGTGAGTCTTTTATATCGCTGTGGAGGAATTTGATCCACTCGTATTTGCAGAATTATTTCATTTCAACTAGGGATGTGTATTAGTAAAAATCTGATGGTACTATATACTGCCATACTATGAGTAAGACAATATATTGTGCTTTTTTAAAACAGAATTTATCTGTAGAAATACTGTCCCATCATTCTAAACTCTCCAACCTGTTTCATACTTTAACACATCCAGTTTTATCACTAGATCTAATTGATCCACTGGAACCAAGAAGGTGAAAACAGCCACAAACTACCAGTCATACTTTTAATTTTACTACAAAAATTACTGTCATCATTAATGGTTCCATTAAAATCCTAAAAAATAAATTGATATTTTACTTTTAATATTGGGAAATAAATTATCGCGATATATCGTTGTATCGATACTTTCTTACATCGCTAATTTCAACCATGTTGGGGGGGGTTCAAGCATGAATGACCTGTTTAGAGTCACGTCACAGAATATCAATCAAATTTAAGTCCAGACTTTGACTAGGCCATCCCAGAACCCTAATTTCAAGGGGGGTTTTGTTTTATTTTGTTTTAGCCATTCATTGGATCCTTATCCTCCTGCATAAACAAAGTGCCCTTGAACTTGAAGTCACCTCAGTCCTGAAATAGCAAAGCAGCTTAAAACAATCCCGCTAACTCCAAAGCGTTTAATTATCAGGATGATGTTCTCTTTCTGAAATGCTGTGTTAGTTTTACTCCTAATTTAACGAGACGCAAGCTTTTCAGAAAGTTCCACCTTTGTTTTTCCCCAAAGTGTTGGGGCTCATCAATGCCTCGTTTCCACTAAGCAGTATGGGTCGGTACGGTTCTGTGCCCTGTCTTATACTCCGGCATATTCACGAGAGCGTTTCCACCGCCGGATGGGCTCTCACTAAGAAGGCGTAGTTATGGACCTACAACTAAAGAGGGCGGGTCAGTTGTATGGGCCGCTTTTACCATGGAAACATAAAATAGCGTACTGAACAGCACCGACCCTTGCTGTACTTTTAGCAGATGTAGGACAGACAGTAATAAAGTCTGAGTGTGGCTTGGAAGACTGAACACAGCCTTCTTAAAAATTGTGGTTAATGACGATTTACTTTTTCACATAGGGCCAGGTTGGATGGATAGCTTTTCCTTAGCAAATAAAATCATAATTTGAAAGATGCCTTTTTTCACCCCTTAGTCGTGTTATCTTTAATATTAAATGTTTGATCTGTAACACAAGCAAATACTTTTTCACACCGCTGTAAGGGAAGTAAAAGGACAGAACTATAAAGACGCACCGCCGCCATGAAGTTTTTGGGGTTTGCAAACATCATTGTTTATTATTGTTTCCTGGTGTACTATAAACAATCCAGTAGAAACAAATGCAGTCAAGAAACTGCAACAGGAGCTCAGCGATCCTTCAGTAGATCGTCTACTGTATGCAGTCGGTTGTGTGTAGATCCAACACGGGTTCATTTTTATGCCTCAATGATTCATAGGTCAAGCTTAGCTGGCTTAAGAAACTAATGTTCCTCTGAAAGTGGTCAAGTAATGGACAGAAATTGAGTGAAGAAGCAAAGTTTAAAGAATATTTTTTTCCAAAAGCCTTGAGATATAATGATCAAACCACTTGAAAAAGTCACAAGAAAGTCGCCGTAAAAAATGTAATTATAGAGACTAAACTTTTTCTATGTACTGCAAATTGAACTTTACTGGCAAGTTTTTACACCTTCAATTTCTTTCTAAATCATATTCTTATAGTATCCAATCCAACAAAGGATAAACATGCTCTATTTTCAACAGCAGCATGCAATGTATATAAGAATTTGGCACAGATTTTAACATCTGGCTGTGTGAACCAGTCTTCAGGTTTAGGTTACTAAATAAAATAAGCATTTGGGGGGAGGCTGTAATTTTTGGCTGACACATGAAAACCAAAGTATTGTTCTATTAATTCAATTGTTTTTGTGTTTACTCTGGTCATCTTTGTCTGATGTAAACATTTGTTTGGTCTTAAACAGCAAACTGTGAAAACAAAGTCTGTAAGGCGGCAAATACTTTTTCATAGCCCTGTAATTGAAAGAAACACTTTCCATGAGAATGTATTCCATCCATCCACCCTCCGCCTCTCCAGCCACTTGGTCCAGCTGATACGGGGGAATCCCAAGGTGTTCCCTGGCCAGCCTAGAAACATAGTCCCTCCAGCGTCTTCCTCTGGGTCTCCTCCCGGTGGGACATGCCTGAATCACCTCACCAGGGAGGCATTCAGGAGGCCTCTTAACCAGAGGCCCGAGCCACCACAACTGATCCTCTCGATCTGGAGGAGCAGTGGCTCTACTCTGAGCCCCCTCCGGATGACCGAGCTTCTCCCACTATCTCTAAGGGAGAGCCCAGACACCTTGTTTGGGAATCTCATTTCAGCCGCTTGTATCGGTGATCTCGTTCACCATAGATGAAAGTAGGAACGTAGATTGACAGGTGAATTTAGAGCTTTGCCTTTTAGGCTCAGCTCCTGCATCACTGCAGACGCAGCACAAAACTGCCTGTTTTTCCTTCATTTATGAACAAGACCCTGAGATTCTTGAACTCCTCCACTTGGAGCACGACCTCGTCCCCGACACGAAGAAAGCACTTTCCAGCTCCAAACCATGATCTCGAACTTGGAGGAGCTGATTATCATCCCAGTTCACACTTGGCTACAAACTTGCTGTGATGAAAACTGGAGATCACAGTCCGATGAAGCCAGTAGAACCCCTTTTTTTGCAAAAAGCAGAAACCTGATCCTGAGACCACCAAAACGGATCCCCTCAACACTGACTGTCTGTTTTGCCTTGTTAGATTTCCTTACCGTAGCGTGTCTAGACGGCTGTGTCTATCTGTCGGTGCTACCCTTCAAAAACTGCTTCTGTCATGTTTACAATCAAAAACCATAACGGTTAGATTTGATGTTAAATGTAATCATCTGAAAACATTCTTCAAGTGACAAGATTGAAGTGGCAGTTTAGCAGTTATGCCTAGCATAGCAACAATTTTTATGAATAGCCACCAGAATATGCTACCCGTTTAATATAGAGCTAGCACACGTTGATGCACAAAATCCTTTCATGTAGACTGTACCATCTCCAGTATTTTCTGTTTTATAGTGTTTCATGAACTATCTTCCTATTTATAGCATTGAAAAATATTGATTTTCACAATATCTATTTGATCCTGTTTTATAAAAATAGTCTGCTTGCAATATTTTGTTACATCATTATGAAGTATGCAGCTACAGATAAGCTGCACACAGCGTACGTCTTGGTTTGCCTCTGGCTTGTGTCCTGTCACATTCCCTAACTTTATCGTTTACCATGAGTGAAAAGAAAAACTTCTAAACCTCCCAATGACTTATTAACCAGGTCAAGCTGAACATTGAGATAAGTTTGGCATATTTGTTTAGGTGGTGAACCTGTTCAGTAATCAGCAGGGATGGCTGGTATAGGTGGACTAGTAGGGCTAAGCCCTCCCCTGTGTTTAGAAAAAAAAGAACTTAAAATAGCTATCTAATAAACACAAATTAAAAATCTTGTACCACAACCGTCACAAGAAAACTGAAAAATCTCTCCAAACGGCTAAACTTTCACTGCCCAAACAGACCCGTTACATTCAATGTAGTTATCTTTTTTAATAAATTTTTTTAACGTGTCCTGTCTGGCCGTGTGGCGCTCAGAATTGGTGTCTGGGTACCAAGTAGAAGCCCAACAGATTTACTTTCACAAGTAGAGCATTACGGCTTTTGCCATAGAACTCCGCTTGATATATATGTGTAAGGAATCTTAATTAGAAATTACTGTTGTTCCCCCCCCCCGATATGGACACGGAGACGGAAAATAAAGGAGAAGAAAGAAAGAAGATGAGAGGTTGAAAAAAGAATTTAGGAGTGAAAAGGTCAGTTGAAGACACACGAAAGGAAGGGGAACAAAGAAAACACAAGAAAACATCCTAGTCCGCCTCCACACCCGCAGGATGGCAAAGAGAGGGAAAAATACGACAAAACAAATCAAACGATGCAAACCGAGAACTCCACAACCCACAACTAGAGATATAAATACAATAACAGCGTCACTGAAAAGCTCATGGTACATATTACAAGATTTAGTAGTGGTAACCTCAGCCCAAGAATGAACCTGTAAACACTGGAATCCCCACACCTGTGTGCGTGTGTATGTGTGTATGAGCATGCTGGTGCATATTAGGTTTCTCCATACGAGAAAAGAAAAAAAAAATATTCAGTGTAGTTAATACTACAGAGTGATTGACTAATTGTTTACCACATCTCCTCATTTTGCTGCTCATTGGGGCTAATTTTGTTCAGCCCAGGGTAAGAGGAAGGCCTCAGGCTTTAGCCAATTACGATGGACGGACAACAACGTGCGGCGGTTATTGAATAGTTACGTGCCCCTGTGAATGTCTGTGTGTGGTCTTGCGATTGGTGTCTATTAATCGGCTAACTTTATTACAGTTTTTAACCTTTTTGTATCCCAGAAAAGTCATCAGTCACCTTCTCTTTAAATAAGGTAGGGCTTGTTGAAAAAAGAACTCTTTACAATGTGTGTTTTGTTTGATTTGATTTTATCAGTGTGCTTAGTAATTGTGTTTAGGAGTGTGGTGTGGTGTTATGCTAAGTTGTTTGACAGAAAAAAATCTGCAGAATAAATTATAGTTCAAACCCTTAATGACGGGCAGTCAAGTAGTGGACAACTATGATAAGAGGCTCTATGTAAGCTTGGTTTTTGGTGGTAGTTTGTTGTGCTTAAAAATGGACATATTGCTGTTTTAAAGGAGGTTTTCTCTATTTGAAATTGGAGGCTTTGCGTTGTTGGAATCTAAAAATTACCATTTTAATAAATTTCTGTAGCCCACGCTACGAATATAACCACCAGCTGCCACTGGTAATCAGACTGATTACCTGCAGGGAAACAATAATTATATTTTTCAACTTAGAAATTTGACAAAACAGCAACAAAAAAAAACATTTAAATAAATTAATAAATTGTTGAAAGCATTTGACCTATGTTGGAAGCTATTACTGTAAGTTTTCTTTTAGATCTAATTAGCTTTAAACAGTGTGAGTTCAGACCCAGAGAACTGTTCTGTTTTAAAATAAGATCTTTATTGCCATTTTTACTCACACTTAGTCTAAATACATAGGAATTCTTGTGCAGACCTTAGAGTCAAGACATAGGCGCATACAAACAGGATCAATACACTTACAAAAATCACAAATAGTAAGAATCAAGATCAAACAATAAGGATAGATAATAAAATAAATAATCAAATAACAGCAAGTGCTAGGTGGAGTTATCATTACAGGTGAACACTAATGGCTGTTTAATGTACAGTAAGGAACATACATATTTCAACTCCCTGCGATTTTGCAAGTTCTACTTAGAAATTATGAAGGGGTCTGAAATTCACATTGTAGGTGTATTTCCACAAAAATTCAGGAAATCATATTGATTGAAGATCTGCAGTGAATCATGTCTGATTTTTAAATAATTTATTTGTATTTTATTGCTGCAAGTACGTATTTGAACAGCTGGCAATTAGCAAGATTTCTGGCTCTTAAAGACCTGTTACTCTGCCTTTTAAAAAGGCCACCTCTACTCCACTTATTAATCTAAATTAGTAGCACCTGTCTGAGCTCATTCAAGACACCTGTCCACCTCACAGTCAGTCAGACTCCAACTACTACAGTGGGCAAGACCAAAGAGCTGTCAAATGACACCAGTGACAAACATTATAGACCTCCATAAGGCTGGAAAGGGCTACGGGGCAATTACCAAGCAGCTTGGTGCAAATAGATCAACTGTTGGAGCAATTGTTAGAAAATGGAAGAGGCTAAAGATGACTGTCAGTCAGGACTCGGGCTCCATGCAAGATCTTACCTGGTGGGGTATTACTGATAGGAAAAGTGAGGAATCAGCCCAGAACTACAAAGGAGGAGCTGGTTAATGACATGAAAAGAGCTGGGACCACAGTTTCAAAGGTTACTGTCGGTAGAACAATGCGCCGTCATGGTTTAAAATCATGCATTGCACGGAAGGTACCCCTGCTCAAGTCATCATGTATCCAGGCCTGAAGTTTGTCAATGACCATCTGGATGATCCAGAGGAGGCATGGGAGAAAATCTTGTGGTCAGATAAGACCAAAATAGAACTTTATGGTCTAAACTTCACTCGCCGTGTTTGACAGAAAAACAACGATGAGTTGCATCTCAAGAACACCATCCCTACTGTGAAGCATGGGGGGGGGGAACATCATGCTTTGGGGCTGCTTTTCTGCAAAGGGGACAGGTAGACTGCAATTAAGAAGAGGATGAATGGGGCCATGTATTCTGAGATTTTGATAAACAACCTCCTTCCTTCAGTCAAAGCCTTGAAGATGGGTCGTGGCTGGGTCTTCCAACATGACAATGACCCGAAGCACACAGGCAGGACAACCAAGGAGTGGCTCCGTAAGAAGCATTTCAAGGTTCTGGAGTGGCCTAGCCAGTCTCCAGACCTAAATCCAATGGAAAATCTTTGGAGGGAGTTTAAAGTCTGTTTTGCCCCGAAACCTGACAGATCTAGAGAAGATCTGTGTGGAGGAGTGGGCCAAAATCCCTGTTGCAGTGTGTGCATGTAGACTAATACTAAACAATGTTGCACTTGAATTTGCATGTATCACTGCTAGAGAGTTAGATTCCTAGTATGTTACTAAGAGTTTTTATTGTGTTGCTGCCATCACTCCGTATGCAGCAGGATTTTGCAGCTGTTTCCACCTTATTTTCTATAACTTAAGAAGAATTTCAAGAAAGAGGGACTGAACCTCTTTAATGCACAGAGTTAACATGTAGACAGTGTGCTAAATGCTGCCTTTCACTTTATTTCACCACTTTCTCCTGTCTTTATCCATGCCTTCACTGCAGACAATGCAATGTAAACCAATGATATAGCCTCTATCTGTTTTCTGCCTCCATTACTCATCTCCTTCCTGTTTTAGATTTACCTTGTGGAGTCTTACTGCCTGTCTCTCCATTTAGCTCTCCCTCTCAAGCTGCAAACTCTTATCTCCATTAAAATTATTTGCTCTCACATCGACATGGGGTTACGCATGTGTGTTCACACGGACATAATTACAAATGAGGCAGAGCTGCATGCATAGTCATTGCAATTCCCTTTTAGTCAACTTTTCCTCCACACAAAAAATAAAGACAGATAATAATTCACTCAATTACTGAGGATGCAAAATACATTATTTTGTCATAACAATTCTAGGTTTGCTCCAAGAACTTTTTTTCATGATTTTCTTAGAGAAAAGAGACTGTATTGGCTGCTGCCGCTCTATGTCTGTGCATTTTGGACGAAAAAGCGGCAGAGTTTTAAAAATAATGAACATATCCTGGTTACATTTTACTGTGCAAAGCTGCAGGGCTAATGGTGTCATGTTAAAGTCCACAATAGTACTGAATAGACATGATTTTACTGAAGACTGTCTCTGCATCTGGTGAGTCAGAGATATCTTTAGAAACCAATGGCTGTGCTGTCGAAACTAAGGTAGAGACACAATATCTGTCACTGTCAATGAAAACAGAGACTGCGGCATCAACATTGGTGATTGAGTCAAGCAGGACCCGATCACTATAGTAGTTTAGATAATGTCATACTGGTGAAAACAGTGTGTTATTGTGTTGCACATTAAAACCACAAAGTTTTTGAGCATAACAACTGGTATTAATGTGGTATTGAACCAGTGGCTATTCCTAAATGATTCGGGTCAGTGTCACGGACAAAAAAAAATCTTAATTGGGACACGTTTAGATAGCATTGCAAAGATATGCAATTTACTGTAGATATGATGCATGTTTGTGCATCCTGTTTTATTAATGCTCCTGGTAGTGCTTCTATAATTTTACAGGGGTCAGTTGTAAGGCTTTCCCACCAAAGTGGTTCTGGAGCAAGATTTATTATTACCACCTGTTGATAAAAACAGACAGACGGTGGTAAAGGGCCGAGTCAGAAACATTTGTGGATTCGGTGAAAAATAATTCATGTGTAAGAGGCACATTGACTTATATAAACTGTGTAGGGCGAGTAAGCTGCTGTGTGATAGGAGACAGTGAGCTTCTGATGCTAATCCAATATAGTGTTCTCTTTGAAACGAAGTGTTTTTACTGTTTCAAACAAAAAGTAAACAAAACTCTGGTGATTTAAACAGGGCACTTGCCGCGTTTTGATTGGCTGCTTAATCACGTGACTACGTGCAGTCATGTAAATTCACCCAGCGCTGCTAACTTAGCTACTTTGTTGCTATATTTAGCAAATTTTTAGACCCTGTACCAACTCGTTTTCCAAAAAGTGACTAGCGACAAATCTAGTGACTTTTTTGTGTTTTTGGTGACTCTGATGTAAAGAACGTATCCTTGTTACTCTTCTCATTGAGAAGCTGTGCTGCTCTGGGCTCCTCTCCCGTCCCAGAATGCTTACAGCAGGCAGCCAGTCATCGCACTGCAGCCCCACCGCCCAGGCCAAGCTGCAGTCAGAGCAGCTGTTAACCCAGCTGGGTCTAACCCCCAATTTCCACTGCATGCGCTCCGCTCTGGCACGCACTCTGCAGCAAAAATGCTCCCATTGTTGTCAATGAGAGCATTTCCACTGCCGCCGCCGAGCGGCGCCATCCGCCGCTTCGCCATCCGGCAAAAATATGATCGATTCTATTTTTGCCGGACGCCGGAGCAAGTCTGCAGTCAATCTACACAAATCACAAAGCACCAACCAGATATAGAACAACCACATTTCCGGGTGTTTTTCAAAATAAATCAATAAAGGCGGAGTAGAATTTTTTGTATGCATAGCTATATTAATATAAGCCTGCGTACTATTTGTACATATGTGGTCTAAAATATCTTGACACAATAATTGAGAATAACTGTTCTTTTCTTTTCGTTTTCCATGGAATGAAGAATTTTGTTCTGACTTCCGCATTTATTACTGGCTTTTATCACGAGATCTCGCAATTCCCGGGCATGCTTCTTTGAGCACCTCTGGGCTGCGGACCGGAGCGGAGCGGATCTAGAGCGCATGCAGTGGAAATTGCGAACGGCTGCGGCGTGTGTGGTGGAGCGGAGTGGAGCGCATGCAGTGGACATTGGGGGTAAAGCCGCCGCTGGCTGTTCCTACCTGCACTTGCATGTAAATGTAAACATTTTTCTGCCTAAAATAAATGACAGCACACTAAATAAATCACCACATTCAGTTCTGAATTAAAGAAGCCTCTTGGATGAGAGACAAAACGTTTTCAAGACAACATGAAAAGTCCAGTTGCCTTTATTTAAACTCTCAAGATTAACTGATGAAGTGGAAATGCCAGAGGAGAGTGAGTGGAGCTGGAGGAAGACTTGTGTGGTGGTTGATCCGGAGGCTGGAGGTAAGCTGAAAAGGTGATCTGGGAGACTGGTAACGATTAGATTGATAATGGAGAGTTGTTTACTGGAAGGTGTTGTGGGGCAGACAGGAGGCCCGCCGATGATGATGATGATGAAGAGTGAATCTAGGTGTTTGATGGAGAAAGGTGAGTGTGGATTGGTTTACAGCAGGGGGAAGTAGATGGAATGAGAACGCTGGAACCAGCTGTGGAGATTAAACCAGGAAATCCTTAAACGGAGGTATGGGTCTTTAGGCGAGGGATCTGGAGATCAGGAGCGAGAAGACTTGAAACAATTACCTGGAGGAGGGCAAGGAGAAGGGAAGGCTCTGTAGTAAACAAAAAATGACAGAGATTTAAGGAGGGCTAGAAATGTAACCACAAAGGCAAATACTCAGGCAAATACTCCAGCTCCCTTTATCCTCCTGCTGATCTCTGATGAGTTAGTCTCCACCCACCGGAGCTGAGACTGGTACCCCCACTGCGCTCTCCAGTGGATCACCTGTGGAACTGATGTTATATTACAACCACCACAGTGACCAAACCTCCACACTCATAACACTTACATTTTTCTCAGCTTTTTATTTTTGTGACACAGTTGAATATTTTAGATCATCAAACACATCTTAACCGCCTTTAATTCAACCACATGGTTGCCTCTTTAAGTCGCGTAACAACATCTCAGCCAGGCCGAGGCATAATTGTCCTGGACTATTTTGTCTTTTTTAAGCCATCCCAAGGTGGAATTGCTGGTGTGCTCTGGATCTTATACTCCAAGTGAGTTTGAGCTTAAGGTCACAAAATGGAGGCCAGATATTTTCCCGAAGCAGTAGTCACCCCAAACCATAATACTACCACCATGTTTGACTATTGGAGTGATAGTTTTCTAAAGTGCTGCTAGCTTTATGCAGAGTGTAACTACGCACACGTTCCAAAAAATTTCCACGTTTGTCTCGTCGTCCTTTGAGATCATCAAGATGTTTGTAGCAGCTGTGAGACAGGCCTTTGTGTTATGTTATTATTGGTCAGCAGTGGCTTTGGTCTTTGAAAAAACATTTTTACTCTCTCTTTCTTGTTGTTGAATCCTAAATACTGATCTTAACTAAAGCAGTGATTTAGTCGTTGCTCAGGCTTCCAACAGGACTAGCCAAGTTTAGTTTTCAGCTGAGCTAGGAGTGCTTAGAGCTGTCAAACAATTTGAAGAAGAATATTAAACAATCCAAGGTGTTCAACGTACAGAGGCCTCCATCATTTTAACAATGAAGTCACTGATAGATTTACATGGTTGGTCCAGCCCTCCGTGATGAAAGGTCAACTCAAAGATATGGTGGCCTACTGGCACCTGGATGTCTTTCAAGCCAAGCAAAACTCAACTGATCCAATGAAACGGTCTCCTATTCTAACACAAACCAGATCACCCCATTAATGTCCTCATCCCACACAACTACAGTAACCTGATTCTGTGGGGAAGATTTTCTGGGACGCAGGGCTGGAAGTAAAATCGGGATGGATAAAAGATGAATACAGAAGTTACTAAGCAATCATAAAGAAACCTTTCTCCGGGGTTCCCAGCATGCTGGATAACAGTTCATTGTTCGTAACATTGAGTTTAGAGCATTACTTAGCAGTTGTTACACACTTTATTAATGCACTAACGAGGTAATAGCTTGCACAATTGCTTTTGTCTGTGCCAAACTTTTGTTTTACTTTACTTCCGAGGAGCTGCCCTTTTTCTACTTTAAACATCATTCAGAAAGCCTGGGGAAATTGTGATCAAGACTACGTTTTAGAACTGTGCTGCTCATGGTGGAAGCATGTTGAAGTAGCTCTATTGGTTCTGACTTGTTCATTTTGTAGACTTTAGTTCATAATTTTTTGGTTGAGGTTTTGCATGTTTGGACAAATATTCCCTCTGGTTTTGAATGACGTGCAGCTGGAAGGATTTTTGCTCTTCTTTGCTTTTGGACAGTTATGATGCATAACCGTGGTGACAAGGTATTGTTTTTACAATTGGTAGCAGCTAATTAGCATAATAAAAGCTAAAATAATACCTGAATCCCAGAAGAGTTTAAAAGGAGGCTTCATGGATGCAGAGCAGGACCAAAGAGCAGAGACAGAAGCCAAACCATCTTATCCATCGATTGTATCCCCAGCTCCAATGTCTCTCTCCTGGCTTTCTGACCATTTGGCCAGACACAGATTTAGAGAGAAGCAGCAAAAGCAAATGAGGTGGATTAGCAGCGCTTCATCCAGAATGTGTTACTGTTGAATATCGTATCTGTAGAGTGGATATTGAGCTGTTAGCATGTAATGACAGTCTTGAGGCTGTCATACAGCAACAGTCTTCAGTCAGAGGCCTCTACTGATTCGCTGCAAGACTGACTGCCACCAGAGAGCCTTCCTGCCCACAGCAACACCATCCACAACAACTCTTTGAAGATACCTGGATGATATGAATTATTGGAACATTTAACTACTCTTTGGGATAAATAAAGTATTTATGAATTTAACTGAATTTAATTTAAAGTATTTACAAGAACAGCTTTCTCCCAGAACACAAAATATAAAGAAATGGAGGACAAATTTGACAAACTTGGGATTGTAGTTTTATGGTTTTTTTTGCTTGTTTTCTGTAACATCTATGAAAACAGTTTTTTTTCATGACTTACCTGCTACTACTCTTATTGAATTACATTTATAGTATGCCAATTACTCCAGATGATAATTTTCAGGCAGAGGGATAATGTTTGTATCACTGTTAGGATGTGGTGACACATGGCTACCTCAGTAAGTGCCAGCAATTTATCTGTTGTTGCCGTTTGTAGCCCGACACTCGAGAAGGGCTCAATCCAGTCCCGATAAAAGGTAATACATTTAAATTGTGCTCTGCAGGCATCAGAAGCACATTTTCCTCACTTCCCTATCTCTTTCGCCACCCACCTACTGGGGCAGCTAATTATAGCCGCTCCAGTCACACCTAACGAGCTGAATCAGTTCGAGCACAGAATCAATGTGGGAGAGTGATTCTATTAAGCACTTTATGTAGAAATAAGGTGTGTGGAAACTGGCTGTGTGGTGCACAGATGGAGAACAGTGTGGAAGGAGGGGCTTTAAAGTCCACCTGCTGTCAAAAACCAATTCAAATGTAGTTGTAGGTGGTCATTTGTGAAACAAAAAGTTAATTGAAGGTTACATGTGCACTTTGTATGAGGAAACATGTTCAAAGTCACTCTGCAAGCATATCGATACCTTGGAACTGCAGTTAATGACAAAAATAGCCTGCTGCGTAAAGCCAGGATAGATCTGCTGTTTTCACAGCCTGGGCTTAAGGAGCCCGACTGCTGTGCACTGCTTGATAAAATGACTGGTTGTGCAGGCTTGGGATGCTCTGGAATAATACTGGTATTGTAATTTGTTCCATCTTAATTCAGAGTCACATTGTTATTATTGGGACAAGTTCTCCTTCTTGCTTGTGGTGCAATTTGGAAATTGTATCAAGAACTGACTCCCCTGATTGCTTGAAGCTTGACTGAGGCAAACAGCTGTAAGGTTATCAGATTCTCCCTAAAGAAAAATAACATCATGGCGAAGACCTAAAACCGTCCAGGGTTCATACCAATCAGGCTCCTTTGGTGATAACAATAGCTGAAAGCAGGTTTGTGCTCTAACTCCAAAGCTAAACCGCTGCTAGAGCTGGTGTTGCACCAGCTTCTTTTGTGAACCTCACCACTCGGAGCCTCATATCATTGACAGAACAAAGCCACTTCGAACAAAAGCGGTCTTTTTACATCCAAAAGGGTCCAATTAATGTATTTCAATTAAAGAGTTAGTTCACAGCACGTCTTAATGTCCACAATCCAACATAACCTGCCGCTTAAAACCCTCCCAATTTCCTCCCAAAGTTTTCATCGTAACTTGAAGAAATATTATAGATTTGGCTTTGCATTTAATGTTTGACCATAAATTTTGTCAGTGCAAAGAGAAACTCTAAATAAACTAGAATAGTTTCCCCAATGAAGGATAGAGATATCCACAGATTGATGGTTTGGTTTGACACCTGCGTTAGCATGCATCACATTTTCCATCTGCATTTGTTTCACATTAGACAGAAGTTTATTGAGTAACCTTGTTAAAGTTGCTGAATGTTGAGAGTGAGCCTATATTTGCACATATGTTTATTTTTATTTTTGACACTGCTGCTGCTTTGAGACCGAGCTCTGTTGCTAAGTGACCCCAGACTGCATCCAGTTTTCTCTCCCAGAGGGACCTGGCACCGTAAGTGCAAACACGAATAATTTGACTCCTGTCTTAGGGCAGATTTTTGCCACTATGGCTTCATTGTTGCAGACTCTTGACGAAATTGTTGGCTAGCCGGACACTTAGAGATGTGAAAGCTATGTTGTTAGAGAAGGTGGAGAGTTGAATATTTCAACAGTCAGTTTTCTTGAAGTGACGTGCAATCTCCTTTACCTCCTATTTGTTACATTTTTTTCCCTGTCTTGCACTCACAAAGGTCATGATAATTTCCGTCTCTCACATGCTCCTCACTGCCTCACTCTCTGCACTGTCAGCCCAATCAATCCACTTGGAGACAGGTCTTTAAAGAGGAAATAAGAGAGGAGGCCTATGGCTGGGGACGAAGTTGGAGGTTAGAGTCAGAGGGGTTATACAGTGCCTTGCAGAAGTATTCATAATCTTTGAATTCATTTAGATTTTGCCACATTTAGATAGATTTTTTTATATTATAGATATCCAACTAAAATCCATGTCAACCAATTGCCTCGTCATGTCTGTCTGTCTGTCTGTCTGTCTGTCTGTCTGTCTGTCTGTCTGTCTGTCTGTCTGTCTGTCTGTCTGTCTGTCTGTCTGTCTGTCTGTCTGTCTGTAAGTAAGTAAGTAAGTAAACAGTTGTACCATGAATGCCTCAAAAGAAACAGCATTGCAGTATGAAGACCAAGGAACAGTGTTAGGTTCCTTAGGTGTTTGAGTTTTAGTTATTTCATTTCCTGCATGCTCCTAGATTATCTTTGGTTAGTATCTTAAGAGTTTTCTGTTGCCCTTGTCTGTATTCATCCTTAGTACTCATCTCTGTCTAGTCCTTATGATTTGTATTCCTCCTCTGCGTCACTCCTGGTCTTCCCGTGTTTGTCCTTCCCTGCTCTCAGCTGTTTCTGGTCTTTTTGGTCCTTCCTGCTTCCCTAGCCATTCTGCCTTCCATCCCAGCTGCTAATGATTTTCACCTGCTCACTCCCTCTCAGCTGCAACCGCTTCTCCTAATTGGTCTCCTGCTCCTTCTCTGTTCACATCCTCACACTCCTCCTCAGTATATATTTGGTTCTCACTCAGTCACAACTCGCTGGTTCGTCGTCATTTCCACGTCGTATTTCCCTGCTTGGTTCTCGTCGTATTTCCCTGCCTTGTTCCCGTCTTCCTTGTTGCCCGTCTGGTTCCTGTTTCCCCGTTTGCTGCCTTTTACCCTCCCGAGTTCTGTAAGTTCCTTGTTGTCATTAAATAATTTTGTTTAAATCCCTCTCTGCACTTGGGTCCTTTCCTAAAAAACATGACAAACAGAGGTCAGGGATGAAGTTGTAGTTTATATATATATATATATATATATATATATATATATATATATATATATATATATATATATATATACACACACACACATACATACTAGGGATGTGTATTAGTAAAAATCTGGTGATAATATATGTTTCACGATACAGGGGAGACGATACGATATATTGCGATACTATGAGTAAGACAATATATTGTGACTTAAAAATTTTTATTTACCATCATTAATGGTTCCATTCCGATCCTAAAAATAAAAAAAAATGTATACTTTGCTTTTGAGTATCGATACAATATCGGGAAATAAAATATTGCGATATATCGGTGTATCGATATTTTCTTACATCCCTTATACAGGTCCTTCTAAAAAAATTAGCATATTGTGATCAAGTTCATTCTTTTCCATAATGTAATGATAAAAATTAAACTTTCATATATTTTAGATTCATTGCACACCAACTGAAATATTTCAGGTCTTTTATTGTTTTAAAACTGATTATTTTGGCATACAGCTCATGAAAACCCCAAATTCCTATATAAAAAAATTTGCATATCGTGAAAAGGTTCTCTAAACAAGCTATTAACCTAATCATCTGAATCAAGTAATTAACTCTAAACACCTGCAAAAGATTCCTGAGGCTTTTAAAAACTCCCAGCCTGGTTCATTACTCAAAACCGCAATCATGGGTAAGACTGCCGACCTGACTGCTGCCCAGAAGGCCATCATTGACACCCTCAAGCAAGAGGGTAAGACACAGAAAGAAATTTCTGAATGAATAGGCTGTTCCCAGAGTGCTGTGTCAAGGCACCTCAGTGGGAAGTCTGTGGGAAGGAAAAAGTGTGGCAGAAAACGCTGCACAACGAGAAGAGGTGACCGGACCCTGAGGAAGATTGTGGAGAAGGACCGATTCCAGACCTTGGGGGACCTGGGGAAGCAGTGGACTGAGTCTGGAGTAGAAACATCCAGAGCCACCGTGCACAGGCGTGTGCAGGAAATGGGCTACAGGTGCCGCATTCCCCAGGTCAAGCCACTTTTGAACCAGAAACAGCGCCTGACAAGGGCTACAGAGAAGCAGCACTGGACTTCAAATCTTTCATGTCATTCGGAAATCAAGGTGCCAGAGTCTGGCGGAAGACTGGGGAGAAGGAAATGCCAAAATGCCTGAAGTCCAGTGTCAAGTACCCACAGTCAGTGATGGTCTGGGCTGCCATGTCAGCTGCTGGTGTTGGTCCACTGTGTTTTATCAAGGGCAGGGTCAATGCAGCTAGCTATCAGGAGATTTTGGAGCACTTCATACTTCCATCTGCTGAAAAGCTTTATGGAGATGAAGATTTCATTTTTCAGCACGACCTGGCACCTGCTCACAGTGCCAAAACCACTGGTAAATGGTTTACTGACCATGGTATTACTGTGCTCAATTGGCCTGCCAACTCTCCTGACCTGAACCCCAGGAAGTTGAGAGACGCAAGACCCAACACTCTGGATGAGCTCAAGGCCGCTATCGAAGCATCATGGGCCTCCATAACACCTCAGCAGTGCCACAGGCTGATTGCCTCCATGCCACGCCGCATTGAAGCAGTCATTTCTGCAAAAGGATTCCCTACCAAGTATTGAGTGCATAACTGAACATAATTATTTGAAGGTTGACTTTTTTATATTAAAAACACTTTTCTTTTATTGGTCGGATGAAATATGCTAATATTTTTAGATAGGAATTTTGGGTTTTCATGAGCTGTATGCCAAAATCATCAGTTTTAAAACAATAAAAGACCTGAAATATTTCAGTTGGTGTGCAATGAATCTAAAATATATGAAAGTTTAATTTTTATCATTACATTATGGGAAAGAATGAACTTTATCACAATATGCTAATTTTTTGAGAAGGACCTGTATGCCGTTCTGCTGGAGGGTGAACACCCATCCTGGTCAAGTTTTGCAGCATCCAGCAGGTTTTCCTTCGAGGAATGCTCTGCATTTAGCTTAATACTCTGTGATGGGGTAAGCCGTATTGCGTCATTTCCTGTTGTCACTGTTGTGCTCTGTGGAGCTGTTCTTCAGACTCTCTTGAATTGATCTTGTTTTCTCTGTGCTGAGGCCTCTCTAAGTTATTTTAACACACAAGCACACTCAAACACATGTTTTGTGGTGGTGTACTTTACGTTTTGGGAACTCCTTGTGTTTCACACAGCTTTTCTTGGGGTGGTAATGTCTCTCTAGCTCAGTTAGCTTAGCTTCATTGCGGCTATGGCTACTCTTCTTTCTCCTGTCTCTAACTCTTCTCTTCTCTCTTGCTCTCTCTGTCCGATGTTTAGTTACTTCCCTGCCTCCTTTAGTGATAATGGTAGCTGTAATAAATGTCATATTTTTGTAGCTTTGGAGGCGAGGGTATCAGAATTAGAAGCACGGCTCCGCGCTGTTGAAAAACCAGCAGATAGCCTAAGCCCATTATCCAGCGCGGAGCCAACAAGGATAGAACCCCCTAGCTGTCCTCCGGTAGAGCCGGCGCAGCCGGGACCCCAGGCCGGCTGGGTGACAGTACGTAGGAAGCATAGTTCTAGGACCCAGCCCACGGGCCACCACCAACCGGTCCGCGTTTCTAACAGATTTTCCCCGCTCAGCAACACACCCGCTGAGAAGCCGACCCTGGTAATTGGCAGCTCCATAGTCAGGAACGTGGCATTAGAGACACCATTGACCATAGTCAAATGTTTGCCAGGGGCCAGAACGGGCGACATCAAATCCTACCTGAAACTGCTTGCTAAAGATAAGCGTAAATACAGTAGGATTGTTATTCACTCTGGTGGTAATGACACCCGGTTACGCCAATCGGAGGTCACTAAAATTAGTGTTGCTTCGGTGTGTAAGTTTGCTAAAACAATGTCAGACTCGGTAATCTTTTCTGGTTCCCTTGTCTGATCGGACCAGTGACGACATGTTTAGCCGCATGCTGTCATTCCATCAATGGTTGTCTAGGTGGTGTCCTGCAAACGATGTGGGCTACATTGATAACTGGCGAACTTTTTGGGGAAAACCTGGTCTGATCCGGAGAGACGGCATCCATCCCACTTTGGATGGAGCAGCTCTTCTTTCTAGGAATATGGCCAAATTTATTAGTCCTCCAAAACACTGACAACCCAGGGTCCAGACCAGGAAGCAGAGTCGTAGTTTAACCCACCTCTCTGCTGCTTCTGTACTGTTACCCACCCATTACCCTATAGAAACAGTGTCTTGCCCACGGCCAAAATTAAATGGATCAAAAGTTAAGCCAACAAAAGCAAATTATGGAAATCTCATAAAGAAAAATACGACTTTGACTGAACAGAAAAATAAATCTATTAAATGTGGTTTATCAAACATAAGATCTCTCTCCTCAAAGACTTTGTTAGTAAATGACTTGATTTGTGATAATCACATTGATTTGCTTTGTCTCACAGAAACCTGGTTTCAGGAAGATTATGTCAGTATAAATGAATCAACTCCTTCCAGTCATTTAGATTTTCACATTCCTAGAAATACTGGGCGAGGAGGAGGAGTTGCAACCATTTTTCGTTCTGATTTACTAATTAGTCCCAGACCAATTGATAGCTACAGTTCTTTTGAACATCTAACCCTTCATTTTCCTCATCCAAGTTGCAAAACATTAAGACCATTTTTGTTTGTGGTTTTGAATCGTCCACCAAGCCCTTACTCTCAATTCTTGGATAAGATCTCACATTTTTTATCTGATTTAGTATTAAATACTGATAGGGTCATTATAGTGGGGGACTTCAATATTCATGTGGATACTGAAAGCGATAGCCTAAATGCAGCCTTTAGTGCTATTTTAGACTCAATTGGCTTTACTCAAAAAGTACAGGGATCGACCCACTCGGGCAAACACACTTTGGACCTTGTACTGACATACGGTATTGAGTGTGAGGAAATAACAGTCCACCCACATAACCCGGTCCTGTCTGACCACTTCTTAATAACTTTTGAATTTACTTTAACTGACCATCTTAAATCTGAAAGAAAATTTCATTATAGTAGAGCTTTATCAGACAATGCTGTAACAATTGTTAAAGAATCTGTTCCATTCTTACTTTCCTCAGTGTCTCAGAGTAACACAGTGGATGGCAGCAATTCTATCTCTAACCCTTTAGAAATTGATGGTCTGGTTCACACCGTTACGTCCTCATTGCGTTTGGCATTAGATAGTGTAGCCCCCTTAAAAAAGAAAGTTGCTAGCCATAGGAGGCTGACTCCTTGGTTTAACACAGAGTTGCATACTTTAAAGCAGAATAATAGGAAGTTGTAGAGAAAATGGCGCTCTACACATCTAGAGGATTCCTACTTAACCTGGAATAACAGTCTACTGCTGTATAAAAAGACCCTTCGACAAGCTAGAACAGCATATTTTTCATCATTAATAGAGGCGAATAAAAACAATCCTAGGTTTCTTTTTAGTACAGTTGCCAAACTTACACAGAGTCATAGCTCTGTTGAGCCAACTATTCCCCCAGCTCTTAGCAGTGATGATTTTATGGGATTCTTCATAAATAAAATTAATTCTATTAAAAATAAAATCATTGGCATCCTCCCAAACATGATTACTTGTTCCTCAGTAAATGAGGCAGCATCAAAAAGAACTGTAGAACCTCATTTGTGCTTAGCCTGTCAGTCGAGCTTTCGAAATTATCAAAAATATTAGCCTCATCTAAACCTTCAACTTGTATGTTGGACCCAATCCCAACCAAATTATTTAAAGAAGTGTTCCATTTGGTTCCTGGCCCCATTTTGGTTATGATTAATCTATCCTTAGTAAACGGATACGTACCACAAGAATTTAAAATAGCTGTAATTAAACCCTTACTCAAGAAACATTCCCTTGATTAAGATGACTTAGTGAATTACAAACCTATATCTAACCTTCCTTTCTTATCCAAAGTCCTTGAGAAAATTGTTGCTAATCAAGTCTGTGAGCATCTAAACAGTAACGAGCTGTTTGAAGAGTTTCAGTCAGGTTTTAGAGCTCATCATAGCACTGGTGAAGGTTACTAATGATATTCTCATGGCCTCAGATAATGGACTTGTGTCTGTTCTGGTTTTGTTAGATCTCAGTGCTGCTTTTGACACAGTCGATCATAATATTCTCTTAGAAAGGCTTGAACTTGTTGCAGGGATCAAAGGAACAGCACTAGGCTGGTTTAAATCCTATTTGTCTGACAGATTCCAGTTTGTTCATCTAAATGATCAATCTTCTTCACTCTCAAGGGTTACTTGTGGAGTTCCACAGGGTTCTGTGCTTGGACCAATTCTTTTCACCATATATATGCTTCCAATTGGTAGAATCATTAGACAGCATGGGATAAATTTCCACAGCTATGCCGATGATACAAAACTATATTTATCCATAAATCCTGATGAACCCAGACAGTTGGGTAGATTACAGGCATGTCTGGAAGACAAAAAAACATGGATGAATCTAAACTTTTTGCTTTTAAATTCTGACAAGACAGAAGTTGCTGTCTTTGGACCAGAAGTTCTAAAAAAGAAACTGTTTAGTCAATCACTTCATCTGGATGGCATTAAATTGGACCCCAGTAATAACGTAAAGAACATTGGCATTATTTTTAACCAAGACTTGGCATTTAAATCCCATATTAAACAGGTTTCTAGGATTTATTTCTTTCACCTCCGGAATATTGCTAAAATTAGAAACATCCTGTCCAGGAGTGATGCTGAGAAACTAGTCCATGCATTTGTTACCTCAAGGCTGGACTACTGTAATTCTTTACTATCAGGTAGTCCACAAAATGCCATTACAAGCCTTCAGTTGATCCAAAATGCGGCAGCAAGAGTTCTGATGAATATTAAAAAGAGAGATCACATTTCTCCTGTTTTAGCTTCCCTTCATTGGCTCCCTGTTAAATCCAGAATATAATTTAAGATCCTTCTTCTTACATAGAAAGCCCTTAATAATCAAGCTCCATCATACATCAGAGATCTAATTGTTCCATATGTTCCCAACAGAGCACTTCGCTCTCAGACTGCAGGTTTACTTGTAGTTCCTAGGATCTCTAAAAGTAGAATGGGAGGCAGATCTTTTAGTTATCAGGCTCCTCTTCTGTGGAACCAGCTCCCAGTTTTAGTCCGTGAGGCAGACACTCTGTTTACTTTTAAGGCCAGGTTTAAAACTTTCCTTTTTGATAAAGCTTATAGTTAGAGTGGTTTAGTGGTTTACCTATTTTCTTCACTTTGCTACTTCCTTTTCTCCTACTACTCTCCAGTTGTATTACAGTACATTCTGCTATTTCGACTGTTAACTTTGTTTTCTCTCAGTGTTTTTCTCTCCATAGAAGATATACCTGGTCTGGTATCCTGCTTGGCTGCAATGCCCTGTTGGACGGGGGGCATCGACTGGGATGGTGCTCCCAGTGGCTGAACATCCACTGTGTCCTGTTATCAACTTTTTACTTTCTGTAACATAGAAAGTTCTCTTATATCGGCTCTTCTGTTCCTTCTGTCTCTGCGCTGTCTTCTCAAACCCCCAGACGGTCGTGGCAGATGGTCGCTCCTACTGAGCCTGGTTCTGTTGGAGGTTTCTTCCTGTTAAAGGGGAGTTTTTCCTCTCCACCGTCGCTACATGCTTGCTCAGTATGAGGGATTGCTGAAGGATTCCTGACGCAATGACTGACGCAATCTGCTGGGATTCCTTAAATAGGAAACTTTTTAACTGATTGGAATGTTTGTATAAATGTATTGAAATTACTTCTTGTTAAGTGCCTTGAGACATCTGCTGTGAATTGGCGCTATATAAATAAACTGAATTGAATTAATCCATCTTTCCACTAACTTGCCTTAAGAAAAGCCCAACAGCATGATGCTGCCAGCACCATCTTTCACCATGGAGTTGGTGTGTTCAGGATGATGTGCAGTGTTAGTTATGAAACACACTCAAGTGTTTTTGCACAAAGAACCGTCTTTCTACATGTTTGTTGTAAAACCTATGGCTTGTGACAAACTAAACTTTAATCGACACTTTCTTCTTGGCTCTCTTTAATTTGTGGAGTACACGGCTAATAGTTTTCCTCGCAACAGATTCTCCCACTTTAGTGAGAATCTCTGCTGCTCCTCCAGAGTTACCATGGCTACTATTGGCTGCTTCTCTGATTAACACTTCTTTGCTTGTCCTGTACAGTGTAAGTGGAGAGCCATGTCTTGGTGGGTTTGCAGTCGTCCCATCCTCTTTCCATTTACAGGTTAAAATATATATATATGCATAGGAGTGCGACTTAAGTCGTACACACAATGACTTCAGACTTGACACGAGACTCGTCCTCAAGCTGCGGGACTCGTGAACAATGTTTATTTTTAGGAAACAACTGATGAGCTCGCTGTTATTCCCTTCCCTCTGTTACCTATAACCTGCCCACATCAGTGTGTCCCACACATAGACGAATCTGTGGGTGCGACCAAAACTCAGACCAAAAAAAATAATAATAATCAACACCGACCATCACATATTGCCCTTCGTTTTTCTTTTTTATGCTATTTAAAACACGCAGCGTATTCTCTGCTTTCTCTCTCACACACACACACACACGCAAACACACACACACACACACAAACAAACACACAGCCCCTCCCCTCCTTGTACAGTACGTCTGTCTGGATCACCTGTGGAAGACGTGGCCTATTTGGTGCAGAGAAGAAGGTTGGTATCTTGTGAACACTTTTAACACACAATCACAGATTAAAAAGTGCTATAAAATATTTTATATTCTGAATACAATAGTTTCAGTGTGTTGATGTTACTGTAGGTCCTGACCCTTAGCAAACAAGTGATTGAGCCTTCTTTAGAAAGTTAACTATAGTCGCAAGTTTGCGGTAAAATATTGGGTGTTAAAATTAATGAAATACAGTCTGTGTAATCAATCATTAACTTTTTTTTTTATTATTTAACTTTAGGAATTAGGATATCCCTTTAGAAATCCTTGGTCTGTACTGTACTGTGTGTTCATGCTACAAGGCAAAATACAGATATTAACTTAAGAGTAAAGCATTCTTGTTTTGGTCATGTTGCAAAACTAATTATATATCAAAATCAAAGCTGACACTGTATGCTAATAGATAAAGGAGTCATAATAACATATTACATGCTTTGAATTCCTTATATATAGCTATGCAGTGTTGGATGGGTCGCTGTAAGTGATGATGCAACACTTATAACCGGAGAACTAATATAATAAAGAGACTTGAGACTTGACTTGGACTCTAGCTCAGAGACTTGTGAGCATCTCTGATATATATATATATACACAGGTCCTTCTCAAAAAATTAGCATATTGTGATAAAGTTCATTCTTTTCCATAATGTAATGATAAAAATTAAACTTTCATATATTTTAGATTCATTGCACACCAACTGAAATATTTCAGGTCTTTTATTGTTTTAAAACGGATGATTTTGGCATACAGCTCATGAAAACCCAAAATTCCCATCTCAAAAAATTAGCATATTTCATCCGACCAATAAAAGAAAAGTGTTTTTAATAAAAAAAAAAGTCAACCTTCAAATATTTATGTTCAGTTATGCACTCAATACTTGGTCGGGAATCCTTTTGCAGAAATGACTGCTTCAATGCGGCGTGGCATGGAGGCAATCAGCCTGTGGCACTGCTGAGGTGTTATGGAGGCCCAGGATGCTTCGATAGCGGCCTGAAGCTCTTCCAGAGTGTTGGGTCTTGCGTCTCTCAACTTCCTCTTCACAATATCCCACAGATTCTCTATGGGGTTCAGGTCAGGAGAGTTGGCAGGCCAATTGAGCACAGTAATACCATGGTCAGTAAACCATTTACCAGTGGTTTTGGCACTGTAATCAAGTGCCAGGTCGTGCTGAAAAATGAAATCTTCATCTCCATAAAGCTTTTCAGCAGATGGAAGCATGAAATGCTCCAAAATCTCCTGATAGCTAGCTGCATTGACCCTGCCCTTGATAAAACACAGTGGACCAACACCAGCAGCTGACATGGCACCCCCAGACCATCACTGACTGTGGGTACTTGACACTGGACTTCAGGCATTTTGGCATTTCCTTCTCCCCAGTCTTCCTCCAGACTCTGGTACCTTGATTTCCGAATGACATGCAAAATTTGCTTTCATCCGAAAAAAGTACTTTGGACCACTGAGCAACAGTCCAGTGCTGCTTCTCTGTAGCCCAGGTCAGGCGCTTCTGCCGCTGTTTCTGGTTCAAAAGTGGCTTGTAGCCCATTTCCTGCACACGCCTGTGCACGGTGGCTCTGGATGTTTCTACTCCAGACTCAGTCCACTGCTTCCGCAGGTCCCCCAAGGTCTGGAATCGGTCCTTCTCCACAATCTTCCTCAGGGTCCGGTCACCTCTTCTCGTTGTGCAGCGTTTTCTGCCACACTTTTTCCTTCCCACAGACTTCCCACTGAGGTGCCTTGATACAGCACTCTGGGAACAGCCTATTCGTTCAGAAATTTCTTTCTGTGTCTTACCCTCTTGCTTGAGGGTGTCAATGATGGCCTTCTGGGCAGCAGTCAGGTCGGCAGTCTTACCCATGATTGCGGTTTTGAGTAATGAACCAGGCTGGGAGTTTTTAAAAGCCTCAGGAATCTTTTGCAGGTGTTTAGAGTTAATTACTTGATTCAGATGATTAGGTTAATAGCTTGTTTAGAGAACCTTTTCACGATATGCTAATTTTTTTATATAGGAATTTGGGGTTTTCATGAGCTGTATGCCAAAATAATCAGTTTTAAAACAATAAAAGACCTGAAATATTTCAGTTGGTGTGCAATGAATCTAAAATATATGAAAGTTTAATTTTTATCATTACATTATGGAAAAGAATGAACTTGATCACAATATGCTAATTTTTTTAGAAGGACCTGTATAAGGGATGTAAGAAAATGTCGATACACCGATATATCGCAATACTTTATTTCCCGATATTGTATCGATACTCAAAAGCAAAGTATAAATTTTTTTTTATTTTTAGGATCGGAATGGAACCATTAATGATGGTAAATAATTTTTTTTAAGTCACAATATATTGTCTTACTCATAGTATCGCAATATATCGTATCGTCGGGGGGGCAAACTCAGGGGGGCAGAATGCAAATGCTCCACACACGTTTGAGACTTTAAAATCGATGTGTTATTTAGTGCCTCTGCACTTCACAATCATGCCCGACTTCACTTTGGTCTGTTGCATAGAATCGACTGGAAATACACGGAAGTTTGTGCTTGTAACATGTAAAAAACAACAACTTTACATTGAGGTAAAAGTTAAGATAAGGAGCCCGATGACATAAGAACACAGGAATAATCCAGACAAAGACGTTCGACATACTGCTCTATGGTGGTCCATATTTTAAAATGAAGGCTTTCATTAGCTGCATGATGGTGAACAGCTGGTTGAGAGGTCCCATTGATTCTGCCTCAGCGTTTGCCCTTGACAGTCAGGAGCTAAAGGAGAAAAATCTATTGGCTTTGTGTCCAGTTTCCCAGCAAATATCACAAAAGAGACAAGTGTGTATGATGGAAGGAGCGAGTGGTAATGACTGAGGGAACATGGGCTCGTCTGGTTAGATAAATGGAGGGATAGATGCGGACAGAACCTGCAGACTTGACTCAGAGGAGAGAAGGACACTGGTGTCATCCCATCTGCTTTTCTTTTTCCTGCTCGTCATCTTTTCTGTCTTATGTTTCGCACATTGTGAAAGAGGAAGCAAACACTTCTCACTCTTTATAAGATAGGAGGTCAAACATTTCTACTCTTAACCTACATGGTACATGCGTTTTCATCCCTCCTTCGTACACGCACACGCACAAACTGCATACAGTGCATCAGTCAGTTGGCTGGGGAACCATCTAGAAGCATCGTTCTGCTCTAAATTATTCACATTTTCTCCTCTGGCTGCATTACAATGCTGAGAACGTGCATGTGGGCCGAGAAGGAAGCACGATTGTGTGTGTGTTTGATAATGTGATGTCTTCACTGTGCACTTAGAGAGCGCTGTAAACACTGTGTGTGTACATGTGTGTGTGTGTGTGCGTGTGTGTAGGTGTGTGTGTGTGTGCGTGTGTAGGTGTGCGGGTGTGTGCGTGCGTGTGTGTGCGCGTGCGTGTGTCTAATGTGCAGCACTTATCCTAAGATGGGTATGGAGTAGTTATAATGCGTTCCTTTGGTCGAGGCCTCAGCCTGCACACTTGGTTGGAAATCTGACACTGTTTACCAAACAGGAAGGTTATTGATACTTTACCAGACATCGACAAAAAAAAAACTGAAATCTTTTTCACATGGTAAAATATTAACACCTACTGCATTATTTATTGAATATCAGCGTGTACGCAGGTTAAGAGCTGTCGTACATATTCGCTGTGTTCGTAAAGGAACATGCAGTTAGCAGCATCTTAATATGGTTTTTTTTGCTCCTTCTCTGTGCTTCCGCAGCAAAAGCCCATCCAGCAGTCCCTGGCCTCCTCCCTGTGCAGAGAGTCCCACTGGAAGTGCCTCCTCCTGACCCTCCTCATGTACGGTTGCTTTGCCACGCTGGCCTGGTGCGCTCTCTGCCGAGTGCCAGTCCTCGGCTCCTCCTCCTCCGTTCCTCTCGGCGCCGACGATGACGGCGCCACATCCGCAGCCTACTACAATGACATCCTACACCTGGAGAGTCCATGTTCCAGCGGCTACGTCTACATCCCTCTGGCCTTCCTGGCAATGCTCTATGTGGTTTACCTGGTAGAGTGCTGGCACTGCTTCTCTAAGACCGCCATTTTGGCTCATGCTGAATTCCAGGTGTGTGACATTTACCTGCGTTGTTCAACTCCACAAACATTGTTGTCTCAAATAAGAGGTCAGCGAGGAACCGCAGTTCTGTAATGTTGTAGTTTGGCTGCTTTTTCATTCATTTTCTGTCTAGCACTGTCAGCAGCTTCCTCTCACAAATACACATTTTGTTCCCTTTTATGAACCCAAATATATTCATTGGAGCTCAGAATCTCTTTGTAAATCCTTTTTCTTTTTTTTCTATGATGTAGAAAAGTGAGAAAAACTGGACAGTTCCTTTTGAGTTCAGGTTCAGCTGGACTCCTACAAAGATACTAAAGTTCACCACCGCACACCAATCAATAAAAAACATGTTCTTTATCATCCAGTAAATGCTGTGACTCATGACCAGAGCAAAAAATATATATATCATAAGTTTGCATCAGGGCTGCACAAGTGGAGCAATTGGTAGCACTGCTGGCTTGTATGGAACACCAAAAATGCTCAAAATAAATGCCCAAATATTTATTTACTTCATTTTGAGCAAATTGGCATTCCATAGCCTTGTAGCAGGAAGGTTCTGGGTGGGTTATTTCTCCATGTTCTCCCTGTGCATGTACAGGTACTCTCCGGGTACTCTGGGTATCCTCCCACAGTCCAAAAACATGATTAATTGGTCTTTCTAAGTTGTCCTTAGGGATGAGTGTGTGAGCATGGTTGTGTTGCCCTGTGATGGACCGGCGACCTGTCCAGGGCGAACCCCGCCTTCCTCCCATTGACCACTGGAGACAGATATAGAAAAAGAGCATATTGAGAAAAAGTAAAGTCATATTGATTGATTTTGATAATTATTGATAACTATCAAAAAAATGTGGAACATTTATTTAAAGTGCAGCCCTGGTAATTTTATGCTATTCTTTAATGTACTTATTTTAATGCATTACTCACAAAAACTGAATTAAATCCACTCTTTATTCAAAAACCTTTTTAACCATAACTGAAAGTTTGTAAGAAATAAAAACAAGTTTAGAGCCCTTCTGTAAATACTGATAAACATAAACATACTCCTCCCTGGGCTGCCACCTTATCGTGGTGGAGGGGTTTGAGTGTCCCAATGATCCTAGGAGCTATGTTGTCGGGGGCTTTTGCTCCTGGTAGGGTCACCCATGGCAATTTGGTTCTAGGTGAGGGATCAGACGTGCAGCCCAAAAGACCCCTATGAAGAAAACGACAGATGGACTCAGTGTTCCCTCGCCCGGACGCGTGTCACCGGGACCCCCTCTGGAGCCAGGCCTGGAGGTGGGGCACGTTGGCGAGCGCCTGGTGGCCGGGCCTTTACCCATGGGGCCCGGTCGGGCTTAGCCCGAAGAGGTAACATGGGCCCCCCTTCCCATGAGCTCACCACCTGTGGGAGGGGCCATAGGGGTCGGGTGCTGTGCAGGATGGGCGGCGGCCAAAGGCGGGGACCTTGGCGGTCCGATCCTCGGCTGCAGAAGCTGGCTCTTGGGACGTGGAACGTCACCTCTCTGGTGGGGAAGGAGCCGGAGCTGGTGTGCGAGGTTGAGAGGTTCCGACTGGACATCGTCGGACTCACCTCGGCGCACGGCTCTGGCTCTGGAACCCGTCTCCTCGAGAGAGGTTGGACTCTCTTCCACTCTGGGGTTGCCCCCGCTGAGAGGCGCCGAGCTGGGGTGGGCATACTTGTTGCCCCCCATCTCGGCGCCTGTACGTTGGGGTTTACCCCGGTGAACGAGAGGGTAGCCTCCCTCCGCCTTCGGGTGGGGGGACGGGTCCTGACTGTTGTTTGTGCTTACGCGCCAAACAGCAGATTAGATTACCCACCCTTCTTGGAGTCTTTGGAAGGGGTGCTGGAGAGTGCTCCTCCTGGGGACTCCCTTGTTCTGCTGGGGGACTTCAACGCTCACGTGGGCAATGACAGTGAGACCTGGAGGGGTGTGGTTGGGCGGAATGGCCCCCCCGATCTAAACCCGAGTGGTGTCTTGTTATTGGACTTCTGTGCTCGTCATGGATTGTCCATAACAAACACCATGTTCAAGCATAAAGGTGTCCATATGTGCACTTGGCACCAGGACACCTTAGGCCACAGCTCAATGATCGACTTGGTTGTCGTCTCATCTGATCTGCGGCCGCATGTTTTGGACACTCGGGTGAAGAGAGGGGCAGAGCTGTCCACTGACCACTACCTGGTGGTGAGTCGGCTCCGATGGTGGGGGAGGACGCCGGACAGACCTGGAAGGCCTAAACGTGTTGTGAGGGTCTGCTGGGAACGTCTGGCAGAGTCTCCTGTCAGAAGGAGCTTTAACTTACACCTCCGGCAGAACTTTGAACACGTCCCGGGGGAGGCGGGGGACATCGAGTCCGAGTGGACCATGTTCCGCGCCTCCATTGCCGAGGCGGCTGACCGAAGCTGTGGCCGCAAGGTGGTCGGTGCCTGTCGCAGCGGCAACCCCCGAACCCGGTGGTGGACACCGGCGGTAAGGGATGCTGTCAGGCTGAAGAAGGAGTCCTACCGGGTCTTTTTGGCTTGTGGGACCCCTGAAGCAGCTGATAGGTACCGACAGGCCAAGCGGGATGCGGCTCGGATGGTTGCTGAGGCAAAAACTCGGGCGTGGGAGGAGTTTGGAGAGACCATGGAAAACGACTTCCGTACGGCTTCGAAGCGATTCTGGTCCACCATCCGACGTCTCAGGGGGGGGAAAGCGGTCTGCCACCAACACTGTTTACAGTGGGGATGGTGTGCTGCTGACCTCGACGCGGGACGTTTTGGGTCGGTGGATGGAATACTTCGAAGACCTCCTCAATCCCACCGGCACGCCTTCCAATCTGGAAGCAGGGTTTGGGGACTTGGGGTCGGGCTCTCCAATCTCTGGTGCCGAGGTCACCGAGGTCGTTAAAAAGCTCCTCGGTGGCAAGGCTCCGGGGGTGGATGAGATTCGACCGGAGTTCCTCAAGGCTCTGGATGTTGTGGGGCTGTGTTGGTTAACGCGGCTCTGCAATATTGCGTGGACATCGGGGGCAGTTCCCTTGGATTGGCAGACCGGGGTGGTGGTCCCCCTGTTTAAAAAGGGGGACCACAGGGTGTGTTCCAACTACAGGGGGATCACACTTCTGAGCCTCCCTGGTAAGGTCTATTTAGGGGTTCTGGAGAGGAGGGTCCGACGGATAGTCGAACCTCGGATCCAGGAGGAACAATGCGGTTTTCGTCCTGGCCGTGGAACACTGGACCAGCTCTACACCCTCAGCAGGGTCCTGGAGGGTGCGTGGGAGTTCGCCCAACCGGTCTACATGTGTTTTGTGGACTTGGAGAAGGCGTTCGACCGTGTCCCTCGGGGGGCCCTGTGGGGGGTGCTCCGGGAGTATGGGGTACCGGGCCCCTTGATACGGGCTGTTAGGTCCCTGTACGACCGGTGCCAGAGTTTGGTTCGCATTGCCGGCAGTAAGTCGGGCTTGTTTCCGGTGAGAGTTGGACTCCGCCAAGGTTTCCCTTTGTCACCGATCCTGTTCCTAACTTTTATGGACAGGATTTCTAGGCGCAGCCAAGGCGTTGCGGGGATCCGTTTTGGTGGCCTCAGGATCGGGTCTCTGCTTTTTGCAGATGATGTGGTCCTGTTGGCTTCATCGGAGCGTGATCTACAGCTTTCGCTGGAGCTGTTTGCAGCCGAGTGTGAAGCGGCTGGGATGAGAATCAGCACCTCCAAATCCGAGGCCATGGTCTTGAGTCGGAAAAGGGTGGGGTGCCTCCTCCGGGTCAGGGATGGGGTCCTTCCCCAAGTGGAGGAGTTTAAGTATCTGGGGGTCTTGTTCACGAATGAGGGAAAAATGGAGCGGGAGATCGATAGACGGATTGGTGGGGCATCTGCAGTTATGCGGGCGCTCTACCGGTCTGTCGTGGTGAAGAGAGAGCTGAGCCAAAAGGCGAAGCTCTCGATTTACCGGTCGATCTACGTTCCTACCCTCATCTATGGTCACGAACTCTGGGTGGTGACGGAAAGAACGAGATCACGGATACAAGCGGCTGAAATGAGTTTCCTCCGCAGAGTGTCTGGGCTCTCCCTTAGAGATAGGGTGAGAAGCTCAGTCATCCGGAGGGGGCTCAGAGTAGAGCCGCTGCTTCTCCACATCGAGAGGAGTCAGTTGAGGTGGCTCGGGCATCTGGTCAGGATGCCTCCTGGACGCCTCCCTGGTGAGGTGTTTCAGGCACGTCCCACCGGGAGGAGGCCCAGGGGAAGGCCCAGGACACGCTGGAGGGACTATGTTTCTCGGCTGGCCTGGGAGCGCCTTGGGGTTCCTCCCGAGGAGCTGGAACAAGTGGCTGGGGAGAGGGAAGTCTGGGTCTCTTTGCTTAGGCTGCTGCCCCCGCGACCCGACCCCGGATAAGCGGAAGAAAATGGATGGATGGATGGATGGATGGATGGATAAAGAAAAGACTAATGTTATTAACTATTATGGTATTGATCAAAAATATTTTAAATATGTTATTAATTAAAATTGTAGGCTTATCTTGATAATTTTTAATTTCTCTTAAAGGTTTTATAACGCTATTATATTAAGGGTGCAGACCTTTGGTTCGGTTTGTGTGCAAAAACCTGGCAAATAAGGCTGAATCTACTTCAGTACAGCTGCCAAAGCTACAGCTAACAAGCTTTGCATCAGTTACAGATCGCTGATCCCTTTCAGTCTGGTTTTCTAAAGCAGCACTCCACTGAAACTGCTTTAGTAAAAGTCCACAATGACCTGTTAATGGCGGCTGATGAAGGAAAATGTTCTGTGTTGGTTTTATTGGATCTCAGCGCTGCCTTTGACAGTGTTGATCTTGGCATATTGTTAAATAGGCTAAATGCTCTGGCTCTGCATCGGACTGGGTATCTTCTTATCCATCCAACAGGAAATTCTGCATCAAGACAGACATGTTCTCCTCGGACTCTGCTCCTCTAACTTGTGGGGTTCCACAAGGATCAGTCCTGGGCCCATTACTGTTTACTTTTTACATTCTCCAACTTGCGAGAATTATTCAGTCTTTTTCTGGTGTTTCCTATCACATCTGTGCAGATGATATTCAACTGTATTTATTCTGTAAACCGCACCAGCAGAATAGGCTTTCCACCATCCTCCAGTGTTTTTCTCATATCAGTGACTGGCTCTCCAGCAAGTTACGGGTTTTTAAATACAAAAGAGACAGAGACCTTGATAGTCGCTCCTGGTCATATGAGTTCAAAAATCCATCAATCGGTTGCCTCTTTTTGCCCAATAAAAATATTCCCAAAGTTTGAAAAAACAACCTAGGATAAACATTTGACAGTTCGTTAGTTCTTGATTCACATATCAAATCTGTTGCCCTCTTCTGTTTTTTGTCTTTTTTTCACTTAAAAAAACCACTAAAATTTTACACATGGTCTCCAGAACTAGATCGGGAGAAAATCGTACACTGAAAAAAGAGGATCAGTGATCCAACTTAAATAAATTCCATTAATTGGTCACATATAATTGAATTATGTTTATCCAAGGTTATTAAGTTCTCAAGTTAAACAAATGTAAATAAACTATGTTGGATAAACTTAATTCAATTACTTGTGATCAATTAATGCAATTTATTTAAGTTGGAGCTGCATTCTCTTTTTTTCAGTGTACATGCTTTTGTGTCATCGCGCTGGTACTACTGTAACGTCCTTTTCACCTCTCTGGACTAGTATTTCCTGTTTTATTTTGTTCATTATTGTTACATTCGGTGTCTGTCTATCTGATCTCATCTGGAAAAAGGAATGGAAACTTTTTTTCTTTTTTTTTTAACCTTTTTATCAACCCTTTTTTTTTCCTATTGCACCACAGGTCTATTGATTAATATATATTCTTATTGAATTATCGTCCAGCCCTAGTCTACGTATTCCTTTCGCAGTACTCTGACTAGAATAAGTCTTACTGCTTTACTCCAGGAAAGAACATGTACACATCATTCCTGGAAAAACTATTGCCTCATCATGTAGAAAATGACTTGAACTGACTCCATCTGCCTGGCTGTTGTGTTCTGTAATGGAAAAACGTCATATTGAGAAATGATGTTAGTCGCTTCTACCAAAAAAAATCAATAATGGCAATATAATGAAACTTAATCTGGTGCATAACAGCTATTATACGTAAACAATAGACATCTTATTGTTCCTGCTGGTCTGTTTTTTTATAGACAGATCTCTCAGTTTGTCTTGTCAGCAGCGTTTTTTTTCTTTTTTTAACAATTACATTTGGTCTTTCAGGAAGTGTACGAGCGGGTGCAGAGACTCCAGCAGGCGACTCCATGCATTTGGTGGAAGGCCATCAGCTATCACTATGTGAGGAGGACCAGACAGGTGACCAGATACCGCAATGGAGATGCGTACACCACCACACAGGTGAGGGGTCTCTTTTGTTCGTCATTGCTTTTCTTTCAAAGTTTAAGGGAGCCTATGTGCAACTCAATATGATTTGATGAATTTCTATCTGCCTTTTTACACTTGATAAAAGGGGCAGCAACTGTTACATCTCTTCATGCCCAAGCAGCAGGCAGCTTCCTTGGCAATCTGTGTAAATCCTTGGTTAGCGGTGATTCTCTACCAGTCTGTGGCCAAAGAATCTGTGTATCATTCGCTCTTTACATTTTCAACTAACCAAAAGTTGTTTTTTTTTTATGAAAAAGTTATTGGTTGTCTTTTATTTGTATTTGTTTTTCATGTTTTCAATTTTATTCTCAGACCGAGGGATTGAATTTGATTTACTTATTTTACTGCTCAGGTTAATGTGACCTGGAAGTCATTCTGCGTGAACCACGGCAGCACTGGAAGCATTCCTTTTTGGGCAAACCCTACAAATTTGATTACAGGCTTTTTCAACACCTGTACGACACACGCAGAAATGAAGATCCTACTGTGCTCAGAAATTAGCATCAGAAGATCTGTCGAGAAAAAGACACATTTGTCAGACATGGCACTAAAGATGGTTTTGTTTGGATCAATATATGAAGTAAATTTGTGTATAGATTTCCACAGTTTATTTTGCATGAAATGGGTAATTCTGTGACAGACGGGACTACGGCATGGCAGGAAATTCATGACTGGCTATCGGGTATCAGTGAGGCTGTATGCATGAGAAGGTTGGGTTTGGAGGAATCCTAAGGGAGCGGATGAGATAGATGTTAACACACAAATGCCTTGTCCACATGTAGCTGGGTATCTCACAAAACAAATATATTTTTCTCCGTTTTTACCTGTCATCCACACGAAAATGCAGATTTACGGCACCGAAAACAAATCTTTCTAAAAACTCCGGCCAAAGTGAAGATTTGCGTTCTCTCAGTTTTAAGCGTTTGCGTGTGGACAGAAATAACCAGAGTTTTAGGCTCCGCAACGTCGCTTTCCCCTTCAAAAATGCTCCAACATAATTTGTGCGACCTGTGTTTACATTTAGAAACATCATTTATGCCCTCAGAGATGTGTTGGCATTATCGATTGTCCAAGCGCTTTTTGCTTGCTTGTTTTTACAAGCTCAATCACTGCCCTATCTAGAAGTTGGAATGTAGAAAGTAACTCTTGAGTGGATAGGATTTGGGGGAACTACTGCCCCCTACAGGTTTGGGATGTCTATGAATGTGCTTAACAACAAGTGTGGTTAGGCGTGGAGAGTTTTTTTTTTCAACGAGGTGGTGAGGACATTCGTTTTTTTTAAACCCCCAGCTACATGTGTGCATGGCCAAAGACTCACTGGACCCTCTGATCACCTGAAAAACTGACAACTGGGATCTTTTTGTTGTTGAACATGTTCTAACATCTGGTGTTAGTAGATTACTTGCACTTTTTACACACAGTACAACTTTAGGGTCACTTAAACCTGAGCAATGAATTATTTACATCTAATTCAGTCCTGCAGCCCGTTTTTCTATTTCAAGACTAAAATTTTAAATATGAAGAAAATATTGGGGGGGGGTTGTATCCTATTTAAAAAAACATGTAAAAAAAAAAACTCAATCACGGTTTCATTTTTTGATTTTTGGTTGTCTATTGAAAATGGAATGAACAAATGATACACGGATTACATGGTTTCCATGGCAGCCGCCTTATGTATAGACCAGTAGGTAGCCAGAGCAGCATAGCAACCGTTTTGTTGCCGGCAGGGAAGGATGTTAACATTCAGCTCCGTTAGCACGTCTAGCAGAATCACAGATTCAGAGATGATGTTATGAAGCCGGTAAAAAACAAAAACACAGTGCGCGGACATGTTGTGTGTTAGGGGTGTGCTGATTCACCGTAAATCGATTAATTGCGATGTGATATGTGCAAAATCGATACCGATTCAAAACTCTTAAAAAATTTATTATTTTTCACTATAATTAAATGAGAAAAACATAAAAACTCATTTTTAGTGGAAGGACCAGCTGAAACATCATGGCTGCAGCTAGTGTTTCATGCAGCGCAAAATTAACAAAATGCAGCAAATATTTTGCACCTTAGGTGTTTTGTTGTGTATCATGTTAGCAGCAATATCTTCGTTTCCCCGGATGTGTCCACCTTTTTCGGTGCTGTCCGGGACGTCATGTTTACCAGACGTCAGCCCAAGTGTAGCTTCAAGTATGAAACACGACATTTCCTTCATTCCATCCCGGTGGCGACTAATGTGTGGAGGAGAGCAGCGTACTCATAGCTAGCAGATTAGTTTTTGTGTATGACAGGTGGCAAACATCCCATTGGTCAGACTGACACAGAAACTATGAAAACGCTAAAAATTAAAGTTCTGTATTAAATTGACAGTAGAAAAAACAGACTGGATTATAGACTTTAAGTGTCTTTAAGAGAATGCTACTTTTTATTTTCTATTACTTTGAATAGAAAAAAAATACTTATTTCCTCAGAATATACTTTTATATTTTGTGTAATTTTTGTCCTGTATGACTTTAAAAGGGAGCCATTATTGTTACAGGTTTATTTTCTAATACAGAAGATTAATTATTTAGATTTTAAAGTAATTTCAATAATGATTGACTTGTAAAAGCTGATCTGAAGTTTATTTATTTTATTTTTTTAACCACATAATGCAGGAATACTTTAAATATGTTAAAATCAAAAGTCTTCTTTAAGTAAATGGAATATGATTGATGTGTTTAAGGATTGGACCAAGTTTCCTCTTTTATGGAAACCAAAATAGGGTCATCCTATATTATATTTAAATGAAACACACATTTCCATTAGCTTTCATTGAAAATATGACCGTGATATGATACTTCAATTAATGGAAACGGAATGGATTTAAGGGTAGAAAGTAGCCATGGAAGGAATGAAGAAAAAACCCTAAATGAGGAAAAAATATGCAACAAAAATAATCATTATAATCGAATCATAATCGTGAGGCACCCAAGATGGAACACCCCTACTGTGTATGTACTTCCAGGTGTAAATGATATATCTTGTTATCTAAGAGGTGAAACATTAGCAAGACGAGGTGTAGCCTGCTGCTCAGCTCTTAGCCTAGCTTGGCTAGTAGCTCTCTTGCCCAGCCTTGCTCTCCAAGCACACAATACTCTATTGGTCCTCATTGAATCACCTGGCTGCCTCTCCAGCAGCTGACCAAGCAGTACCTCCTCCATAATGTTTTATGCTAATCTCTACTTAAAACCACAAAAACGTAGCTCATGGCACCCAAACAACATTTGTCCTTACTAAAACAGGAGTGGCTAAAGCAAACAAGACCTCCACATTGTATTTTTTATTTTTGCCTTTCACCTTTCTTTAGGTCTACCACGAGCGAGTGAACACGCATGCCTCCAGTTCAGAGTTTGACTACGCCCGCTACGGTGTCAAAGATGTGTCAAAAGAGCTGCTCAACCTGGAGCGGCACCCTGCTGTTCGCCTCCGCTTCACTAAGTGTTTCAGGTAACGACAGACTTTCTTAAGTACCAACAAAGTCACTCTGTAGTTGGTTGAATTAGAATTTAGTTTAATAATGAAGCTGATCTTTACTGAATTTTTGGCCTAATGTATTATGTTTCTGTGCTTTAGCTTCTCCAGCGCTCGAGCTGAAGCTGCTTACCTCACTCAGGTAAGATGAAGAAGAACTCATGCCCACTTCTTAGGTGCTTATAAAGCGCCTTGCAACCACAACAAAGCTATTTTATTCTGTGTTTATGTGCAAGACCAACATGAAGTAGCGCGAAATTGTGAACTGGAAGGAAAAATAACACAAGGTTTAAGATTTCTTACAAATATATTAAGAAAAGCTTCAGTTTTTGTCTAAATGTGAAAATGCTACTTCCTGTTTGACGGAGATCTAACCTTGCACATCACCGTTCACACACCATCCCCACAGTAAAACACGGTGGTGGCGGTTTCAAGCAGTAGTGATGTTTCTATTCAGCTGATAAAAAAACCTGTTGGAGGCCGGAAAACGCTTCAGACTAAGCTGGAGGTTCACCTTCCAGCAGGACAAACCCCCTAAACATGCAGCCAGAGCAAGAGTGAAGTGGTTTAGAAAGTATCTAAACCACTTCATATCTAAAGGATATTCATGTGTTAGAATGGCCTAGTTAAAGTCCAGAGCTAAATCTAGTGGATAAGCATGGCTGTTTTGTAAAGAATTGATCTTATGGTGCAATTAAATTACAGAAAGGTGGACTCCATTTACTACTAAAGGCAGTTAGTCACACTGGATTTTATTTAGGGGTATCAGTATAAAAATAATCCTTCTGATTTTATAGTTATGTACTGCATTGTGTTGGTTTATCACATAAAATCTCAAAATATATTAAGTGTGTGTTTTTAATGATAGATGTAGAAAAAGTTAAAAAACATTTTGCAAATGTCTGCGTTGTTTAAGCGAGTGTTGCTCACAGCCCTGCATGTTTTAGATGTTTCCCTGCTTTAGCAAACCTTGATTCCGACTGATGGCTTCTGCTGAACTGCAACCATCTGAAGCAGGTGTGTTAAAAGCAGGGAAACATCTAAAACATGCAGGGCAGTGTGTCTTTGAGTACCAGGATAGAGAGATACTGTTTTAAGCAACTTAAAGATGTGTTTTGATATACCTTAGTGGGTTATATTATTGTTCCCTCCTTTAACAAAGGAAAACTTAATGCTCCTTTAGGCTACAGGCTGAACGTTTCTAAGTAACTTTTCAGTTTGTCATGACTTTAAGATTTCAATGCGGTTTAGGATTTTATTTTACTTAAGATGAAAATCTCACAGAAATTGTAGCTGAATGTTGTTTTTTGTTTGTTCATTTTTCTCTGTGACTCCAAGCGAGCGCGGTTCTTCGGGGAAAATGAAGGGCTCGACGACTACATGGAGGCCCGGGAGGGAATGCACCTCAAAAACGTGGATTTCCGAGAGCACATCCTGGCTTTCCCAGATCCTTCCCGTCAGCCGTGGTTCTCGAGGCACAGGGTGTTCTGGCTGGCTTCAGCTTTCCTCCTCTCCTGGCCGCTCCGGGTCGTGTCGGAGTATCGCACGGCGTACGTGCACTACCACGTGGAGAAGCTGTTCGGTGAGGAGGAGGACACTGCCGGAGTCATTGGAGGAGGGCAGGGTGGTGGGAGAGGCGACGGGGTGGAAGGAGGGGCTGAGAACGGAATTCATCCGGGAGGAATCGGGATCGGATTCGGACTGAATGGGACAAGCTACAGAGCCATCTCTCGTGTCAACACGGTGGACATGACAGAGCTGGAGTGGCACATCCGCTGTAACCAACAAATGGTCCCAAGCTACTCCGAGGCGCTCCTCTTGGATTTGGACTCGGGTGGAAGCACAAACCCCACGGCCTCCACGCCCATCTCTGGACCTCCGGGGATCACTCCCACCCAGGGCCCTCACCCTCCTCCTCTGACTCTGCCTGTGGTGTTCAACTCCGCTTACCTCCTGCAGAGCTGCCCCAGATGCAGGAGAACCACATCCAGTTCCAGTCTTCCCTCCAGACTAAGGGCTCCGATGGGAACCACGGCCCTCCTGAATGCTACTGTGGCCGGAATCCGGGCAGCAGGGCCGGGAAGTGGAGGTATAGGAGGAAGGCTGGTGCTCAGTCGCAGCGGATTCTCTCTGGGGAGACTCGGAGGTGGGCGACAAAACAGCTTGTTTCATTCAAGAAGCATTGGAGGAGGACTGGGAGGCGGCAGGGAAGACGGAGGAGGGAGCGGGGGTGGAGGAAGCAGTGGGGGTGGTGGAGGAGGGAGTGGAGGATTCTTGGGAATAGGCTCAAGACAGAACAACGAAGAGACCAGGGGGGTTCTCGAAGGAGAAGGGGATGAGGAGGAGGAGGAGGAACAGGTGAGGAGACGGGAAAGTGGGGCAAGAGAGAGGGATGAGGAGGCAGAGCAGGGAGGAGGAGGAGAGGGTAGGGAGGCCGAGAGGGATCGACCTCCATCCTACCAAGACGCTTTCTTCTTTCCTGTCCTTATAATCCATGGAGAGGAGAGCTGCCATGTTGGTGATGACATGTGAAACGGAGAGAGGGAAGAAAAACGCATCTAGAGCAGAACGGTTTGAGCTGGAGCTGAAAGAAAACGCTGCACACACAGGAAGGAGCGTGCTCAGACAGGAAAAGCAGAAACAGGCAGAGCAAAGAGAAAAAGAGATGCTTGGATCTGATGCAGGTGGAGCTAGAGGTCCAGAAGTGTGAGGATAAACAGACAGCGTAGGGATAACTAAGGCAGAGGGTATGAACTCACGCAGGGCCTTCTGTCAACCATCAGTAAACCCACAAGTTCAGGAGATCAGAGCTGTTCCAGAGTGTAAGAATCTGTGCAAGATAAGTCCTTGAAATTGCTTCCTTTACCCAGAAGAGGTGAGGGTGACAGAAAGCTTAGAAATGTGTGTTTCCAGATATATCTATGCAGGAGTCAGAGTGGGAGGGCTACTGTAACAGTTCTAAAGATAGCCACTTGAAGAGCAGCTAAAACACCCTGAACAATAAGAGAGTATATTCTTTTTACAGAAGAAACGGCATTAGTGGAACGGGGAATGGATCTCTGAGGGGCTGAAGCATCGATTAAACAATGGTTAGAATACAATGAGATGAACTAATAATATTTATTGCTTTAAAGAACAAAAAGCAAAAGGGAGTTAAGAAAAAAAGAGAATAAATGGAAAATGCAAGATTATTCCAACCAAAAATTGGTAAAATCCTTTTTATGACTATGAACAGCACCTGACCAGCTCCTCTTACAGTAATCCGTGCCAATGAAAGATGAGTTACATTGATTTCCTCCTCGTCTCGTCATGCTGTCTTACTTCACCATTAGCTTCCCGACCACTCAATCCATTACTGCTCTGGAGGAGAGCGATTAAAGAGGACGGCATAAAAAGTGGACCAGTCGTTGCCTCTTCAACTCAGCTTCTCTTTCCTCTAGCCTTCTTATGCACTTCTGCGATGTTGTCACCTTGTCACATTCACTTCTTTCCTGCTAGAAAGCGTTAGTAAACATAATTTAAAGATGCCTGTCGTTGGTTTTACTTAAAGAGCATTTATCATAATTTCACAATATTTTCTGTCATATTCAGCTTACTTGTCGCTTTCAAAAGATACTTTTATTTCTTTGTCTTAAATATGGAGCCGAAAGTTCTCAAACGGGTATAATTAGGAATGCATAGATTTGAAAATTCGGGACGATATAAATATCCAACATTAATACTGCTATTATGGCCAATAACCGCTATTTACCAATATTATACATATTTCCCATCCGTTTGACCCTTTGTAAAAGTGACTACACCTGCTTCTCTTCTTCCCCATAATCCATCATCAGTATCCCCGTCACATGGCCAAACAAATACCACATAGCCAATCCCCTCCACTCCAGAAATAGAAAGAGTACCAAGATGGAAATAAACATTGGTTGTCAATACTTATCGGACCGATACAAATGTTATTGCCAATATGTCGTACATCCCTGGGTATAATGTTACTTACGTCGATGCATAGCACAATGGCCATCCAAGAGGAAATTAGTAATAGCTAATTCTTCCACTTGAATGTGAGCTCAAGAATTTCTAGATGTCAAGAGATGTACATTAGAGACCTATCAGACCGGCACCTTACCCAGGGATTTAAAAGCCCTCTGTGGTAAACCCCAGTCTGAGTGGAATTGCATCACAGTGAAGAATGTTTATTGTAACTCAACAGACTAAAATTCTGTCAGCCTTCAGATAAACGTTGTAATTACTACTTCAGGTCTTACCCGCATTGCTACACTGATGCACTTTTTCTTTTAAAATAGCTGCGTCACCAGAATACCTTAATTAGTAAACTGTGGAGTGGTTGTTTAACACATGGGGTAGTGAATGGAAGCAGCTGAAAGTCTCTCTTTTCGTTAAAAGAAATAAATCTGTTTTTACTTGTGACCAAACCTTTTTCCTAAGCAAGTCGGTCACTCCTTTCAAACTCTATTGTTCAGTCTATAGTTTTATAATCACAATTGATAGTTTTTGCCCCAAAACATCTCTTCAAGCTAACGCTATACGTGTTGTAGATGTAAGGGAAATGAAAATACTGACATTGAAGGGGGGGACAAGTTGCTGCAGCTAATTATCTACAGACATGTATTGTCATAAGACACATAGATGGTTGAAGAAAAAACACTGTAAAGAGTTTTCATAGCAGAGAAGCTATACGCTAAACAATATCCACAGCCATCCCAATGATCTGACTCCCCTAAAGCGGTCTGTTGTCACAGAGAAATAATGTTTTCATTACTATGTTCCCTCAGAGTAAAGTCACTATCTCCACCAGATCTCTCCCTCTTATCCTTTGTCAGTGATCTTTGGGTAAAGTAAGAGTGCTCGCTCTATCATTTTCTGTGTTGAAAGTAAGCGAGCGTGCATCCATTCCATATATACCACAGAAAGGTACTTTTTGACATTAAAACAAACTCTGTTATTATCAGCAGGCAGTCACATTGCTTTGTTCCTGACAACACATCATCACTCCATATATGGTCATGCCCTTGAATTTATAAAGAGAGGTGTTTGTTTTTGTGTCTGAAAAGTTTTGCTTTAGGGTTACCCATCTGCCTTAAAAAACAATAAAAAGATTTTTAGGTTTTTTTGACTCCAGAAATTGATATTTGCTCTTTAAACATTAACCAGCTAAATGAAGCTTTTCCCCTTTTCCCTATTGGTTTATTTATAGACCAGAGATGCTGAGATAGGATTTAATCTCCGCTCATTTAAAATATCCAATCTTGTAGTTTAAATTAATACATTTAAACTTCAAATGTTTTAGGAAAGAAGTCTTGAAAAAGAGCTAAACCGAAAGCCTCTCTGGTATATTTCCATTTTTCAGATTCGTTCCCAGTGATAAATCTGCATAATATTAACTCAAAACATCTAGAAAAGTGTCTCTCTTGTTAGCATATTGTATATCTAAATACATGTTTAGGCATGAAATATCCCCACCTTTTCTAAATCCAACATGTTGGACTGCATGGTGGACTGTCAAGTTGCGCTGGCAAAAAAAAAAAGAGGAAGAAGTTGCTGAGACTAATAAAATAGACCCCCAGTTTTCTACTGCTTCTCATTTTAGCCTTGTAGAAAAATCCTTTGGATAGATGAAGCCAAGCTGCTACCTCCTCCTGCTTACGGAGAAACAATCCTTTCTGAATATTTCCTTGATGTGAAATGTGTAAAGACTTTGCAGGCATAGAAATGCATGGAAACACACGCTACTAGTAAGGTAGCATGTAGCTACAATCTGCAAAAATATCAAACAGCAGTAATCATTTGGGATTCAGCAACAATACGGGGTCACAGACAGGAATCCTGAGGGATTCAGAGGCTTGTCCTACTTGGCGTTGTTTTCCTGGAAAATGAACCCAGGAAAGGCCATCTGCACAGTTGTGCCATCTGTGCTATGTTTGTATTTACTTTACAAAGCACACTAAAACCTGCTAAAGTAGCAACAAGAAATAGTTAGTTAAGCCTATTCTGACCGTTCCCGCTGCCTCGGCTTACTTTTTACACACATTCATGAAAAAGCACATAAAAAAAAATAAATAAAGGCTTGCTCTCGTGTGACGAGGATAAACGAGTAAGGATGCTGTAACTTCCAACCTCTAAAGATAGAGAGGACTGTTCTCTCAGTGCAACTTTCTGGGAAAGTGGAGCGGAGACCGCTGGCCTGCTTAGATGTAAGAGACGCATCCTGACACACTTTCCCATCAGCCGAATCTGGCTCATGGATCTTCTGTAGCTTTTTTGGACGAAAAACAAAACCAAAAACAAGCCGAGGTGGGGACAAGGAAGGAAGCTGAACACAAGGAGGGTGACTGAAAGTTTAAGATAACAAGGACAAGACTTTCTGAGCAACTAAAGGACTGGATAAGACTGAAAAAGAGACATTAAAGGCAGTTATTTTTAATCACTGCTCCAGTCTCTGGATTTCTGTGTCTATAATAAGCAGAAAGAAGCACTATAATAAAAAGCACTCGACACCCTGCTGCATTCATTTGTTTAGGAAGTAGTGTTGCTTTCACTGCTCTGTCACTCTCAGCTGAAACCTATAACTTTAATGTACTCTTAAAGCAGGAAACCTCATTTCCATCTGTATATTGCTGCTCATGCATCATCTTCATATTTGATTAATGTATCGGGTTGTTTAAGTAAAACACAAATGCCTTTGTAAAGTTTTTTTCTTTTTGTAAAAATTTCAGTTTAGGTCCACTTCTACTTGCTGATATGTCATAATACTTATTTGTTCATTCTGTATGTAAAAAAACATGTGTTGAACACTTCTTGCTGAGTATTTATACGCAGTTTTATTGTCCTATGTGTCACTCCAGATGTGCCAAGAGAACATTTTGCCCATGATGTCTTACACAAACATACGCACCATCATGCCTGTTTGCATGCTTAATCACTGCAGATGAATACCTAATATATCAGCCTTTTTCACGGCAACCCTAGACATGTAATCACCCCACACACACTCCTCGAGCATGGCATTGTGCAGATGAGGTTGCCTTTGTTTCCTAGGTTGCCAACATTTTTTTTTTTGCTCAGGTTTTTCAGCTGTTGCTGCGTTCTCACAAATTCATCAACACGCCAAAGCAAAAACAAAAGAAGCAAAGATACAGACCGAGTGCATACAGATGTAAACAGGTTGTTTATAATAGTCTGGCCTATGCTGTAGAGTCAAACATAAGATGGAAAGAAAACACACAAATAGCTAAATCATACATGTATAGACAGCACGTATCAGATGGCCGGTGTTTCTAACATGCACAGTTTTGTTGTTGATGTTTATGTTGTGTATTTGACCGACATGCAATTTGTGTGAAAATCCAACCAGAATGTTTTTGACACGTAATGTGCTTGGTTGAATTTAAAAGCTGAAATTTCTGTCCACCAGATGGCAGCAAAGCCTTAACTATTGCGACGACTCAGACATTATAATGTATGTAGAGAGCGTACAGACGGTGAACTAGACCAGGAAGTGAACACCATTGAGACGGAAGGATGTCAAAACAGCTGCACACACGTACCTGTCAGTGACCTCACACAATGTGTTTTCAGTCGCTGGAAAACAACTGGTTGACTATGTGGCCAAGAAAGTACTTGAAACTCACTAGGGTCTCATAACTAGTTAGTTTTCAGGAAATTCTACCAGAACTTAACAGATACTTTCCTGGAACCTATCAGGGTTTACTTTTTTTGGAACTCAGAGGTTTTTTTCTGGACTTTAAGTGATACTTTAAAGAGCTTATTTGGTACTTTCCTAAACTTCCTTGGAGTTTACCAATTGCTTTGCAGCTAAAATATCCCAGAACCTACCAGAGGTTCTGAAATTTACCAGGTAATTTCCTTGAACTTGCACTGAGCTTATGAGCTACTTTCTGGAACTTACCAACGAGAGGTTACTGCAGTCTTTAGCAGGAGGTTTCTGGGACTCAACAAGTACATCCTTGGACTTAGATACTTTCCTGGTAAGATCTGGAAAGCAACCTGTAAGTTGTATAAAAGTTCCAGAGGGTAGCCTCTGAGTTCAGAACTAAAGCTTAAAAGGTACTCTCCAGAATTTACTCCATACTTTCCTCGAATGTACCTGGAACTTAACAGGTATTTTACAGAAACATGGAAATTACTTTCTGGAATCTACAATGTACTTTCAGGAGCTTACCCGGTACTCTTCTTGAACTTTCATTAATCTTTCTAGGTACTTACCCAGAACCTAGAGATTACTTTTCATGACTTAGATGGTATTTTCCATAACTTAACCACTACTTGAAAGTTCTGGAAAATAACATTTGAGTTAAGGGAATATATACAGACTCTGTTATGTGGTGCTACCTTGTTTTCTTTTTAGTTGTGACTGAATGTTTTGCAAAACAATGTAGTTCATATCCCTGCTTCTGGCTGGACTTGTATATGTTGCTGAAATTATAATCACAAGCAACGGGAGCTTCAGTCTCTGAGCTGACAGCACTGTTAGATGAAGACCGTTTACATTTTGTGACTGAGCCTCCATGTTCCACAGCATAACACACTCATTGTCTGGCTGTGTTGATCTATATGACACAAATAAAGTGATAGAGTGGAAGACAGTTGGAGTTGTGGTCCACGTTTTTCATTCAGAGGATTCGTCAGCCATGTATGAAGTGAAACCGTCATTCAGTGATGTTAGCATGCATTATTACAAATGTCATATCTCCTCAAAGTGAACTGTAAGGAAACACGGTTTTGTGGTGCCACCTAATACTACCTACAAGCAGGTGGTTGATCAGTTATTTTGGTTTAATCAGGAAACCAGAACTACAAGAGGGAAAAGAGTTCTCAAAAAACATATACATTCAAATTATACATGAGATTTGAGCAATTTCTGATTATTTATCTACATAATTTATCAAGGTTGTAAGAAAAATAGACTAATACACAGGCCAACTTTGCAGACGAGGGCCGCACAAAAATCAGTCCTGAAGCTGCAAATGGCCCCCGGCCACAACACCCCTGGACTAAATGATCCTGATTCATAGATATTTCAAGCGTTCAAAGAGTATTTAAAAGTGTTTCTTTGGTATTTTGTTGCTTTGGGAATTTTATTTCTTTAGTTAAATGCTTGAAATGTTCCAAAAATGATTCGTTTGGCACACATGTTTAAGACCCATTTAAAAACTTGTCCAAAAGAAGCCAAAGTCCCCCAAAACTTTGAAAACCCTCCAGATATTCCTAAGGGTTATTCAGTTCTTGGATAACAAAGCAACAGCAGAGTCTGCATTTTCTGCTCAGAGTCCAGCTCGTTCCCAGTGCAGGTTAGACTCTGGCCTTCATTACTTACCCTGCTTGTGGTGTTCTTGGGCAAGATCTAAATCTGTAGTCATTGAGAGGAGGGTTTTTGCTTTGGGAACTGCAGGGTCACATCTTTGTTTTTGCTGGCTGATTTGTATCTGACATCCTCAGGCCATGACCTTTAGCACTCACTGGAGAGATTTGCAGCCGGGATGATAGTCTGCTCCTCTAAGCCTGATGTCTAACTTCTTCACAATGGTGGGCTGCTCCTACAGGGTCAGGGGTCACTTTTTGCCGCAAGCAAAGGACTTAGCATTGTGGTGTCTTATTTATGAGTGCTGGTAGGACTGAGAGGACAGATTGGACTCCGATCTGCAGTACGGTACGTGCTCCAGACTGTTGAGGTGAAGCAAGAACTGAGCTGAAAAGCGAAGCTTGATTTACTGTCTAGATTCTGACTCTCACCTCAGGTCATGACTAAAAAACGTGATTACATAAGTTGACCGGACTTATCCTTAGAGATATTCAATGCGTTTATGCGCATCTAAATTGAGCTATGGCAATAATCGAGTTAATACATTAACCAGAATGGAAGCCTTTGTCTGAGTTTACATGTCAGTAAATCAAATTATTTTATAAAGTGCTTTCTACCCTTTTGCGTTCGCATTCTTACAGTTGGCCTATAGCGGCAAACAAATAGTAAACAAATGCTGACAGCATTGAAGCAGACTGAGTAAAAGCAGGATATGCACAATGAACGAAGGAATTGACGACAATGCTGTAGCACAGTATACTGTATACTGTACTGTTCGTGTTAAATGTGTTGTACTGGTGTTCTTTCACGGTTTCCTCACTTCCGGAAGGGGGAGTGCCCAGGGGTCTCAGTCTTAAACTTTGTGTAGAAACCTGCTAAAACCGTACTTAAGGTGCAAAATGTAAGAATAACCTCTTGTTTTCAAATTTGCAGTCCATGTAGAAAAACAAGAGTCTGCTCTCAGCCACTCACCCTCTCCCCTTCGTGAGTTTCCTGCTGGGTTGCCAGTTACGGATCAGCGCCAGAAGATTCAAGATTACGAGCGAAGACAAGTTGATAAGTAGATATACATTTCACTGCAATATCGAGTTGTTGGTAATTGAAAAAAGTAACTTGAGAAATTTTAATAATTTTATATTTTTCTAATTTACTGCTAGCATTGTTATGTTAGCTCAACGTTAGCCTCTAGCCCAGTTGATGTCAAATTACAAATGCCGGTGTTCTGATGGAACACCAAACCAATCAGAATACCTTTGGGTAATGCGCATGCGCAGCAATGAAATTTGTGGAATTGCGCATGCGTTAAATTCAAACCATCATTTCAGCATACCTCAGATTACAAGCAGTAAGTGCTGGTGTATTATATCGTAAATTATATACCAATTAGTTAATTGCATGTCTTGTACAATCACTGGAAATGTTGACAGACGTTTTCAGTATATTATTTTTAGCAACTGGAGTTGTAAAGTCGTGTACTGTTGCGTTAAATCTGGTGTTAACTCGATGTTCTATCATTTGGCGCCATCTGACCCAGATTAAACACATCGACTGTTTTGCTTTTAAATGATAAATGCTTATTTTTCCTCCCATCTGTAGTTAAACCATGGAAAATAAGTGGGAGGAAATTTTCAATTACTTTTTAAAGGGTTGCAGACCTAAATAAAAGGAAGAAGCAAAGCCTGAGGAAATACTCATCTAAATTCAGGATTCGTGGTCAGTATTTACCATAGTGAATATATGTCTATAATACTGACAGGAATATGCAGATATTCATATTTTGTATAATTCATTATTGGTAATGTTAATATTCCTTAAAGCTGAATAACTACTCTTAAAGACAAAGATAAAGACAAAGGAGGAGGCTATGAATTTAAAGAATTTCCTGCCTCACATATTGAAGGACATACAGGAACCTTAAAAACACGAGCTGCTATGTGTTTACGGTTCTACTGATATGGCATGACAGTTGGACATGTAGTTCATAAATTCATCCATAGGCCAAGATGTGTACTTTTATACGTCTATATCTACAACATACGTTCTGAGGTCCTCTGGCTGTCATGTTCAGTTTAAGGACCCAAACGCAGCAAGTAAAAATTTAATGATTTAATTGCAACAAAAACAAGAATTTACAAAACTCAGGAGAACCAACAAATGCAGGGACTGGACTGGACTGGACTGTTTGACAGGCAGCAAGGACAAGACGGAAGAATGACAACGGACCAGGAAGTTGTGACTGAATGAGAGCTGTATATATACTGAGGAGGGAACGAGGAAGTGACAGAGAAGACCAAGGACTAATTAGTGAGAAGCAGATGCAGGTGAGGGCAATTAGTGAAACTGGGTAAGGAGCAGAGTGGCAGGGAGACAACAGGAAATGGAAGAATGGCAAGGGAAACAGAAAACTCTTAAGAAACTAGAAACTAACTAAAGATAATATGTCTAAGGAGGAATCTAAGGGAAACTTACAGAAACACTGGAGAACAGAAGGAAGAAATAAATTAGGAAACAATCTAAAGAGAAATAAGCTAAGGAAACACAAAGAAGAAGGAGGACACAAACAAAAGATGAAAACATCTAAGAGCATGAAGGGAATATGAAAACAAGGAAGTGCCATAAAATAAATACCAAAGAATACATAAAAAGGATAATTAAACCGAATAAGGAAAATAACTAACTTTAAACACAAAACCTAAGAACTATGACACTGGCATCCTGTTCCAGAGGTGAGGGCCATAGTATTGGAAAGACGCCTTGCCATGAGTGTGTGTCCTGACTTTAGGGATGACAAGAAGACTCCGTCCAGAGGAGCGCAGAGACCGCGAAGGTTCACATGGTAAAAGCAGTTCTGAAAGATAAGGAGGCCCAAGACCATTAAGACACTTAAAAACCATTAAAATAACTTTAAAATCGATCCTAAAACACACGGGTAGCCAAAGCAATGATTTTAAGACAGGTGTAATGTGCTCCCACCCCCTGGTCTTCGTCAGGACACGTGCTGCTGAATTTTGTAGAAGTTGTAAACCTGAGATACTCTTTTTGGGAATACCAGAAACCAGGGCATTACAGTAATCAATTATACTGTTGATAAAGGCATGCATCAGTGTCTCCATGTTGGCCGGAGTGAGAATGTGGCGGACTCTGGCAATGTTCTTTAGATGATAAAAAACTATTTTAGTAATGTTTTTAATGTGAGGGATAAAAGTCATTAGGACGTTAATAAAATAATTTAGTTGAATTAAAACAAGCTTTTCTAAAATTTTGCTAAAAACGGTAAGTTAGATACTGGACGAAAATTGTTAAAATTATTAGAATCTAACTTCCTCTCCTTTAACACGGGCCTCACCACCGCCCCTTTAAAGGCAGCAAGAAAGACCGGCATCTGAAGGGAGCAATTCATCAACGTTAAAATCTCATCTCTAAAAGATCCATTAAGGCTTAAAATATGAAGTGGAATTGGGGCCAAAACACATGTGGTGGGCCTCACTGAGGAGAAAACTTGATCAAAGTCCCAGCTTCTACCAGGACAAAACTGTCCAGCGTTTCCTCTGGTAAAGATTCGCGCTCAGATTTGTCTAAAACCATGTTACTTTGAGATTATAAAATATTACATCTGATGGTGTCTACCATACATATTTCATGGTTTATCTGGATTTTATATTTCCTCCATTATTTTCTCTGCCACCCTGCAATTCCTCTATTTTTTTGAGGTTTTCATTTATCCACGGCGATGCAAATTTTGAGTGTGTATTTTTAACTTAGTGAAGCAAGCAGGTCGAGAGCAGATTAAAGCCTACTGTTAAAATCATTGACAATAAAATCACAGGGTGCAGGTAAAGCAATAGGAGGTGTCTTTTCAAAATCTTCAGGAAAACCTGCTGCCACTTCAGGGGTTAGATGACTTTTCCTGACAGCTCTCACAGAGAGGTGTATAAAACCGAAGATGTTAAAAAATGCACAGTAGTGGTCAGAGACAGCCAGGTCAACAGTAGAGGACACTGGTAGACAGGCCATACATAATGACCAAGTCCAGGGTGTGTCCTCTGTTGTGAGTTGACATTTAAAAAATATGTTACAAAAGGATCTAAAAAGTTGAACACATGTAGCTTAAAATCACCAGCTAAAATCATCTGACCAAAGGAGTTGTGCAGAATAAAAGGTGCACTCTTTTTAAGAGGCTTATAAATTGTGAAACATAAAATCTGAGGAGTGCTAAAAACAGTTGCATTGTGTTCAAAAGTGCTATAACTATCAAGCAGTGCCGTCTCCCCTTTTGCTACTCCTCCTAGAATAAGTGAAGTTAAAATTTGGTAGGGAAGCTTCTGTAAGAACAACAAAATAAACAATCAAGATTATGGTCTAAAATCACATCAATGATTGTAAAAGTTTTGTTCAGCAGAGAGCAAACATTTTAAAGTTTCATATTAATAGTGACTGGAGATGTAGTGACTGTATGATTTAGTGAAAGTGGGACTTTTGATAACTGAGATTATTGGGGTTGCATTTATTGGATTTATGATTTTTAGTCTGCTCTCTGCTGATAATGACAGGTATAAATGTGGTAGGGCAAGGGCAAAGTCCAATATGTGAGTTACTGTTAAAATCAGAGCTGAGTTTATAGGAGCAGGGACTAACTGGACATCAAGATGTGTGAGAGAGGGCAGGGGCAGCTGGGGCTGGTGTGGTAGACAGGGGGGGTCGTGGGCATGCCACACTCATTGCCAACATGCAGGTACCCTGTCTGTTGAGGTGAAGCCCATCCTCCCTCCTGCCCCAGAAAATGTTAACGTTTTCTATAAAACCAATGTTGTGCATCACGGTCGTCCTCTGCAACAGACGCTGACGCATGCGCACCAAACTTCCTGCTTCAGTATGAAAATAATGTTCAGATTTTTATTTTAGATAAACAGCACACTTTGTGAGCTCACAAAGTGTGCTGCTTTCTTGTTTCTTGTTGCAGCAAAACACTGCTCTCTATTGAGAGGATTGTTACGGCAGCTTACCATCCTCAAACAAATGGGCTTGATGAGAAAACCAATGATAACATCAAAAGGTAAGCACTCATTATTCTTGCTTATTTTCAGGGGTTTATTTGATAGCTCTTGTGTAAAAGTTATTTTTCTAGGGCACTTAAAAAGCTTGTTAATGATCAGCAGGATGATTGGGACCAGTACCTGGATGCAAGTCTTTTTTCGCTGAGATCCAAAATACACACCAAATCAAAATTCTCACCATTTCTTTTAATGTACGGGTGAGAAGCTATTATCAGAAGTGCCTGTTTAACTGCCGGTAGGTTTTTTTTCTGTCTTTTTCTAGTTATGGCCAAGGATCAAGTGACCAATCATTTGAAAAGATGGGCTTAGATAATATAGCTTAAACCATTATGAATTGAGGTTGCATAGCATATTACCCCAAAAGGAGCCAATCCTCCTCTTTTACCTTGCTCAGGTTTTGTGATTACCCCAACACCAATATCTTTTCCTGTTCCCACATATATCTAATAGATGCAAAAAATTATATACTATGTTGGAGCTTTCAACAATAATACTCCTTGAAGACTGCAATGAATTTCTCAGGGACAGTCAAAGAACTCAAGAGAGCACAAGAGAAAAAGTCGAGGAGAATATTGCACTGTCACAAAAAAATTACAGAGTCATTTGCAAAAAGAGTTCAGAAAAAGTACAGAAATGTGGAGTTCAAAGCAGACGATGAAGTACTCTTAGTGAATATGAGAAAGAGAAGCAGAAAAGGAAGGAGAATGGAAGCAGACTACACGGGACCCACCACAATTGAGAACCTTTCAGGAAAGACAGCAACTTTACAAACACCGTAGGGTGTCTCTCTTGAAACAAAACATAACATCAGTCACCTGAAACCTTATAAGTGGTCCCAGCTCTAAGGTCCCAACTCAAGCCAGTCCTCTGGTACCCATTTGGAGTAGTGCTCAAGAACAAGGTGCAATAGAAATTCATAAGTTAGTTCTGACCTGTTGATCATTAGGTTAGATCGGTTTTGTTTACACAGATAATTGATGCATATCTGCACTGTGTTATGAAATCAGCCCAGGTTATCAATGAAATTTCACTCCTTAGCTGTCTTAGTTTTCATTCTATTGTTAGAAATACTGGATTTTCTAACAGACCAATATTGTTACAGATACCTGTGCATCGGTTGGATGCTGTACTCGGATTCTCTGTCCTTCATCGTGGCCAGTTCAGAGTTGTTCAAAAGGTAATTTGGTTTTGTTACAGACTATGTAACCTTATACACATGCGTGTAGGACCTTTAGATTTTAAGTGCTCTCTTCTATTTTAAGATGAAGTTACCCACAGCCTCAACTTGGATTTGTCCTGTATACGTTGGAGGTCACTGGATTGTAGTGGTACTTTTCTTGATTATGTATTTACCACAAATTTTATTGGTAGTTTTTGGTGTGCCTATAAAATCTTTAGGGATTGTTTTAGGATTAACTAATACATTTTATTAAATTTCAACAGATTTTCAAAATGGACAAAAATTCACTCCTTTCTATATATATTTCCTTTGGTAATGAAAACATGTACAGGAGAAAAATTCTTCGGAATTGGAGGTGATGTAAAATAAGCCTTTCTTACTGTGTTTGTAGACTTATGTATTTTAATTTTTTCTGAACTAATTACTTTCACAATCACGTAGAAATTTTTGGAAGACAAGAAATGTCAGTAAAGGCCCTGGACAGCCCAAACTGCAAAACACAATCTGCAGCAGGATGGCTCTAGTTGTGGAGTCTTCATTTTGATGGTATGGATAATATTGCTATGTGTAATTGGGGTGAATGTGTGTTACTTTACACCTACACTGACTCTCTGCAGTTTGCAGAGTTCATTCTCTAAGGTAGAAGTATCTGTGTTGCTCAAACAGACACAGAGGAGGTCTCAGCTACAAGGTTCAAAATTGCAGCCACTCTTGAGGAATGCAAAGGTATCCATTAATTATGTGTGTCTGACTTGTCGTTTGACAAAATAATATATTCAGGAGAAATTGTGCTCAAGTCTTGCAGCAAATGTCTTTAAATTAACATAGCTTGTATTGCAGTATCCCAGAGGGAAATTAGGTGTTGTTGTAGCTCCTTTTGTTTAATCAGTGTTGTAAACACTGACCCTGTGGGCAGGAAGGATTTCCTGTAACGGTCTGTGTTGCAGCAAAATGGAAGAAGCCTCCGACTGAAAACACTCTGCTGTTGTAGGATAGTCTCATTAAGAGGATGCTCAGGGTTGGCTATAATGTTTTTGATTGTATGAAGAATCTCTAGAGGTTCCACAGTCGTCCCAGAACAGAACCAGCCTTCTCCATCAGGTTGTTTAGCCTTTTTAAGTCCCTGGCTCTGGTGCTGCTACCGAACAGCTTATGACTGAAGAGATTACACTCTCCACAACAGACTTGTAGAAGATTTGCAGCATCTTGCTGGTGGATGATAGCGTCTTTAAATCCAACTCCATGGTGAGAGGCAAACTGCAGCGGGTCTTGATATGTTCTAGTTTGGTTACTCGGGGGGCCAACAGGAATTTCTCCAGGACCTTCATCAAGTGGGATATCAAGGTAACCGGTCTATAGTCATTGATGACTGATGGGTGATTTTTCTTTGGTACTTGAACAAGGGATGTCTTCCACAACACTGGAACCTTCTCCTGGGTCAGGCTAAGGTTGACAAGGTGTTGTAGCCATCCTTCTGGACCTGCAGCCTTGTTCCGGTTCAGTCTCTCCAGCTGCCTCTTCTCCAAACCTTTAGAGACTGACAAGTGGGAGGGGAAGGCAAATGGAACAGCAGCATCTCCTGGTTCGGTTCAGCAATGCTGTCCTCGTTTTGCTTACCTGTAAGCAACTGCAGTGTAGTGTGACATTTTCTTCAAAACTGAATGACAACAAAATCCTCCCGTCTTTGTTACCAATGTTTACAAGGAAAGCAGAACTGCTTCTGACTTCAGGGACAGTCCGTTCTTCTGTGGTCAGTAATCAGCACTCTGACATTCCTAACTGCTATCACTAAAGCAGGCAATACAGGCATCCTTGAAAAATGTTCATTACAAAATAAATTTATTCATTCTCACTGCTAGTATAGCTGAAAAAGTTCTTAACAACTCTTCAATGCTTTATTTATTATGTATTGGACTTCTGAACTGATTTTTTTCTAATTTTCACTTTACAGGTGCAGTTTGACATATGCTCAAAAAGGACCCCCAAGCAGTGTACCCCTGAGACTCTTGCATAGGAGCATTTCAAGTTAAAAAGTGTATGTTAAATTCATGATATTGTTTGCCTCAAGCTGTGTTAAAAGTTCTTTGTTGTACATCCATCCATCCATCCATCCATTTTCTTCCGCTTATCCGGGGTCGGGTCGCGGGGGCAGCAGCCTAAGCAAACAGACCCAGACTTCCCTCTCCCCAGCCACTTGTTCCAGCTCCTCGGGAGGAACCCCAAGGCGCTCCCAGGCCAGCCGAGAAACATAGTCCCTCCAGCGTGTCCTGGGCCTTCCCCTGGGCCTCCTCCCGGTGAGACGTGCCTGAAACACCTCACCAGGGAGGCGTCCAGGAGGCATCCTGACCAGATGCCCGAGCCACCTCAACTGACTCCTCTCGATGTGGAGAAGCAGCGGCTCTACTCTGAGCCCCCTCCGGATGACTGAGCTTCTCACCCTATCTCTAAGGGAGAGCCCAGACACTCTGCGGAGGAAACTCATTTCAGCCGCTTGTATCCGTGATCTCGTTCTTTCGGTCACCACCCAGAGTTCGTGACCATAGATGAGGGTAGGAACGTAGATCGACCGGTAAATCGAGAGCTTCGCCTTTTGGCTCAGCTCTCTCTTCACCACGACAGACCGGTAGAGCGCCCGCATAACTGCAGATGCCCCATCAATCCGTCTATCGATCTCCCGCTCCATTTTTCCCTCATTCGTGAACAAGACCCCCAGATACTTAAACTCCTCCACTTGGGGAAGGACCTCATCCCCGACCTGGAGGAGGCACCCCACCCTTTTCTGGCTCAAGACCATGGCCTCGGATTTGGAGGTGCTGATTCTCATCCCAGCCGCTTCACACTCGGCTGCGAACCTCTCCAGCGAAAGCTGTAGATCATGCTCCGATGAAGCCAACAGGACCACGTCATCTGCAAAAAGCAGAGACCCGATCCTGAGGCCACCAAACAGGGGGACCACCACCCCGGTCTGCCAATCCAAGGGAACTGCCCCCGATGTCCACGCAATATTGCAGAGCCGCGTTAACCAACACAGCCCCACAACATCCAGAGCCTTGAGGAACTCCGGTCGAATCTCATCCACCCCCGGAGCCTTGCCACCGAGGAGCTTTTTAACGACCTCGGTGACCTCAGCACCAGAGATTGGAGAGCCCGACCCTAAATCCCCAAACCCTGCTTCCAGATTGGAAGGCGTGCTGGTGGGATTGAGGAGGTCTTCGAAGTGTTCCATCCACCGACCCAAAACGTCCCGCGTTGAGGTCAGTAGCACACCATCCCAATTGTAAACAGTGTTAGTGGCAGACCGCTTTCCCCCCCTGAGACGCCGGATGGTGGACCAGAATCGCTTCGAAGCCGTACGGAAGTCGTTTTCCATGGCCTCTCCAAACTCCTCCCACGCCCGAGTTTTTGCCTCAGCAACCATCCGAGCCACATCCCGCTTGGCCTGTCGGTACCTATCAGCTGCTTCTGGGGTCCCACAAGCCAAAAAGACCCAGTAGGACTCCTTCTTCAGCCTGACAGCATCCCTTACCGCCGGTGTCCACCAGCAGGTTCGGGGGTTGCCGCCGCGACAGGCACCGACCACCTTGCGGCCACAGCTTGGTCAGCCGCCTCTGCAATGGAGGCGCGGAACATGGTCCACTCGGACTCAATGTCCCCCGCCTCCCCCGGGACGTGTTCAAAGCTCTGCCGGAGGTGTGAGTTAAAGCTCCTTCTGACAGGAGACTCTGCCAGACGTTCCCAGCAGACCCTCACAACACGTTTGGGCCTTACAGGTCTGTCCGGCGTCCTCCCCCACCATCGGAGCCGACTCACCACCAGGTAGTGGTCAGTGGACAGCTCAGCCCCTCTCTTCACCCGAGTGTCCAAAACATGCGGCCGCAGATCAGATGAGACGACAACCAAGTCGATCATTGAGCTGCGGCCTAAGGTGTCCTGGTGCTAAGTGCACATATGGACACCTTTATGCTTGAATATGGTGTTTGTTATGGACAATCCATGACGAGCACAGAAGTCCAATAACAAGACACCACTCGGGTTTAGATCGGGGGGGCCATTCCGCCCAACCACACCCCTCCAGGTCTCACTGTCATTGCCCACGTGAGCGTTGAAGTCCCCCAGCAGAAAAAGGGAGTCCCCCAGGAGGAGCACTCTCCAGCACCCCCTCCAAAGACTCCAAGAAGGGTGGGTAATCTAATCTGCTGTTTGGCGCGTAAGCACAAACAACAGTCAGGACCCGTCCCCCCACCCAAAGGCGGAGGGAGGCTACCCTCTCGTTCACCGGGGTAAACCCCAACGTACAGGCGCCGAGATGGGGGGGCAACAAGTATGCCCACCCCAGCTCGGCGCCTCTCAGCGGGGACAACTCCAGAGTGGAAAAGAGTCCAACCCCTCTCGAGGAGACGGGTTCCAGAGCCAGAGCCGTGCGTCGAGGTGAGTCCGACGATGTCCAGTCGGAACCTCTCAACCTCGCACACCAGCTCCGGCTCCTTCCCCACCAGAGAGGTGACGTTCCACGTCCCGAGAGCCAGCTTCTGCAGCCGAGGATCGGACCGCCAAGGTCCCTGCCTTTGGCCGCCGCCCATCCTGCACAGCACCCAACCCCTATGGCCCCTCCCACAGGTGGTGAGCTCATGGGAAGGGGGGCCCATGTTACCTCTTCGGGCTAAGCCCGACCGGGCCCCATGGGTAAAGGCCCGGCCACCAGGCGCTCGCCAAGGTGCCCCACCTCCAGGCCTGGCTCCAGAGGGGGGCCCCGGTGACCCGCGTCCGGGCGAGGGAACACTGAGTCCATCTGTCATTTTCATCATAGGGGTCTTTTGGGCTGCACTTTGTCTGATCCCTTACCTAGAACCAAATTGCCATGGGTGACCCTACCAGGAGCAAAAGCCCCCGACAACATAGCTCCTAGGATCATTGGGACACTCAAACCCCTCCACCACGATAAGGTGGCAGCCCAGGGAGGGCTTGTTGTACATATTGTACAATATGTACCTTGTAATTTTTTATAAAAATAATTGTCAACCAGGCAAGCTGACAAAGTATGCCCTATCGACAGAACACCAGCTCGGTGTTGGCAAACTTGCCGACACACACATTGTAAACAATTACTTTGTAAACAATGACTATATGTCCCTCTCTACGTCCCTCCCAGCCAGCTGACAAGGAAATCTTTTTCAATGTAACCGTCTTGCACTGTTGCATGATTATTTCATTGTAAAATTTGTACATATTGCTCCTTTAAAGTGCAGGTTGCAGGTTAGACCCCCGTTACCAATCCCACAGAGACTGAAGGAGGCATGTGGAGGCATGGGAAACCATTTCATTTCAATCTATTAATCAACGTTTATGTATATAGAGCTTTACACAGCCAAAAGGTATGGAGGACTACGGGGGTCATTGGAAAAACAATACAGCATTTTGACGATGAGTGCTTAATTGTGAATTAAAAATATAGATTGCTAGATATAATTTCAAATTCAACAATTAATCCATACAAAAAAAGAAAAATTTGAAAAGGATTTTGTAATTACACATTTTAAATTGAAATACTAAAGAGGAATTGCAAATTGTATTTATTGTTTGATTATTAAATACTGTGATTTGAAAATGTTTTTCAAATCCTATTTCAAAATGGAGAATTAAATAACACAATTAATAAATTAGATTATAAATATCTTTCCTTTTCATACATTTAAAAAAGTTATTCCCTTTTCTACATCCGTTTTCTCTTTCCAGCTCTCATTTTCAAATCCTTTTTGCAATTGCATTTCCTAAATGGTTTACCCTCTCCTTTTAGCATTCGAGTGACCCTCCTGGTCCCTGAGCACACTGAAAACTAAGTTCAACCAATCACAGCTGCTCCTCAAAGTAACCAGCTCTCTCATTGGTTAGACAGCCATATTTGGGTGGACCTTGCCGAGCTGCACAGCTCCTGTCTAACCAATGAGAGAGCTGGTTACACTCTCTGGTCCTGCTCATCATCCATGAAGCCTCCTTTTCAACTCCTCAGGGATTTGGGGTCATAGTTCAGGTATTTTTTTAGCTTTTTAGTGGAGATGCTCAAGATGTCTCCTGTGCACCTCCCTTTGGGGTTATGGCCACGCCCAACTGGGAGGAGACCCTGGTTCATGGTGGTAGTATCAGATAGAAATTTAGTGTTTGACTCAACTCAGATAGCTGGTTAAATAATAAAACTATTCTTCCTCTCTCTGTTTCAACTCCAAGTGTTTTGTTTTTGCTTTATCTTCTTATTAAATATTTAAAGCTGCTGCATGATATGTGAGCATCAACCCAGTGCATTTTTATGTACTTTCCCTCCTTTAACAATAACCTCAGAGTTGTTTTCGTAAACAGTGATGTGTGATGGCAATAGCAGCCTTCCACATTTATGCTCCATCTAGAGAAATATCCTGGGGGTTTAAAACTAATGAACATATATTTGAAAATGAGATTCAGATGAGTCACAATCACACCGTGTAATAGAAAGTTTGTCTTGTGTCCCTTAAAAAAGCTATTACTGTGTTTATTGGGACGGTGAAAGTATTAGAGTTGTGTCTTGTGAGATTTTTATCTCCAAAAATGTCATAGTTTTGAAATTTAAAAGAAGATTTCTTAACATTATTTGAGATTTTGTTAGCTGGCTTCATGATTACTGACATATTTAGCCAAAAAGAATTAGTTTAGGCATCTTTTTGCTTTTTATAAAAAAAAATATCCAAAAACAGCTTTGCTTTGACTTTTGAGTTATAGACAAATCTTTGTTACAGATAAATAAGAGACCACTTTACCAATTCTGCATTATGCCACAGGAGAATAACCCTCCAGCTTCATCCGCTGGTGCCGTAACATCTACAAATAATCTACTTTCTGAATAATTGGTATCTGACCACTAGAGAGCATAAATTGACTTTGTATTGTTCAATAAATTTACAGTCTTAGATGGACAGGTAATCATTAATTTTTTTTTTAAAAGAGCTGATGACATCAAAAGTACTTACTTTGCTTACTTAATACTTAGTGTCAAAATGTATGCTTAGTGTCAAAATGTATGCTTTTCATCCCAGTATACATGTCAGATCAGACCTAGCAGCGAGCGCCATGATGGTTTGAGGTGAAATCACAACAACTGTCTGCAAGGAGGTAAAACTCTTTCAGATACTTTCCATATTATATTGTGAGGACTGAAAAATGAATGTGGGGAATGAAAAAGCAGCCAAGGTTCAAAGAAAAGCTTTGAAAGACCTGCAGAAAGCCTGAAGAACTGCTGATCAAGACCATTTAAAAATGTTTTTAGAAATTCTGACTGTTTGGAGGCAAATTATGAAGAAAATATACCAGTATTAGATACAAAATAATTATTTTCTTTCTGGTCAAACAGATTTTTATGTGTAATTACAAATATTTATTTAATATATATATATTTATTGTAGCTTTGAAAGATAAAAAATTAAGAGCTGTTGATAAAACAGAAACAGAGGACTACATTTGCACACATTTCTGAAAATCAAAACAAAAACACCACATTCACTTCACAACACCAAAAACCATACCCTTCAAGCGTTAAAAACTTTTTGTACAACAAAAACACATTTTGCTAACATACACTCAATCTGAAAAAATGCTCTATTTTATACTGAAGAGCACAGAAGGACATTTGTTGTCCAGTTCTAAGCAGCGGTGGTAGAATACAGCAGAACCGTCTGTCTTTTCTGTCCTTTTTCTTTGAATCTCATCTTTTCATGGTTCAAAGGCATCTGTCCCCATCCTCATCGTATGTTGAAATTAACATCAAGTATTACATCATGCAGATGGTCTTTGTCAAAATTTCCTCTTGTGATTGCATTCATCTCTTCCAGCCTTGGAAACATACTTTAATCTTCACACACAGACACTCCCGAGAGAAGCACAGAGATAGGAAGTGAAATCTCAGCGGACCTGAGTGGCTGCCAACAAAAAAAAATCTTATCAGGATCTTTTCTATCTTATATATTTTGTCCTATTTTATATTTATGTTATGTGCATTAATGGGCCACAGTTCCGAACAAAGAAACCTGATTTAACCAAATTTAGGCTTGAATAAGGATTATTAATCATCATTAAATTGATTGGCTAGTTATCAGTGTTAATGCTGTATCCTGAAGGACTCATTCTGACATGTATGTATGGTTTGATGTTTTCTTTGCTATGCAGTGCGACCTCTGACATGTCTTTAAAGTCCGGGCCATTGATTTATTTTATTTCCCCGTTTTTCTACATGATTTACTACTTTGTATCTAATAGCCTTAGCTGTGCTATTCCCTTTTTTATGGATTGGGTTATCCAGTTTAATGTGTTTTAAAAAAAAAGTCACATACAATTTTTAAATATTGAAGTTTCAGTTAAAATTCAAAAATATTTATCCCAAATGGAAATTAAATGTTATTGTAACTCAGTTCATTTAAGTATTTTCAAAGAGTTTTGGATTGTGATGATGTTGCAGGAAGGATCTCCAGTAGCAGTCAGCCTTCCAACAAATTCGAAGAGGCATCTGACTAAATCTGAATGTTGCTCTACAGCCGTTTTCAGACAGAAGTTCTGGAATATTTACGGACAATTCCATCTGGTCTTTAACCGGAGTTGTGTTTTCAAACACACCACTTTTTTCCGGAACATTGCCTTTCAGCTGCTTTCAAACAGCAAGAAATGTACCGGAGGATCGTGATGAACGTCTGGGGGGTGCAGGGTGCGGGAGATTAGGGGGTTGTATGTGAATATTACGTAAACTTAGTGCGCCGGTTTTGTCATTTCCCCAAACAAATGGATAATTGCAAAGATGGTAGACGAAACAACAGATCTACTCGCAGTGCTCGTCTTTGTGATGTGTGCAGTGATGTGTGCAATTTTCCACACATGGAAACGAGTCAGGAGTCAGATTCTTCAAGCAGGTAAAAATTTCAGACATGCAGGTATTGCATAAAACATTTGTGCTGACAATCTCTGAAAAAAAAAAACTATTTTCTTGCAGGAATGATGGAACCAAAACAAATGAATAATAACTAAGCTCAGGCTGGGGCAGTTTATGACGTACTGCAGACAGTTGGTAACTGGAGATAAAAGACTTTACAGCAGGCTTCTTGATTGGTTGTAACCGTGCTTAGAGTCACACCAACCTAAACAGGTTTTTGTTGCACCATCTCCTTTCTTCAGCTCTGATATCTGTGTCTGTTTGCTTCTTTCCAGCCTCTCAGCTGCTGGTGTTGACAGCCTTTTTGATGCAGGATGTTGCTTTACAGATCTGCCTTTGTTGTCTGTGCTCTGCTGAGTTCTTGACAACAGCTGCTTGTGTTTGCCCATCTTCCTCTTGACTGAGAGGTAAGGCTGGTGAAAGCAAAGCAAGTGTATTTGTATAGCACCATTCATTCAGGCACTGCAGATGAGATCAGTAAAATGAGATTTTGAAACAAATAAATAACAAAGAGCTGATACAATAAGATTCTGCCTTTAAGGGAAAGCTGGAGGAAATATTTTACCATCCCAACAGTTTCTGTTAATTACAGGTTTTCAGGAAGTTTGGAGGAGAAACTAGTAGGTTGCCCTTGTTTTGTCTCTGCTTCTTGGACCACTGAGTAAATAGATATCTGATGACCCGAGGGTTTTAACCCATTAGCATTCTATGTCTTGCAGGCAGGACATAAGAACATTATGCGTTATGTTATGTTTCTTGTGACACCCTTTCTACGTACATAGACATTTTATGCATCATTGGAAAGGTAAGATTCTTGACATTCCAGTGATATGCCAATCAAAGGTGCAATAATAACTGTAGACACAGTAAACGCTTTCATCAAACTACTCAGAAGGCAAAAAAATATCCAACTTACCGTTCGAAACCTCGTATCATTAACAGAACACAGCCACATTTTTGCACCCACAAGGTTCCTATAAATGTCATCCAATAAAACAGTTTTTCCACAACAAGTCTTAAATCCATAATTCAACATAATTCGCAGCTGAAAACCTTAGAAATTTCCTTCATATGTGTCTATTTTTCATTGTGTTTTTTGTTAGCATGCTCTTTTATAAGTGTTTTGGGTAAGAATTGCAGGAAATTAAAGGGTTTAATGGTTGAAACCAGGCTGCACAGTCAGCACTGTTGCCCTGCAGCAAGAAGGCCCGGGTTCAAATCCTGGCCTGGGGTCTTTCTGCATGGAGTTTGCATGTTCTCCCTGTGCATGCGTGGGTTCTCTCTGGTACTCCGGCTTCTCCCACAGTCCAAAAACATGACTGTAAGGTGAATTGGTCTCTCTCTAAATTGCCCTCATGGTGGTTTGTCCTGTATGTCTCTGTGTTGCCCTGCGATGGACTGGCGACCTGTGTGCCCCGCCTTTCGCCCTGTGACTCCTGGAGACAGGCACCAACCCACCCGCAACCCTGCATAGGATGGACGGGTGCAGATAATGGATGGATGATAAAGGTGAGTGGTCATGTGGTAACAAAGGAATGTGAACTTGGTAAGGGCTGTAATACTCCAAACTAATCAAAGTTAGAGGGAGCAACATGTGGAATTTGAATTAAAGTGGTTTGAGAATGGTGCCTTGAGGAACCCCGACTTTACAGTTGAAACTCAAAAACTTAAGAGTATTGTGCAAAAGTTAATTTATTTCAGTAATTCAACTTAAAAGGTCAAACTAATATATGATAGATTAATTACAGGCAAAGCAAGACATTCCAAGCATTTATCATTTTGAATTCAAAATCTCCAAAAATTAGAATATTCTGAAAAGGCTCAATATTTTAGGCTCAAAGAGTAACACAATGATCAGTTAATTAATCCAAAACACCTACAAAGGGTTCCTGAGCCTTTAAATGGTCTCTCAGTCTGGTTTAGTAGGAATCACAATCATGGGGAAGACTGCTCACCTAACAGTTGTGCAGGAAACCAACACTGAAACTCTTCATAAGGAGGGAAACCCTCAAAAGGTAATTGCAAAAGAAGTTGGATTTTCCCAACGTACTGTATTAAAGCGCATTAATTGAATGTTATGTGAAAGGGAAAAGCGTGAAGGAAAAAAGTGCACAAGCAGCAGGGATAACCACAGTCTGGAGAGGATTGTCAGGAAAAGACCATTCAAAAGTGTTGGGGACCTTCATAAGGAGTGGATTGAGACTGGAGTTAGTGCATCAAGAGCCACCACACACAGAAGGATTCTGGACATGGGCTTCAAATGTCATATTCCTTTTGTCAAGCTGGTCCTGAACAACAAAACGTCAGAAGCGTCTTCCCTGGGCTAAAGACCCCCCCCCCGCAAATTTTGCATTTCATTTGAAAACCAAGGTCCCAGAGTCTGGAAGAAGAATGGAGAGGCCCACAATCAAAGATACTTGGAGTCCAGTGGGAAGTTTCCACATTTTGTGTTGATTTGGGGAGCCATATCATCTGCTGGTGTTGTTCCACTGTGCTTTATTAAGTCCAGAGTCAACCCAGCCATCTACCAGGACATTTTGGAGCACTTCATGCTTCCTTCTACAGACGAGCTTTATGGAGATGCTGACTTCATTTTCCAGCAGGACTTGGCACCTGCCCACACTGCCAAAAGTACCAAAATCTGGTTCAATGACCATGGGATTACTGTGCTTGATTAGCCAGCAAGCTGAACCCCATAGAGAATCTATGGAGCATTGCCAAGAGAAAGATTAGAGACTCGAGACCGAACAATGCAGAAGAGCTGAAGGCCGCTATTGAAGCATCTTGGTCTTCAAGAAACAAGACAAGCAAAAACATTAGATGATACTCTCCACAACTTCGGCCTGATCCAGCATGTCTTCAGTACAGCCTGTCTGCTGAAGGAGGAGCAGCTGCTCTCTGTCTCTCTCCAGATCCGTTCACTTTATTTTCTTTTCTGTTTGTCTTTCTTGTTTTATTTCTTAACCTTTTCTTAGTTACTTTATCTACCCAGCCCCTGGAGTTACTGTTTTGGACCGGATCTCTTCTTGGATTACTTTTTTATGGACTTATCAACATGGCTTTTTGCTCAGCTGAGGATTTTGAAAAACTGCTCCACAGAATTGAGGGCATTGAAACGAAGCTACGTCGTCTGGAAATTAATTTTGATCTCCACGCTGATTATGGAAACGACACAACTTTACCTTTGAATACAAACAGCCCGGTGTTACATTGGTCTAACCGTGTCACAGAGACTCCCTACAGGCGCCTGAGCGGCAGAACTCTGCACTCTAATAAAGACTGGCCAGCTTTAAAACGCATGGAATCATCAACCCCAACCTGTTCTCTGAGGAAGAAAAAACAAAAGAAACTCCGGCACAGAGAAAGCTCTGAACCCAGACCTCCCTCTTCTGCTAAAAGTAAACAAAATAGATTTCAGCCAAAAACAAGAGATATTTCTCCACCTGGAATCCCGCTGAAAACAGATTCACAGCCTTGAGTTCCCCGAAAGATGACGCAGCCCCCCGGGACCAGTCAAAGCCAACAGAAGAAACCCAGCCGCATCAAACGGACACATAACAAAGTAAGAGCCCCCCCAGCAAAGATTGTTATCATACAAGACAGATCAATTAATGGAATTGAGGCTTTTTGTAGCAAGAACACCACAGTTTATAGCTGCTACAAAAATACAGTGAGAGAAATATCAGAAAAAATCCCTAAAATCTTGGACCAACATCCTGCTTTGGAAAAGCTTGTCATTCACGCTGGATCAGCAGATATCGCGATGAGACAATCAGAGATTCTGAAGAGAGACTTTTCTGATCTCCTACAGAGACTTGATGGACTTAACGTAATCATCCTCATCAGCGGACCAGTCCCTGAAGGGAATGATGAAAGATTTAGCAGACTCCGCATGCTCCATAAATGGTTGAAGAAACAATCAAAAAATCAGCTGAGAAGTCGTTCAGATTTATTAATAATTTTAAAGTATTTGGAATTGCTAATCATCTGTTCAAAGCAGGCCGTTATCTTAACAAGGCCGGAGTAAGGCTGTTAGCAGCAAACATTTTTTCTTATCAAAATCAGAAAGCAAAACACTTGCTCCCAAAAGCTGACCTTGAGGCGCCCATGGATATCAGAGAACAAAAACAGCAAGTCATGATGACACCACAGGACCGAACAGATAAACAACCATCAGAGATTAAGTCTTCATCTTCCTGTGACTCAGCCACATCAAATGAGTCTCCATTTAGAAACTTTACAGACAGACTGAACGAGCAAATCAAATTTGGGACACAATAACACCTAAACTTAGACTACACCAAACGCCTGGGACTAGTGTCAATACGTCTGGGAGCTTCCCCCCACTGATTATTACAGATATTTGATATTTGATCTCAAATTGATAACCTGTCAGAAGGTTCAGCTGCCCATCATCACAATATTTAAGTTAGCTTTATTAAACATTAGATCTCTATCCGGGAAGTCTTTTCTTATCAATGACTTCATCACTGAGCATAATTTACACGCCCTTTTTTTATCAGAAACTTGGCTAGATGAAAATAACAAAACAACTGCATTAATAGAATCTACTCCTCCAAATTATAATTTCTTAAGCGAGAGCAGAAAGCACAGACGAGGTGGAGGTGTAGCCACCTTTTTTCACAACTCAATGAACTTCAAAAAGGTAACTCTGTTTGATTCTTTTGAATACCTTGCCACCCAGATAAATGAGCCTAACAAAGCTTTATTTCTAAGTTTATATAAACTACCAAAACTTAACTCTAAATTCTTTAATGATTTCAATGACCTTCTTTCTGTAATATGTATCGACTATGACCAACTAATCATTATGGGGGATTTTAACATCCATACCGACAACCCCCAAGATAGACAAGCAAAAACGTTAGATGATACTCTCCACAACTTCGGCCTGATCCAGCATGTCAAACAACCAAAACACAATAAAGGACACACTCTGGACTTAATTATTAGCAAGGGTTTAAATATTTCCAACATCTCTGTAATTAATATTGCGTTATCTGACCATTTCTGTATTTTCTTTGAAAGTACCATCTCTGCTAAATTATCCAGCCACAGTAAGACCACTATAAAAAAGTGTTTTCTAGGGGACAGCTCAGTTGAAACTTTTAAACGTATTTACCCTTCCACTGCATCCCCCTCATCTCCCAACTCAAACTCAGTAAATAAGTTGGTAGATAATTTCCTTGCAAAAATCTCAGACATCATGGATTCCATTGCTCCAACTAAAGTGAAAGTAGTCTCAGGTAGAAAGAAGTCTCCGTGGGCAAGTAATCCACTGGTACGTAGTGAAAAATGAGAGTCGACGCACCGAGAGAAAATGGCGGAAAACTCGACTCCAGGTTCACTGTGAGATCTACAAAGAGAGACTGAATAGATATCAGCTAACTATAAAAGATGCTAGGGAATCGTTCTTTTCTGAAATCATCAACAGAAACACTAATAATGCACGGACCCTATTTGCAACAGTGGAAAGACTAACTAATCCTTTAGTGACAGTAGCCCCTGAACTAAACTCTACCAGGGCCTGCAATGAATTTGCCAGCTTTTTCACTGAAAAGATTCTAACAATTAGACGGTCAATCTGTACCTCAATATCAAACCCACAACCAGTGCCATCCCCAATCAACAACAATGTAGAGAAAATGTCTGAATTCCACGAATTAAACCAGAACAGCCTTGAAAAAATCATTATCCAATTAAGCTCCTCCTCCTGCTGTCTTGATATCCTACCCACAGCTTTTCTAAAGAAAGTTCTTCCTGTTATTGGGTCTGATCTTGTTCAAATACTGAACTCATCCCTGCTATCAGGTGTCTTCCCTTAGGCTTTAAAAACAGCAGTTATTAAACCACTGCTAAAGAAGAAAAATCTGGACAACACGTTAATGCAGAACTACAGGCCGATCTCTAATCTTCCATTCATCAGTAAGATTATTGAAAAAGCCGTGTTTCAGCAGTTGAATAGCTTCATAACAATGACAAACCGTTTTGATGTTTTTCAGTCTGGTTTCTGTGCTCACCACAGCACTGAGACTGCCCTCGTCAAAGTATTCAATGACATCCGCATAAATACAGACTGTGGAAGAACCGCAGTGCTGGTTCTGTTGGACCTCAGTGCTGCATTTGACACTGTTGATCATGATATTTTATTGGAACGACTGGAGAGCTGGGTCGGACTCTCTGGTACACTACTTGGCTGGTTCGAATCTTACCTAAAGAACAGGGACTTCTATGTTTCAATAGGAAACTTTTCATCAGAACGAACAGAAATCACATGTGGGGTGCCCCAGGGCTCCATCCTGGGGCCCCTCTTATTTAATATCTACATGCTCCCACTAGGCAAGATTATAGCAACCAATAACATTAGCTACCATAACTACGCGGATGACACTCGGCTCTACATTACAATGTCAACAGGTGACTCTGAACCCATTCAAACCCTAATTGACCAAATAAATAGATGGCTGTGCCATAACTTTCTCCAGCTGAATAGAAAAAAAATTGAAGTGATTATTTTTGGACCCAAGGAGGAACGATCAAGAGTTAATTAAATTAATACAGCTAGAAACTACTGATCAGGCTCGAAACCTAGGTGTAGTAATGGACTCAGACCTGAACCTCCAGGGTCACATAAAGCCAATAACAAGGTCAGCGTTCTTTCACCTGAAGAACATCTCTAGGATTAAACGACTGATGTCGCAACACGACCTAGAAAAACTCATCCATGTGTTTATCTTTAGTCGGATTGATTACAGCAACAGCATCTTCACAGGTCTGCCTAAAAAGTCAATCAGACAGCTGCAGCTGATCCAGAACGCTGCAGATTGCGTCCGCACTAGAACCAGGAATGTAGAGCACATCACCCCAGTTCTAAAGTCCTTACACTGTGTCCCTGTAGCTCAGAGAATAGACTTCAAAATACTCCTACTAGTTTATAAATCATTACATGGCTTAGCACCAATATATGTTGAAGACCTGTTGTCATGGTACCAACCACCAAGACCACTCAGGTCCTCCAACTCTAGTCTACTAAACATCCCTAGACTCAGAACTTAACATGGAGAAGCAGCTTTCAGTTTCTATGCTCCCCTTATCTGGAACAGACTTCCTGACGAGTGTAGAGCTGCTGAAACTCTGAACTGCTCTAAATCAAGACTAAAAACCCATCTGTTTAGAATTGCCTTCGAGTAAATGCTTGATGTCATATGTATGAAATGTGTTCATGCTCTCTTGCTTTTTTTTTGGATCTTTCTCTTGCTTTATTGTGTATCATGTGTAATGTGTGTTTACTTTTAATTTCCATAGTCTTTTTTGTTTTTTAAATCACCAAATCATGTAAAGCACCTTGAATTGCCCTGCTGTTGAAAGTGTGCTACACAAATAAAATTGCCTTGCCTTGCCTTGCCTTGCCTTGCCTTGCCTTGCCTTGCCTTGCCTTGCCTTGCCTTGCCTTGCCTTGCCTTGCATAACACCTCAGCAGTGTCACAGGCTTGATAACATCCATGCCACCCTGCATTGAGGCAGTAATTGATGAAAAAGGGGATCAAACCAAGTACTGAGTACATATGCATGATGATACTTTTTAAAGGTCTGACATCTCTCTATTTAAAATACTTGTTTTATTGATTACATGTAATATTCATGTTTTCTGTGATTTAAGATTTTGGGTTTTCATAAGCTGTAAGACATAATCATACAAATTTTAAAGGAGTCATGACCTGTAATTTTCACTTTTCCATGAGAAAAAAGGTATGTTATGATTGCCTAACGATTATATACTGCCCGGGAAGCCGATATTTAAAAGTGAAGCGTTTGTTTACCCCTGGGTCAACCAGCCCACGTGCACGCGCACTCAAATACGTGGTTTTAATTTATGGCCGACTTGACGTCAATTTGGCGCAAGATATACCAGATATAAACATCGTAGACCTACCTATGCTGCAGGAGACCCGCCCTGCTCCTCTCCCCTCTCCCCCTCGCTCCTCTCCCCATCATATTCAGTCGAGCGCCGCCATTACTGAATTCTAGTGATGGGAATTCCAGCTCTTTTTGGAGAGCCACTTCTTTTGGCTTGGCTCACCATAAAGAGCTGGCTCTTTCGGCTCCTCGGATTTTCTGTTGCTTAAAGTGTATTTATTACCAAAATTAATGCAAAATGATGTGTACCAAATGTACCAAAACAAGCAGGGGGGAATGAAAAAAAAAAAAAACGGCTCCCAATGACAAGCCGACTCAAATCGTTCACTTCAAAGAGTTAGCTCTTAGAGCTGGTTCGTTCGCGACCGACACATCACCGATTCGAAGTGATAACTCCACCGTGAAAGATGCAGAAAGTTTCTTCACGCAATGATGCATGAAGAAAACATATTCGTGACAACCTTTTATTTTAATCAGCTTAACCCAAAGTCCTGTCAGTGGCACACACTTCCAATGGAGTTTGCGGACATTGTCACACAATTCACCGCAGTGAAAATGTGTTACGTTCATGTGCGGGAAGTGTCAGAGTTCTGCCATTGACAGCCCGACCGAGGCCTGCCATTGACAGGACCGACCGACAAGGGTCTGCCATTGACAGGACCGACCGACCGAGGTCTGCCATTGACAGCCCGACCGAGGCCTGCCATTGACAGGACCGACCGACAAGGGTCTGCCATTGACAGGACCGACCGACCGAGGTCTGCCATTGACAGCCCGACCGAGGCCTGCCATTGACAGGACCGACCGACAAGGGTCTGCCATTGACAGGACCGACCGACCGAGGTCTGCCATTGACAGCCCGACCGAGGCCTGCCATTGACAGGACCGACCGACAAGGGTCTGCCATTGACAGGACCGACCGACCGAGGTCTGCCATTGACAGCCCGACCGAGGCCTGCCATTGACAGGACCGACCGACAAGGGTCTGCCATTGACAGGACCGACCGACCGAGGTCTGCCATTGACAGCCCGACCGAGGCCTGCCATTGACAGGACCGACCGACAAGGGTCTGCCATTGACAGGACCGACCGACCGACCGAGGTCTGCCATTGACAGCCCGAGCGAGGCCTGCCATTGACAGGACCGACCGACAAGGGTCTGCCATTGACAGGACTGACCGACAAACGCCTGCCATTGGCAGGACCGACCGACAAACGCCTGCCATTGGCAGAATAGCTCCAGGGCTGCTGGACAAAAAGCCTCCACAATCATGACCATATCGATCTTTTCGCTCCTTTTTTAAGACGTTGTGTGAAAAAGAACATCATAAACCTGCGGGAGGTGTTTTTCTCGACTGGGCTCCTGGCGACCACCATGAGAGACCATGTCCAATGGGCAACCCATGCTACGCAGTATAGAACCATACGCTCAGTTCGTGCCTCTGGTAAGGCAGCGGGCCGACACTTAGTCATTTTTCCGCTTCTGGTGCCTCTGGTAAGGCGAGGGGCTGACACTTAGTCATTTTTCCGCATCTGGCGCCTCTGGTAAGGCGAGGGGCTGTGGCTGACTCTTTTTACCCAGGGATGGGGCCTCTTCCTGGGCATGGGAACCCCGAGCCTCCCCCCCAGGCTGGGGCTGACACTTAGTCGTTTTTCCGCATCTGGTGCCTCTGGTAAGGCGAGGGGCTGTGGCTGACTCTTTTTACCCAGGGACGGGGCCTCTTCCTGGGCATGGGAACCCCGAGCCTCCCCCCCAGGCTGGGGCTGACACTTAGTCGTTTTTCCGCATCTGGTGCCTCTGGTAAGGCGAGGGGCTGTGGCTGACTCTTTTTACCCAGGGACGGGGCCTCTTCCTGGGCATGGGAACCCCGAGCCTCCCCCCCAGGCTGGGGCCGACACTTAGTCGTTTTTCCGCATCTGGTGCCTCTGGTAAGGCGAGTGGCTGACACTTAGTCATTTTTCCGCATCCGGTGCCTCTGGTAAGGCGAGGGGCTGAGTCTCGCTCTTTTTACCCAGGAACGGGCTTCTTCCTGGGCATGTAAACCCTGCGGATCCCCACAGCCTGGGGCCAACACTTAGTCATTTTCACGCATCCGGTGAGACTGGAAAGACAAGGGACTTAGGCTGGTTCTTTTTACCCGGGAACCAAGCATCTTCCCGGGCATGGAACCGGCCGGGCTGGGTCCAAAAACACCTTCCTACTATCCTGCGGGAGGTGTTTTTCTCGACTGGGCTTCTGGCGATTACCATGAGAGACCATGTCCAATGGGCAACCCATGCTACGCAGTATAGAACCATACGCTCAGTTCGTGCCTCTGGTAAGGCAGCGGGCCGACACTTAGTCGTTTTTTCGCATCTGGCGCCTCTGGTAAGGCGAGGGGCTGTGGCTGACTCTTTTTACCCAGGGACGGGGCCTCTTCCTGGGCATGGGAACCCGAGCCTCCCCTCCAGGCTGGGGCTGACACTTAGTCTTTTTTCCGCATCCGGTGCCTCTGGTAAGGCGAGTGGCTGACACTTAGTCATTTTTCCGCATCCGGTGCCTCTGGTAAGGCGAGTGGCTGACACTTAGTCATTTTTCCGCTTCTGGTGCCTCTGGTAAGGCGAGTGGCTGACACTTAGTCATTTTTTCGCATCTGGTGCCTCTGGTAAGGCGAGGGGCTGTGGCTGACTCTTTTTACCCAGGGACGGGGCCTCTTCCTGGGCATGGGAACCCCGAGCCTCCCCCCCAGGCTGGGGCTGACACTTAGTCGTTTTTCCTCATCTGGTGCCTCTGGTAAGGCGAGGGGCTGTGGCTGACTCTTTTTACCCAGGGACGGGGCCTCTTCCTGGGCATGGGAACCCCGAGCCTCCCCCCCAGGCTGGGGCTGACACTTAGTCTTTTTTCCGCATCCGGTGCCTCTGGTAAGGCGAGGGGCTGAGTCTCGCTCTTTTTACCCAGGAACGGGCTTCTTCCTGGGCATGTAAACCCTGCGGATCCCCACAGCCTGGGGCCGACACTTAAGTCATTTTCACGCATCCGGTGAGACTGGAAAGACAAGGGACTTAGGCTGGTTCTTTTTACCCAGGAACCAAGCATCTTCCCGGGCATGGAACCGGCCGGGCTGGGTCCAAAAACACCTTCCTACTATCCTGCGGGAGGTGTTTTTCTCGACTGGGCTTCTGGCGACTACCATGAGAGACCATGTCCAATGGGCAACCCATGCTACGCAGTATAGAACCATACGCTCAGTTCGTGCCTCTGGTAAGGCAGCGGGCCGACACTTAGTCGTTTTTACGCATCTGGTGCCTCTGGTAAGGCAGCGAGCCGACACTTAGTTGTTTTTATGCATCTGGTGCCTCTGGTAAGGCAGCGGGCCGACACTTAGTCGTTTTTTCGCATCTGGCGCCTCTGGTAAGGCGAGGGGCTGTGGCTGACTCTTTTTACCCAGGGACGGGGCCTCTTCCTGGGCATGGGAACCCCGAGCCTCCCCTCCAGGCTGGGGCTGACACTTAGTCTTTTTTCCGCATCCGGTGCCTCTGGTAAGGCGAGGGGCTGACACTTAGTCATTTTTTCGCTTCTGGTGCCTCTGGTAAGGCGAGTGGCTGACACTTAGTCATTTTTTCGCATCTGGTGCCTCTGGTAAGGCGAGGGGCTGTGGCTGACTCTTTTTACCCAGGGACGGGGCCTCTTCCTGGGCATGGGAACCCCGAGCCTCCCCCCCAGGCTGGGGCTGACACTTAGTCTTTTTTCCGCATCCGGTGCCTCTGGTAAGGCGAGGGGCTGAGTCTCGCTCTTTTTACCCAGGAACGGGCTTCTTCCTGGGCATGTAAACCCTGCGGATCCCCACAGCCTGGGGCCGACACTTAGTCATTTTCACGCATCCGGTGAGACTGGAAAGACAAGGGACTTAGGCTGGTTCTTTTTACCCGGGAACCAAGCATCTTCCCGGGCATGGAACCGGCCGGGCTGGGTCCAAAAACACCTTCCTACTATCCTGCGGGAGGTGTTTTTCTCGACTGGGCTTCTGGCGACTACCATGAGAGACCATGTCCAATGGGCAACCCATGCTACGCAGTATAGAACCATACGCTCAGTTCGTGCCTCTGGTAAGGCAGCGGGCCGACACTTAGTCGTTTTTTCGCATCTGGCGCCTCTGGTAAGGCGAGGGGCTGTGGCTGACTCTTTTTACCCAGGGACGGGGCCTCTTCCTGGGCATGGGAACCCCGAGCCTCCCCTCCAGGCTGGGGCTGACACTTAGTCTTTTTTCCGCATCCGGTGCCTCTGGTAAGGCGAGTGGCTGACACTTAGTCATTTTTCCGCTTCTGGTGCCTCTGGTAAGGCGAGGGGCTGACACTTAGTCATTTTTCCGCATCTGGTGCCTCTGGTAAGGCGAGGGGCTGAGGCTAGCTGTCTTTACCCGGGAAGCGGGCCTCTTCCCGGGTATGGGGCCGCCCGTGCCTCCCCTTCAGGCAGGGGGCTGACACTTAGGATATTTTCCGCATCTGGTGCCTCTGGTTAGGCGAGGGGCTGACACTAAGGATATTTTCCGCATCTGGTGCCTCTGGTAAGGAAAGGGGCTGACACTTAGTCATTTTTCCGCATCTGGTGCCTCTGGTAAGGCGAGTGGCTGACACTTAGTCATTTTTCCGCATCTGGTGCCTCTGGTAAGGCGAGGGGCTGACACTTAGTCATTTTTCCGCATCTGGTGCCTCTGGTAAGGCGAGGGGCTGACACTTAGTCATTTTTCCGCATCTGGTGCCTCTGGTAAGGCGAGTGGCTGACACTTAGTCATTTTTTCGCATCTGGTGCCTCTGGTAAGGCGAGGGGCTGTGGCTGACTCTTTTTACCCAGGGACGGGGCCTCTTCCTGGGCATGGGAACCCCGAGCCTCCCCCCCAGGCTGGGGCTGACACTTAGTCGTTTTTCCGCATCTGGTGCCTCTGGTAAGGAAAGGGGCTGACACTTAGTCATTTTTCCGCATCTGGTGCCTCTGGTAAGGCGAGTGGCTGACACTTAGTCATTTTTTCGCATCTGGTGCCTCTGGTAAGGCGAGGGGCTGTGGCTGACTCTTTTTACCCAGGGACGGGGCCTCTTCCTGGGCATGGGAACCCCGAGCCTCCCCCCAGGCTGGGGCTGACACTTAGTCGTTTTTCCGCATCTGGTGCCTCTGGTAAGGCGAGGGGCTGTGGCTGACTCTTTTTACCCAGGGACGGGGCCTCTTCCTGGGCATGGGAACCCCGAGCCTCCCCCCCAGGCTGGGGCTGACACTTAGTCGTTTTTCCGCATCTGGTGCCTCTGGTAAGGCGAGGGGCTGTGGCTGACTCTTTTTACCCAGGGACGGGGCCTCTTCCTGGGCATGGGAAACCCGAGCCTCCCCCCCAGGCTGGGGCTGACACTTAGTCGTTTTTCCGCATCTGGTGCCTCTGGTAAGGCGAGGGGCTGTGGCTGACTCTTTTTACCCAGGGAAGGGGCCTCTGCCTGGGCATGGGAACCCCGAGCCTCCCCCCCAGGCTGGGGCCGACACTTAGTCGTTTTTACGCATCTGGGTTCCTCTGCCTTGCTCCGTGCCTCCAGCCAGCCTGCTCCTTCGTCAGACACGGCCTGCCCTGGCTCCAGGACCCAGAACCCGACCCCAAGACTCACCCAGGGCATGCTGCTCACAGGCCGGAGGGAGAGGAGCTCGAGGCTGGATCCAGGACCCAGGACCCAGGACCCGACCCCGAGACTCACCCAGGGCATGCTGCTCACAGGCCGGAGGGAGAGGAGCTCGAGGCTGGATCCAGGACCCAGGACCCGACCCCGAGACTCACCCAGGGCATGCTGCTCACAGGCCGGAGGGAGAGGAGCTCGAGGCTGGATCCAGGACCCAGGACCCGACCCCAAGACTCACCCAGGGCATGCTGCTCACAGGCCGAAGGGAGAGGAGCTCGAGGCTGGATACAGGATCCAGGACCCGACCCCAAGACTCACCCAGGGCATGCTGCTCACAGGCCGGAGGGAGAGGAGCTCGAGGCTGGATACAGGATCCAGGACCCGACCCCAAGACTCACCCAGGGCATGCTGCTCACAGGCCGGAGGGAGAGGAGCTCGAGGCTGGATCCAGGACCCAGGACCCGACCCCAAGACTCACCCAGGGCATGCTGCTCACAGGCCGGAGGGAGAGGAGCTCGAGGCTGGATCCAGGACCCAGGACCCGACCCCAAGACTCACCCAGGGCATGCTGCTCACAGGCCGGAGGGAGAGGAGCTCGAGGCTGGATCCAGGACACAGGACCCGACCCCAAGACTCACCCAGGGCATGCTGCTCACAGGCCGGAGGGAGAGGAGCTCGAGGCTGGATCCAGGACCCAGGACCCAGGACCCGACCCCAAGACTCACCCAGGGCATGCGGCTCACAGGCCGGAGGGAGAGGAGCTCGAGGCTGGATCCAGGACCCAGGAGCCGACCCCAAGACTCACCCAGGGCATGCTGCTCACAGGCCGGAGGGAGAGGACTTGGGGATCCGGCTCCAGGGCAACGGGCCTTACTCCCAAGACTTAGACTTTTTTTCCTTGCCACGCTCCTAAAAGACTCGCTCTTACTATCCTGCGGGAGGTGTTTTTCTCGACTGGGCTCCTGGCGACTACCATGAGAGACCATGTCCAATGGGCAACCCATGCTACGCAGTATAGAACCATACGCTCAGTTCGTGCCTCTGGTAAGGCAGCGGGCCGACACTTAGTCGTTTTTACGCATCTGGTGCCTCTGGTAAGGCAGCGGGCCGACACTTAGTCATTTTTACGCATCTGGTGCCTCTGGTAAGGCAGATAACGACACTTAGAATATTTTTTTCATTACACAAGACACATTTAGTTGGAAGTTTTTGATTTTATTTCAACAAGTCAGTCCATAGTCTACTTTACTACCCCTCCAACACCAAGAGTCGGTCAAAGTGTTGTCTGATTTCCCTTGCTTGATCTACGTCCAGGTGGAAAACATAGAACCGGTCAGCTGTGCCAGGGCTGTGACACATGAATTCAGACATTCGCTCGCGCTGTCTCACAGAGTTATGGTTCTTCACATGGGTTGCCACTGCGCTCCTGATGTCCGTGAAAGTAGGTCTCCCTGGCAAACCCATCTCTCCCCATGCCACCCGTAAGTACTGATCAATGCTGTGGCCGACAGACCTCCAAAGGTGGCAAAGGACCTGGTTTGTTGGGGGACGGAGACCGGCCCGGATCTTCAACCATCGATCCAGCCAGTCGAACTCTTCCGGCTTCAGGAAGATCTGGGCAGTTCCGTATGATCCTTTTGTCTTGTGCTCATGCACGTTAATCAGGTAACCTTGCTCGGGGGACTTGCAGTTCTCCCTGGCCGCCGCAACCTCTTCCACAGTCATGTTTACAAGGACCCCCTTTCTGTGGCCATAAATGCACGAGAGATACGCAGCAAAGTAACCAAAGAAAAGATAAGTTAAGCGGCGCGAGGGCTGTTTGGCGATTTCCTCCAGAAGCTCAGGGATCTTTCTGCTGGCACGCTCCCGACATCTGGTGAGGGTCTGCAGGGAAATTGCCCGCTCTGATTTCTTGGCCTTCAGCTCGATCTGGTAGGTGAGAAGGCCTCCACGGATCTCCTTAAGACAGTTCTGGATGGTACGACGCACTGAAAAGATCTGTCTCTTGGAGAGCCTGCACTGGAACGGCGGTGTGTCAGTCAGGTACCGAAGGAACTTTTGGAGTTGACCCAGATAGTTGTGGACTGTGGACAGCTTCCTTCCATTCCCGAGCAGGTGCGAAGCCCATCTGCAAACATGCATAAAAAGAACCTGACATCCAAGCATTTTCACAGCAGACCTGCACATCAGGCGAGCGAGGATTACCCATGGATCCGGTGAACATCGTCTAGGAAGAGCCAGTCGTGTGTTTGCTGGGCTCCCTCTGCCATGTAGGAGAGGAACTCCTTCACCCTCGAAAGCTGTGAGCATGAGTTTTTCAACTTCATTCGTGACGGGTTGAAACCTTTGATGTAAGCCTGGTAAGCTCCCAAGTACTTTGCTGTGAAAACAACCAGACAAGAAAAGCATGGTCACCTGAAGCACCATACCAAACCATACCATACCGTACGACACATCAAATCTCCAAGTCACCTACTGATGGATTTAGGGAAAACGTTGCCCCTGGTCCCCGGGTCTGTGGGTCTGTCCTCGGACAGGTCCACTCCGGCTGCTGCTGCTGCTGTTGTTCTTGCTGCTCCTGCTGGAACCAACGCATAGGGGTCCAGTCTCTCCAGCACCACCACTGGGGAGAGGCCAACCCCGGCCGCTGCTCGCCCTGCACCCCGCGGTGGTGCCGGAGCTGAAGGGAGGGTCACTCCGACTGCTGCCTCCCCTGAAAGAGACACCGGACATGGAGAGAGGACAACCGCGGGCCCTGGATCCGACAGTGGTGCTAGAGCTGAGGAGAGCTCTTGTTCAAGACAGGGTTCAACCCCAATATCAAGCTGTGAGACAAGGGGAGGATTGGGGTTGCTTTCCCTGAGGCTCCGGAGCAGGGAGATGGTTCTTGATTTTTTCGCAGCAGTGATGTTGCGCTCCCTCTGCTCAATGGAAAGCTCCTGATGGCTGCGTCGCATGTGGTAGTCAAAGCGGGAATTCTTGTACAAACACCCATTCACATTACACGGGTAGTCTCTTACATTGACCCGGCCTGAGGAGAGGTTGAGCAAAAGTCTTCTTTCCTCCAGATTGTTAACAAAGTGTGATCTTTTCAGGTGGCTTGGCAATGAGGCGAAGCTGTTGTTGCAAAGGGGACAGCACCGAGCCTTGCTTCCTGGGTTCATGGTTTCCTTGGAGGAGGGGGAAAAAGACAACATTTGTTCCACTTTACCAACCACCTGTCAACCGGGTGGGCTTTGGCCCAGACCCCCTCTACCCCACCACCAGAACCGAACAGAAAGTCCACCAACCTGCCACGGACAAGGAAAGCCTGCCACCGACAAAAGACGTTCACCGGCAGGCACCGCTCTGCCTCAATTAGGGGAAAGGAACAGGTGGGCTTCGACCCGAACCCCCTCGTTCCGAACCGCAGAACCGAAGACAAAAGAGACCGAGCTGACACCGACAAGTTGCTGCAGCCATCTGACAAGGACAGCCAACGATAAACTCCCTTGATTGAGGCTTGATGTGGAGCAGCTGTGTGCCATTGTCAGCTGCTGCCACTGTCACAGCCGAGAAGACGGGATAATACAGCTAAATCAGCTAAAAACATTTCTACCACAAATGTAGTGCACACGTGAGTTCCTTTGTTGTTGACTGCCAGAATAAACATGGAAATATTTTTTCTATTTTTTTACGCCGGAATCCTTTACGAATTCTGGACAATATCAGGCGAAGTTGGCATTGAAGCTCCGTTTGGAAAAAGGGGCCATTCCAACAATCAGAGACTTGCCTGCAATTGAAACGGTAAGGCTGTGTTTTTATTGCTCTGCTGTGTGTAACAAACAGCAGCTAACTGCTAATGTGGCTATAGTATGCTAGCGGGAGTAGTAGATATGGGTTAGATATGCTGAGGCGTTACCTGCGGTGTCAACCCCCCTCCTTCCTGCCACCAATCAACGCGCCCCTCATTTGCATTATTACAATGCCCGTCCACGACAGCCAAAGTATCGCATCAGATCTCGCGAGACAATAATGCCTTCAGAAATCAGGGTCAAAGGAGCTCTGTGTTTATCTTTTTCACTTTTTTTCAACTTTTTTTTTTTAGAAGGGCCTGAAAGACTATGATAGAGCATGGGTATCCAAGATAATACTAGGTTATGACTCCTTTAACAAATAAAGGCTTGAAATAGTTTTGTTTTGCATGGAATGAGTCCATTTCACATATTAGTTTCACCTTTTAAGTTGAATTACTAAAATAAATAAGCTTTTGCACAATATTCACATTTTTCAACTCTGACCTGTATAACTGCTGATGACAAGAAGGTCCTGGTATGTCAACTTACATCTAAATCGATTTAGCAGGAGGCCAATAAAATAAATGAGTGTTTTTCTCTTAATTCTTCTGTTCTGTTAATTCTTGACAAAAATAATAAAAATCACATATCCTTAAATCAGATCAATACTTTACTAGGACAGTTACAGAAAAAAACACTGTTGTCCAAAACATAACAGTGAAAGTATTGACCAAGATAAATCAGCTGTATTTGACAGGATCTAGATATTTTTCCTTTGTTAAAAACACTTTTTGCATCATTGCTGTTTCTTTTATCAGCTGACACAACACTGGTTCATCCGCTGAGTTTTAGAGCCCTTTTAGGCCTGATTAGTTAATATGTCAGCATTATTATTATTATTATTATTATTATTATTATTATTATTATTATTATTATCATCTTTATTTAACCAGATCAAACCCATTAAGATCATGACCTCTTTTACAAGAGTGACCTGGCCAAGAGATGACAACAATATGATACCGCACATGATACACAACCACAAAGCAGTTACATTTCAGATAGTACTGACACAACCAATAAAATTATTTGTACATTAAAAAACCAGAAAATATCCTAAAATCTCACAAATAACATTCACTATCAAAAGTGAGGAATTTAATACCTAATAAACGACAATTAAACAAACTACTCTGGAAATAGTCAGGTGATGGATAGAAAATTAGTGAGGAACCAGCCAAAGTCCAAAAAAGCTTTGAAGGACCTCCAGAAACTATTGATAAAGACCACTTAAAAAGATTTCAAGAAAGCCTTGCTGCTTTGAAGCTAAATATATTTGGAGGACAGCTGTTCTTTGGATTATTTACTGCTGTATCATGCTGATACCAAACATTTTGACAAAAACATATTCTGAAAATCACCAAAATCTCATAATTTCTCTCACCAGTCTGACTTTCATAGAAATAGGATTGGAATCAAGACAGTTTCTCCTTCCAGTAAAACATGAAATTAATTCAAGCTTCAGCTTGCTTTGAGCCATCTGACCACTTGGTGGCAACGCAGCTCCACAGGTTGACAGAAAACCTATTTTTTTGGTTAAAAAGAAAGGAGCCAGTGGATCTCCATGTCGAGCAAATAACTTTTTCGATTTCTCAAATACCAGGAAGACAAAGCAGATTAGAGCCCATTTGGAGAAGTTTATTTGAGTGAAGCTCTGTTATAATTGGTCAAATTAAGCCCTGTTTCACAGACCAAGAGCCGTAACACTCAATGAACTGAACTGAACTCAGCTTCTGCATCAACACTGAATAATGTAATTTCAATAAATTGTCAGAAGGATTACTGTGTCGGAAAGTTCTAGTGTCAATCTTGACAGTAAGTAGGAGGGTTTATATAAAAAAAAATTGAAATTAATAGCATTAAATCTGACAACGGGGAGAATACTTACAGTTTAAAGAGTGCTTCCTGTCTTCAGAGGGGAATTTTTTAAGAAAAAAAAAACTGACAGAAATGTATGCAAGATTGAGAATATTTTCCTTACACATGCAGGCCTGTTTTCCAAATCTCGTCTTAACCTTTTTCACATGTTTTCACATTACAGCCACAAATCCAGTTTTTTTATTGTGATTTTTTTGTGATCGACCAACACGAAGAGGTTTACAATTCTGAAGTGGAGAAAAAACATTCAAGGTCAACTTTTATTTATGTAGCACATTAAAAAAACAATAATGTTTTATTAAAGTGCTTTTACAAGCCAGAAAGAAAACTGTTAGCAGGGTGCCTCAGTAAGTGTTCACAATCCATTACAAATATATTGATTATGAATCTTTAAAATCAAAGAGCTAATTAAAGACAAGCTAAAGAAGAAAAGATAGTTGTAATAGTTAAAAAGCAGCTTGAATTACCTTGTTGAAAGTGTGCTATACAAATAAAATTGCCTTCCCTTGCCTTAAAACTTCACACAATCTGAAAGCCAGCGTAGAGGATGAGGAAAGGAGTAAAAAAAAAGAGGAATACGTAATAAAAATATGAAGTGTTATAACGAGACAGTCGAGAATAACCTCCTGATGTAAAAGACATTTATCTCTTTAAATTAGCGTGTTTTTTGTGTCCTCTTATCCTCAGACTTTTTTGTGGTACTTACTCCTAAACCTCCAATCCCTTTTCCTCTCTCTCTTCCTCCAGCAGACCTCTCCTCTCTTTCTAATATTAGCCATAATGTGTTATGGCTGTGTTTCGCTCACAGCAGCCTTACATCCCTTCCCTCTTTCACCCATTTTACTCCTGTCTTTCTCGCCTTTTCTTGTTTTCTTTCTCATGTTAGCTCCATCACCTCTCTCTTTCCCTGCATGCTCTGTGGTGGGTGTTATCTCCCCACCTCCTGCCTTCAATCCCCACCATCTCTCCCTCCTGCTTTCTGGACACATTGTGGGCATGTGATCTCCTTCTTCACCTCCTCCCACTTTCCTTCTTGTGTTTTTTCCTCCCAAGCTCCCCACGAAATCTTTATCTCTCCTTTCCTTTCTTATTTTGGTTTTCTCTTGACTTCTTTTGTACTCTCCTGCAGGAGTGCGTGCACCTTGCAGGTTGTCTCCCACCTATTTTAAACACTCATTGTTGTGTCTCGGAGTCTGCAAACCTTCCTCATTATTTCTCTGCTCGTGCTCTATTTGAGGCCACGCATGCATTCACACATGTACTGCCTAAATGTTCCTGTCCTCTTTCAGAAGTGTGTGCACACGGTTTGTAGACTCTCATCTTTTTATTCAAATGAGACAAACTTTGCATTATTGCAGCTTGAACACAATCACATGAACCCATGAGGGCTGCCGCAAATGAGAGCGGAGATATTTTCTAGCTTCTTTTCTGTGTTCCCATGTGAACCTCATTATTGTACCCAGATAGAACATGAAAGAGGAGAGCAGACCCTGAACAATAAGGAGGGGAGGGCTGTACGTGCTTCTTTTTGCACACAATGAGGAAGGCGTTCAGACCAATGGGCGCTCAGACTGACACAGATGTGCTGTGACAAACAAGACAAACTGATAATTTGAGAGAGAGAGACATTGGATTTAAACCATTCTTTAATTCTGTATTTAAATACTGTGTTTAGAGTGTGATGCTGCCACCGTATTGGTTGATTTAAAAACAATTTAAGAAAATGGAGGCCATTGTACCCAGAGGAAGCCCACACAAACTCAATGCAGAAAGATCACAGGCCAGGATTCAAAGCCAGGACCTTCTTGCTGCAAGGCAATTGTGCTACGAACTGCGCCACTGTTCAGCTCCTATATAGACTCATTATATGCAAAGTGAGATATTTCAAGCCTTCATTTGTTATCATTTTGATGGTTATGGCTAACAAATAAAAAAAAAACAAATTCAAAATCTCAGAAAATTTGAATATCTCATGAAATCAATGAATCAAGGATTTTAAATACAGAAATGTCAGACCTCTGAAAAGTATAATCATTACTGAATTTCTGAAATAAATGAACTTTTGCACAGTAATCAAATGTTTCGAGTTTTACCTGTAGGAAGATGGCACCTTTCGAATATTGAATTAAAAATTCAGTGGTGTTTTGTGTCCATGGTGACATCATTTAAATTTCCTAACAGGCAAATTGAGGGAGATGGTGGGATGTTACATTTCAGACACTTTGATAAGTCCTCACATATCTGGCACCAAAATTTCTTAACAGGTGGACAGAACCAAAGCGCATGAACATAAGTATCTGGTATATTGCTTGTGCATTGTAAGCAGGTATTGGACGATGTAAAACCCATCCTAAACATTCGTTGACCTGTATAGTGTACTCTATGAAGGATTTTGTATTGTATTATTTGCAAATTAGGATTTTTTGTTATTTTAAAGGTTCTTAAACATATCTGAGACCAGACGTTTTGGTCAAAGCTGGCTGATAAATCCACCTCCCATTTTGAAATAGGGATGGCTATTGATTCATCTAATGTAGATAAAGTTTTGTATATTTTAGACAGCAATTTGGGGGGGTTGAGATTAAGAAAATCTAAAACTCTTGCTGGAATTTGTAATTCAGCTGTATTGAGCCTAAATTTACCTTTAATAATAGATTTAATTTGTTGATATTCTAAGAATTTGTTTTTATCAATTCCATATTGTGTAATTAATGTATTAAATGGGATAAAGTCTGTTCCTTCAAATATATGTTCCAGGTATTCAATTCCATTGCACCTCCAGACTGGGAAACTTATCATACATTTTTTTTGCAAGATGTCGGGGTTATTCCAGATGGGTGTACGTCTGCATGGGATTATTGTGGACTCTGTCATTTTTAGAAACTCCCACCATGCTGTCAGAGAGGAGCTGATATTTATGCTTTAAAAGCATTCATATTGTTTTATATTTGAGCTAATAAATGGTAGGTCTGAAAGTTTTATCTTATTACACAGTGTCTGTTCTACGTCTATCCAGGACTCGTCGAGGTAGCTATGTTTTAACCATCTTGATATGTATTGGAGCCTGTTGGCAAAGAAATAATGATGGAAGTTTGGTAGATCTAGACCTCCTTTTTCTTTGGTCTTCTGCAGTGTTTTTAAGCTGATACGTGGGGGTTTATCTTTCCAAAGAAATTTAGAGATAGAGGAGTCCAGAGATCTAAACCAGTCTAGTGATGGTTTACTTGGGATCATTGAGAATAAGTAGTTGATTCTGGGCAAAACCATCATTTTTATTGAAGCAACCCTTCCCATAAGTGATATGGGTAGAGATTTCCATCTAGCAAGATCATCTTCCACTTTTTTTTAAAGTGGGATGTAGTTTAGCGTTATTAAATCTGCCAGTCTTGGTGAGACATTGATACCTAAATAGGTAATATTCCCTGACTGCAGTTGTGTATTAGTTGGATTCTGGACAGAACAATTGATTGGAAGAACTGTAGATTTTAACCAATTTATAGAATAATCTGAAACATTTGAGTAAGAGTTTATCAACCCGATTACCTGAGAGAAAGAGGTTTGTGAATGCTGGAGAAAAAGTAATACATCATCTGCATAAACACTGATTTTATGTTCTATGTTATTGCATTTTATGCCTTTAATATTGTGAGTTTGCCTGATCGCTGCAGCTAGTGGTTCAATAAAAATAGCGAACAGGGAGGGAGAGAGAGGACATCCCTGCCTGGTACCTCTCTGAAGATAAAACCTAGATGATGTTTGGTTATTTGTTCTGATACACGCTGTTGGTGAACTGTATAATATTTTCAACCAGTTTATAAAAGAATTTCCAAAGCCAAATTTATGTAAGGTTACAAATAAGAATTTCCAGTTAACTCTATCAAATGCTTTTTCTGCATCTAAAGATAATAAATTAGTTTTAATGTTTTTACATTTAGAAAAATCTATTAAATCTATTAATCTACGTGAATTTGTGGATGAATGTCTCCCTTTAATAAAACCAGTTTGATCAGGATGTATTATAAGAGGGGTTACTTTCTCTATCCTTTTAGCGAGGGCTTTGCAGATTATTTTAAGATCAACATTAATGAAGGATATAGGACGATAGCTGGTAGGAAACAAAGGGTCTTTACCTGATTTTAGTAGAAGACTAATGTAGGCAGAATTCATATTTGGTGGGAGTCGGCCATTTTCCTTGGTTTCCTGCAGCATTCTGTGGAATGTTGGTGCCAGAATATTCCAGAATTCTTTATAGAACTCTGCTGGAAATCCATCTGGGCCTGGAGCCTTATTATTGGGCATGCCTTGGAGGGCCTCCTGGAGTTCAGCCGCTGTTAGTGGTAAATCCAGGGCCATCGCTTGACTTTCAGATAATTTAGGTAGTGTTATGTTATCAAAAAATTGTTCAATTTCATGATCCGATGGATTTATCTCTGGTGAGTATAAAGCCTTGTAAAATTCTTTAAATGTGTTGTTTATTCTTCCAGGATCATATACTGTATTCCCGGTCTGATCTTTAATAGCAGATATAGTTGTTTTTTCTTTATTAATTTTTAGCTGGTTAGCCAAAAATCTACCTGATTTATTACCTTGTTCAAAGTTTTCTATCCTAAGTCTTTGAATTAAGAACTGGGTCTGTTTATTAATAATTTGATTTAATTCTAGCTTTGCTTTACGGATTTTGCCTAGTCTCTCCTCATCTAGAGAAGCTTCTAATGAATTAATAGTTTCTTCTAATTCCTGAATACGTTTTTTTTTTCCATTTTCTTTTTATTTGATGAGAATGAGATTATTTTACCTCTAATCACAGCTTTTCCTGCCTCCCAAAGAATGGATGGCGACGTACCAGGGAGGTCACTATATTCTAAATAAGAAGCCCACTCTTTTTCAAAATATTTAATAACTTCTTTATCCTTAAGTAAGGATATATTAAATCTCCAATTTTTGCTATGAGGTGTTTCTGTTTTATTTACTAAAGTTACAGAAACAGGGGCATGATCGCTAACAGCTATAGGGTGTATCTCAGTGTCTGAAATGTCAGTCAACAGTGAGCTACTGACTAACAAATAATCCAGTCGAGAATATGAATGGTGGACATTTGAAAAGAAAGTATATTTTTTGTCATTGGGGTGATGTGATCGCCATGCATCACAAAGTCCATAATCGCTCATGTACTGTTTGACTATATCTATATATTTCAAGCTGCGCTGAGTCCCTGCTGTGCTGAGCCTGTCTATTTCTTCATTTAAACCAAAGTTGAGGTCGCCCCCAAGAAGAAGTGAGCAATCCATGTGTTCAAGGAGCACAGAGAAGAAGGAATGAAAGAATGAGGGGTCATCAACATTTGGACCATATATACTGACAATACATAACTTTTGGTTATGTATAGATAGTTTTACTATAATAAATCTACCCTCTGGATCTGTAACTGTATCTATTACTGTAAAATTTACATTTTTATTTATTAATATTGCTACTCCCCTTTGTCTGGAGTTATAGCATGAAGAAAACACATTAGGAAACTCAGGGGATTTAAGATCATCTGCAGCTGAGGTAGATTTATGGGTTTCTTGTAATAAGACGACATCTGCCTTCAATCTTTTAAGCTGGTTAAGAATCTTAACTCTTATCTCTCTGGTGCCAGCTCCATGAATATTCCACGGGACAAACCTTAGAGTAGTCATAGTTTTGAGATAAAAGTTGTAAAGTCCATATCACCATAGAAACAGTTAAACACAAGTGTATTATTAGTTTGTGCCTGGGGTTGCCTGATTGAAAATCCAAAAGCCGAGATATAAGAAAAAGAAAAATAGAAGAAAGTTGTGAAAGTGTGAAGGGTGAGAGAGAGAGAGAAAGAAATAGTTATGTTATGAAAAAATTCTGTGTGTGTGTGTGAGTGATAAAAGAAGGAAAAATGAGTGACAAAGACATTTGGTGATAGACATGTGAAGATGAGAAAATAAAAAAGAGCCAGTATCCCAGTGCTTAGCCCTGGCCCCGCCCACATTGAGTAATGTAAACAACTTTACAGAGCTGTGCTAACATTACATTATAGTTGACTGATAAAACAACTCTTATCTGACCAGTGTTACATGACTAATAAAGCCAAGGAGTAAGCTGGGGGTCCCTGAACAGCTGCCCATTAATATACAGTTTATCTACCGCTACTGTACCTGTACTGTACGGTGCCTTCCCTGATATATTTCTTCCTGATTGGGAACAAAACGCGCCTTCTATCCAGGATTTCCTTCGGATATTGATCAATAACGCTATAATTCGTTCCCCGCAGCTCTCTGCCCTGGCCTCTGACCTGCTCTTTTTGCTTGTAATGCTCA